>OY992881.1:68956397-69497528 GCA_963921405.1 Cepaea hortensis
ATTTCTGATAATGCATTTGTCATTATTCGCACTTTTTGTGTGTGCCGATTATGGTATTCATATTGTGCTCCCTGAGGTCAGCGTGACCGAAAGGTTAAGAGCACGGGGTAGTGAGATCGTTTCCTACACAGGCCAGTTTGACTTAAACGTCAACTTCTCGTTTAGGCAGCAATGGCAAACTACTGAATGTAAAATTACCCAGAAAATTATCCCGAGGTTGATCGCAACGTCCAGAAAAGGACAAGTAAAACTCCCCACCTTTTCTTGTAGACATCTGACAACTCTTCATTGTTAGTGTTTAATACTTTCAACAGGCGGAAATTACATCATTGATAAATTGCATTACATTTCCGTCACCCATTAAGTTAGGTTTATTTTCATAATACATAACAACAGGATTCAGGATGCGTTCTAGCACCACATTAGGGAATCATTAACTTGTTTACTTTTACGTGGTAAGTATAACATTATTATTATATTATTGACATGTTGTTGATGCATTGTTATTGTCTTATTGTCATCAGAGTTTTAAAAATCCTATATCTGTAACTGTAACTGTAAGAGTAAGAGTCACTAAGAACTACTAAGAAGTAGTAAGAAGTAAGAAGTGTAGTCACTACAGTACACTACACTACAGTAGTGTAACTTCCCCAAAATATAAGTAAAGTAAACATATTATTATTTTGAGTTTTTTGACTCAATCAGCCAAAATGCCATGTACTGTAACATAGTACTACTAAGTACTATTTACTATGTATATACTTTTAAAGTTGTACCTTAGGAACAATAATACCATTAATTCATTAATTTAAAAAAAGCAATTAAGAAACCTGCATAAGAATTGGAAAGCTCTTGAGAAATGCAACCAAACTACTATTACTATACTTTATCAATCAATAAATTTAAAGAAAGACCCTTTTTTTCTTTGCATATCATATCCTATTTACAGGACATTGCAGTCAACACCAACATTTTTCAGCTGCTGTTGAAGTGTTGAGTTGATGTCTTGGCAAGTTTAGTTTTACATTCAGTAGTTTGCCATTACTTTCCAAACGACCGCCTCACATACTTTTCCGTAAGAAACCAATGCCACTCGATCCGCTGCTGAATCTCACGCAGCTGTGTTTCGTATGTGGATATACGAGATTATGAACAATGTCCTAAATCCCTTTGCCAGGGAGACCAGCAAGAAAGACCATACTCAGTTCTATTTTGAGATATTATTATTCATTATTAATGTTAGTGAATATAATTTTGTTTTAAACCCAGGAAAATAAGATTGAGAAAATGCAAGCCCAGTATTTTTTAACTTGCACCTTAAAGAAAAAAGAAAAAAAAAACAGTACTTAGTAATTAGCCAGATATAGCAGAGGAGATTGTAGTGACTACAAGACATGTCTAAATACCAGAGAATGTTTAGTGCTGATTGTGTTAGGAACTCATGGTAATGAAATGGTGGACAAAGAAGCAGAGAAAGTAAGTCAGAGCTGATAATAAAATACATGTGTTCTGAGTAAAAATTTACATTAAATCAACAATCTAAAAAATATTAATAGAAGAATGAAAATATACATGGAATCATATCTTGTATGGAAGGCATGCATACTAATGATTCAATTCTCCAACAAGAACATGCCAGGTAACGAACTTAAAATTCCTTGCAGTTAAAAATTACTGAGGTTACAACTTGAAATATCTTATTTTGCTATAAAGGAAGACAACTGAGCTGGATCCCAGAAGCATAGTAATATAGAACATTATTTATTGGAGGCAAGAAATATGAACTTCAAAGGATATCACTAATTGAATATATGACCCACTGCAATATACCTGTGACAATAGAAAACATGTTAAAGATAAATGGACCTTAAGAAGAAGCAATACGTTTCAAAAACAAAATTTCTGATACAGGTGATTAATATTACAAAGTAAAAATAATAATAGTTTAAGTCACTCTTTGGAAAGCTCTGAATATGTCACTATGTCTAGTAATTGCTGCAAGGCTTGATATCTATCAGAGACTGACCAATTCTGCGGGGATTCTGCGGGCTGCGTGGTCTCGAGGTATGGTGTCCGCCTCGAGTGCTGGAGGTCCCGGGTTCAAGCCCCGGTGAGGACCGGGATTTTTTTTTTTCACGTGGACTTCTAGTAATAAAATTTTCACTGGTCTCTGGGTAGTGAGATCGGATGCCCGTGTGTATTGTTGCGCACATAAAAAATCCCTTGGCAGTTGAAAATCGAAATAGAGTAGCCTAACGGGCAAAATTTTGAGTTAAAAATCTACCCAAAGTATTTCAGGATCCTCACCGGTGCTACGGAGTTCATGCACTGAGCTGAGTTTCTCCAGACTCAGGTTTGAGTTAGGAGGAGAACGGAGCACTTATGGGTTACACCCGTGTGCCGTGATGTTGATCCATCGACTAAACTAAACTAAACTAACTAAACTAGAGACTGACCATAAATTATTTCTTAATTTCTGAGACATCTTTATTGCATTGTATTTATTTGAGTGTTTATAAGGTGTGTATCTTTTGAGTTTCAACTTAATTATAAAAATCAGCAGATAGTGATCTGCATCTACATCCAGCCTAAACAAATTCATTTCATACGCAGTCGAGTCCACTTAAGTCGAACTCGGATAACTAGAATTTCGCTTAAGTCGACGTTATTGGCTTGGTCCCGGCCAAGATCCTTCTTTATCTTTGTATAAAAATTCCTGATAAGTCGAATTCGGTTAACTCGAATTTTCTGTTAGTCGAACATAAAAATGAATACTGACTATATAAATGTCCACGTTTAAGTCGAACTGTTCATTTCACACCCCCCCCTCCCCCCCCCCCCCCCCAAAAAAAAAATTGTTTCGCGAAAGAATGTGTATTTTTAGTCAGCCCGGAGAACAATCTCGCACATAATATGTTGCAACATGCCAACAATGGCTGCTAGTGGACGAAAGCTTAAGACTTTAACTTTAAAAAGAAAGATTGAGCTGTTGGAAGAGGTTGAACATAGTGGGAAGAAGAAAGTGGATATAGCAAAAGAATTTGGTATTCCAACATTAAAACATTTAAACAAGCAGTGGGAAGATAAATATGAGACTTTTTCTTTAATTAATTTGGATATTTTCAAAATTAAACATTTCAACATTTCTGATATTGTATTGCTATTTATTTGTTCACTAACTGTGTTTCCTAAGTGGTACAATCATTTTACTCAATGCTACTGCATGGTATTAGTGTAAATTAGTGTAAATACGTGTGCAGTCTGGATAAGTAGAATTTCGGATAAGTAGAACAAATTCCTTCGGCCCCCGCGACTTCTACTTATCCAGACTCCACTGTATCATGCCTTGAAGAGTCAATTCATACATTGTTTTAACATTCCAGGTACCAATTCTGGAAATTTCACTAGGTGAAAGATGTTAAATTTGCTATCAAGACTCCTCCCAGCTTTCTCCCCAGCTTGTCAAATATAATGTCTTGAAGAGCCTCCTTTCCTCTTTGTTGGCTGAGTTATTCTGTTTTCCTTATTGTTAGACTTGTTCATGGCTGATTGAATTTTTCAGCTAATGTTTTTCTACGAAATCTGTAAACCTGCCTCCCCCCCCCCCCCCCCCCCCCAACTCCAGTCCTTCTTTATCACCTCCTATTATATGTATGAGAGGTTACAGTGAGTTTCTATTCTTTATGTCCAGGTTTACGGCAACACACAGGTGGAGTCTTCCTTAATCATCACTTCATGCATTGTATGTTACAATGTTACTACTCTGTTGTTCTTTAGGGTCCCTGTAACACATTGGAGGATACTTGGAGGGTTGGTCTAAGACTGCCTACCTCAAACCCTGCAGACAACTTTAGCTACAAAATCTGACTAATCATTACCAAGTCTACAAAGGGCTTGGCATGAGTTTGATGAGGTCTTATGCTCCATTGGGAGATGAAAGGAAGAAGTAGAAGGAATACGCTGCATTTGCTCCTAATTTGTTATCAGTGGTGAGATAGCCAGTTTGTGACGTAGGCACAGTCTCTTCTCGTTATTTGCGCACCCGTTATCTCTCTTATCTTCTGCAAACGATAATAATTGAACTGTACATAACAAGAACTTATTGTCAATTTGAAAATAATTTTAAACAGGATATGGTTAGTGTCATTTAGTCATAAATGTTTTAAAGAAAAACAAAAACAGTAGCTGCCCGTGCTAGCAGATCACTTTAAAACACATTTTCTGTGAATGTTGCTGTTTGGTAAGTATTAAGTTTATGTAACTCTGGATAAAAGCAACTTTGATGGTTACGTTTTAGTTGTGTGTTAATTGGAAAAAAACTTTTATTTACAGATGTTTCTTATATGTTAGAAGTTGTTTCTTCAATGGAAAGAAATTTTCACTTGTTTGTGAACACTATGTTGCATATTTGTGTAGTTTTCCATTTGCTGTTGATGTTTTCCTATGAATCTTTTTGAATTGCAGGTTGTGTTGTGAAATAAGAAAGATAGCTAAAACAATGGAGTGCTATTGGAAAACTATCTTGCTTTTATTAGCTGTAATCAGTAAGTATATCATGCAATTTGAAATTGTTGTTTTGAATATTTCTGAGTTGTCAATTTTTTTTCAACCCAATGGCATTCCTCTGCAGATGTTACAGTGACCCATAAAGTCATTTTATAACTGTTGGAAACAGCTTTTCCCTGTTGTTTGAAAGTGCATGGTGTTTGAAGATGTCAAAATTGTTTCATATGGTGAGAAAATTGTTCGCACAGGGCTGCATGTTGGGGATTGATAGATTTAGATGGCTTTTCATTCTAGCATACCATGTTCAGAATAGACAAAAATTAGGTACTGAATTTTTCTTCAAGGGACGTGATGTTATCATTGGATTTTGTTTGGGGCACTTCAATACAATTAGTCAGGCCCATTGTTCTCTTTGCCCATCTATTTGGCCAATTTTCTCTTGCGTTGATTTCAAGAATCTGTTAAGCTGTTCTCATACCGTATGGTCTGTCTCTTTGCTGTTTTGCAGCTCCTGCTTTATCAAGTTTATTGGTGTTTTTACTTTCCACAAGGTCACAAGGTCATTATGACCAGGAAAACACTGTAATTTAGTATTGTTAGTGTAGGGTGCTATCTAGTTGTTTTATATTAGCGTGGGGTGCTATCTAGTTGTTTTATATTGTTGGTATGGGATGCTATCTTGTTGTTTTATATTGTTAGTGTGGGATGCTATCTTGTTGTTTTATATTGTTAGTGTGGGATGCTATCTAATTGTTTTATATTGTTGGTGTGGGATGCTATCTAGTTGTTTTATATTGTTGGTGTGGGATGCTATCTAGTTGTTTTATATTGTTGGTGTGGGATGCTATCTAGTTGTTTTATATTAGTGTGGGGTGCTATCTAGTTGTTTTATATTGTTAGTGTGGGATGCTATCTTGTTGTTTTATATTGTTAGTGTGGGATGCTATCTAATTGTTTTATATTGTTGGTGTGGGATGCTATCTAGTTGTTTTATATTGTTGGTGTGGGATGCTATCTAGTTGTTTTATATTGTTAGTGTGGGGTGCTATCTAGTTGTTTTATATTGTTAGTGTGGGGTGCTATCTAGTTGTTTTATATTGTTAGTGTGGTATGCTATCTTGTTGTTTTCATCAGGGAGAATGAATGAACAAACTTTATTTTCAAAGGGTCACAAATTGGGCACGCAGGCCCATCTTACATTCGGCCCTTACAATTACTCATCTTTCATTCATCAATTGTGCATGTTAAATTCATATAGGAAAAAGAACATTGTCAAATGGATTTTGTAGAGTGAGTGAGAGTGAGTGTGAGGGATAGAGTGAGTGAGTGAGTGGGAGAGAGTGAGTGTGTGTGTGTGTCTGTGTGTGTGAGTGAGAGAGAGTAAGAGAGAATGAGAGAGAACAAACGAACGAACATACTTTATTTTAAAAGGGTAACAAATTGGGCGCTGGCTCCCTGACCGAGGGGTTGGCAGCTTTCTCTGTGATCCCGAATACTCTCGTGGTTGACGTAAGTGAACGAGAATTGGAAGCGGTTCAAGTCGCACCAGTGACTTATGAGAGTATGGAGCCGATCGCTCAGAAAGTCGTGGCGTGCTGATGAGCATAATCTAGCCTAGGAATCAACATACAGCTGAAAGATGCTGATGTTGACCGCAATATCCTGAAACAGGATGGAAACGCGGAAAAAAACAAACAAACAAACAAATTGGGCACACAGGCTCGTCTTACATTCGGCCCTTCCAATCACTCATCTTTTTTTCAACAATAGTGCATAATACATTCACATAGGAAAAAACATTGTCAAAAGAATGTTGTAAACATAAACAATGCATATTACCATGTTATGAGACACATCCCCCACACATCCCCCATCCACCCACACTTCCCCCCAGACACACACACCCCACCCAACCACACACACACATCCAGACACACATATATTTCCCCACCCATCCCCCACTCCCCACACCCATACACACCCCCACACCCATACACACCCCCACACCCATACACACCCCCACCTACACACATCTCCCACACACACACACACACACACACACACATCTCCCACTCACCACACATCCCCTACCCACCCACTTACCCCCAGGCACACATACATGCACCCACCCACTCATCACCCACCCACACATCCCTACCTACACACATCTCCCCACCCACACACACACATCCTTCACCCACCAACACTCGCCCACCCACATATTCTCCACCACCCACCCACACACCTCCAACCACCCAGCCAAACACATCCCCCAACCACACCCCCACCCACCCACACATATCCCTGCCAACCCACACACAAAACCCGCACCCACCCACATTTCCCCCACTTGCACACATTCCCACCCACATAATCTCCCCCAAACCCACACACACATCCCCTACCCACCTCCAACCTACACACACACTCACCCACCCACATCCTCCACCCACACATCCTCCACCACCCACCAGTCACCCATCCCCCAATCACACATCCCTTAGCCATACATCCCCACCCGCAGACACACATCTCCCCATCCACACACACATCTCCCCACCCATACACACATCCACCACACACACAACATCACATCCCCCATCCACAAACACACACCTCCCACCTACACACACCCCACCACCCGCATATACCCTTGCACTCATCCCCCAACCACACACACCTTCCCACCCACACACACACACATCGCCCACACACATCCATCCACTCACATACTCATCCCTCAACCACTCACACCCACACATCTCCACCCACCCATCAACACATACATTTCCCATCAACCCACCCACAATCACACACCCCAACCACCCAGACAAACACTCATCCCTCACTCTCACATACATCCTTTACCCACCTGCACATCCCACACCCAATCACACCTCACCCACCCACACCTCACCCACCCACAAACATGTCTCCTCCCCCACACAACACCCCACCCATATACACAACCCCCATCCACACACATTTCCACCACACACATCCCCACAGGGAGAGTGAGTGAGAAAGGGTGTCAGTGAGTGAGAGAGTGAGTGAGTGTGTATATGTGAGATAGTGTGAGAGTGGGTGAGAGAGAGTGAGTGAGTGAGTGAATGAGAGAGAGGGTGTGAGTGAGTGTTAGTGAGAGAGTGAGTGTGTGTGTCTGCCTACCCGTGTGTGTGAGTGAGAGAGTGAGAAGAGTGAGTTACAGAGTGTGAGTGAGTGCGTTTGAGTGATAGTGAAAGAGTGAGAGAGTGTATGTCTGTGTGTGTGAGTGAGAAAGAGTAAGAGAGTGAGTAAGAGAGAGTGAGTGAGAGACTGAGTGAGTGTGAGTGTCTGTCTGTGTGTGTGTGAGTGGGAGAGAGTAAGAGAGAGTAGAGTGAGAGAGGGAGAAAGTGAGTGAGGAAGATAGTGTTTGTAAGTGAGAGAGAGTGAGTGGTTGTGAGTGAGAGTTAGTGAGTGTGAGTGATAGACAGTGAGTGAGAGAGAGAAAATGTGTGTGTGTGTCTGTCTGTCTATCTGTCTGTCTGTCTGTCTGTGAGTGAGAGAGAAAAAGAGAGTGAGTGAGACAGTGACAGAGTTATTGAGTTAGTGTGTGTGTGTGTGTGTGCGTGCGTGTGTGTGTGCATGCGTGTGTGTGTGTGTGTCTACATGGGTGGGTGGGTGTAAGAAAAAAAAAGAGAGAGTTGAGAGCATGCATGGCATGTAACATGCTATTCCATATTTGTTGTGTATCTTCATCTTTCATATTATCATTTTTACTGCCACTTGATTTTAAAATGTACAATATGAAAACATGCAAATTATTTACTTCATCATATTTACATAATTTTAGGAAATATTATCTTGTATGTAGGTAGGTAGGTAGGTAGAAGTAAACTTTTGTTAGCGAGTTTGTAATTATGAGTAAGTATATGTGTATTTGGTTGCGGGGGTAGGGGTATTCCCTACCAAAGGAGAGGTAAGGTGCCTCCTTCCCTCCGCTAGCCTACGGGACACCCTTGGGCAAGGTGGAGTACCCATTTAGCACCCCGATCAGGGTTACGTGAAGCCATGGGTGCAGGTGGTGGATGAAGTTGAAGAGCAGCCAACAGATAGTTGTAGGTTATGGTCTCCAGCTTCACGACGGTAGGCAGAGGATCTCTTTTTTTTGGGAGACAATGGCTATGGTCATCGACCAGTATGGTCACTGCTAGGAAGGAAAGCAATGGCAAACTATCTTCTTTACTGATGCCAAGAATATCATGTACTGCAGTCTTATCGATAATCAGAGAAACAGCGTAAATGGGTGCTCCATAGGAGCAGCCTCGCCCGATAGGGGTAGTCATGTGCACCAGGTGACTCCAGACCATCATCAGGCGACTGAGTGTAAAAGAATATCAACATTGAAAGTAGGAACTTGGAATGTAAGAACTATGAGTGGGGATGGAAAATTTGATAACATTAAGAATGAAATGAGAAGATTAAATATTAACCTGTTAGGTATATATGAGACCAGATGGACAGGAATGGGCATTATAACATCTGAGGAATATAGAATAATATTCTGGTGGAGAGAAACAACAGCGAAGAGTAGCAATTATAATGGATAAAGAGCAAGCAAACTCTATCAAAGGATATTGGACTGTATCAGACAGTGTTACTGGTGAAATTGAGTGGAAGATCTTTTTATATCAACAAGTTTATGCACCAACAGCAGACAGTAGTGATGACAGCATTGATGAATTTTATAATGATTTAGAGAAAGCCTTCAAGAAATGCAAGAATTCTGAAGTAACTATCATAATCGGTGGCTTGAATGCCAAAGTTGGAAATCAACAGGACGGATGCATAGTAGGCAAGTATGGACTAGGGGAACAGAATGAAAGAGGTTGCAGACTTATACAGTGGGCAAAAGAGCATGATTTGATTATTGGAAACACCTGGAATCAACAGCACCCAAGGAGATTATGGACATGGAGGAGTCCTGATCATAAGATCAGAAATCCGATTGATTACATTCTCATCAACAGAAGATTTCGAAATGCCTTAAAAGTCGCAAAAACTATACCAAGCGCAGACTGCAACAGCGACCATAGATTAATCTTAAGTAATTTACATATAAAATTAAAGAAAGTCAAATATTTACCACCAAGAAACACAAAATTTGATCTACAGGCACTGAAGAGTGAGAAAATAAAAGATAAATTCAATGTAGAGGTAAAGAACAGATTCGATGCATTGTCCGATATGGAAATATTATGTCAAGACGTCAGTGACCAATGGGAAATATTAAAGAAATCAGTCAACCAAGCTGCATAAACAACCATCCCAAAAATAAAGATAATAGGACGCAAGAAATGGATGACGGAAGACATCTTAACCCTACCAGACCTGAGGCCCTGAACCTAACTGTCTCTATTACCTGGGCTCCTGAGCATTAAATAGAAAAAACCAACATGATGTAGAAAAGTGTTAGTTACATGCAAACAAGTGGTTAGAATAAGATGTAACTTGGAGACATTGTAGAAAATAGGTCTACCTTTCATCTAGCTCCAATATTCCACCGTTGTGTGCCAATCCAGTCTGAATAAACCAAATTATCGATCAGCTGTTGGACTGTGAAAATCCTAGACCTACTTCGCTTTCTTTTTGAAGTGCTTGGTTCATCAGCGGTTCGTTTCATTGAGAATTTTCAGAATTTTTTTCGCGTTAAACCACACAAAGTCAATTCAAACCTATGGGGGAAGACATTTGCAATGGCTAACCATGAGGTTTGACCACGACTGGTTGGTTATTTTTAGTTTGTGACGCATTTTTTTTCACTTACTAGGCAAAATACCGAAAATTAGGTTCAGCCATATAGCGGCAGATTAGGAAATTACCGAAAAATTGGTACAGCGGTCTGGTAGGGTTAAAACTCATGGAAGTAAGAAGAAATAACAAAAATAACAAGGAAAATTATGAAGAGATTCACAGGAAAATTAGGAAGCTATGCAAAGAGGCAAAAGAAACATGGCTTGAGGAAAATTGCAAGGAAATTGAAAACCAACACAACACCCAGAATACCAAATTAATGCACAAAAGAATTAATGACATCACTAACAAAAGAACACACACATCAACGGGTTGTCTAAAAACCAAAGATGGCAAAATCGTAATAGAAAAAGATCAGATTTTACATGCATGGTCAGATTATGTGAAAGACCTTTATGATGATACAAGAGAAGAACATGATCTTCGGAATAATAATGAAGGACCATCAATTTTGAAGATGGAAGTTCAGAATGCTCTTAACCATATGAAAACTGGCAAGACACCGGTTACAGATAACATCACAATAGAAATGATCAATGCCTTAGAAGAATATGGAATAGACCAAGTCACCAGACTGCTGAACGCAATATACGATACTGGAGATATACCTCCTGAATTATGTAATTCTATATTTATTGCAATCCCGAAGAAATCAGGAGCCTTGGAATGCGATCAACATCAAACAATTAGTATAATGAGCCACATCACGAAGATTCTGATGAGAATTATCATGCAAAGAATTAGGAAGAAAATACAACCCGAAATTGGAGAACAATGTGGATTTGTAGAAGGCAAGGGCAAGGTAAATGCTGTGTATATACTGAGAACTGTAATTGAATGTTCTATAGAAGTAAAAAAAAAAAAAAAAATTTTGTTGCGTATCCCTTACAGGATGTTGCAGTCAACACCACCATTTTCAGCTGCTGTTGATGTACTAGGCAAGTGTTACGTTCAGTAGTTTGCCATTGCTTTCTGAACGACCGGCCCCTATACCTTTTTCGAAAAAACCGGCACCGCGGTGTTTCGAACCCGGGTATACGGGCTCACAAACCGCGTTCGCAAGCCCTTAGCCACAGAGACCGGATATAGAAGTAAACAAAGATCTATATCTTTGCTTTATTGACTACACAAAGGCTTTCAATAAAGTGAGGCATGTCAACATGATAAGGATACTTGAAGATCTACAAATTGATGGAAAAGACCTTAGACTTGTAAAAAACATATTGGAAACAAGCTGCCATCAGAATTGATAACAATGTAGGTCAATATCAGCCTATTAAAAGAGGTGTGAGACAGGGATGTGTAATGTCTCCAGATCTTTTTTCCCTGTACAGTGAAAATATTTTCAGAAATATAGAAGATATGGAAGGAATCAACATTGGGGGACGATACATCAATAACATTAGATATGCAGATGATAGTCTTGATTGCAGACAATGAACAGGACCTGCAAAATTTAGTAGATGCGGTTGTTGCACACAGTGAACAACTAGGGTTAGAACTGAATATTAAGAAGACACATATTATGGTCGTCACTGGGAAGAAGGAAATACCACAATGTGATATACGAGTAAATGGGCGTCTTAAGCAAGTGAATCGATACATTTATCTCGGCGCAGTCATAACATCTGATGGCAGATGCCTTGAAGAGATTAGAACAAGAATTGCCATTACGAAGGTAGCCTTTTGCAAGATGAAAAACATACTGACCAATAAAAAGATATCAATTGAAACGAGAAAAAGAGTGTTGCAGTGCTACATAGAACCTATACTTTTGTATGGATGTGAAGCGTGGACAATAAGCAGTCAAGCCGAAAAACAGCTGATGGCTGTGGAAATGTGGTTTCTGAGGAAAATGCAAAGAATACCATGGACAGACAGAAAAACCAATTAATAAGTCCTTCAAGAAACAAATGAAGATCCTAAATTGATTAGAGACATTAGAAGACATAGACAGTCAACATTTTTTGGGCATGTTATGAGAAGAAATGAATAGGAGAACTTGGTGAAGACTGGCAAGATCCAAGGGAAGAGACCAAGGGGAAGACCGAGAAGTAAATACCTGGATGGCTTGGCCATGTGGCACGGTCGAGACAGGAACACAGAGCTGATCCATGACTCTGGTGATCGAGTGAGATGGCAGAACATGACCGCCCATGCTTATCGGCATGGCACGTGATGGATGGATATGTGTATGCTTGGGAGTGTGCATTTGTGTGTTATTGAGTGGGTGCATAACTGAGAGTTTGTGTAAATGATGTAAGTATTATGCAGGATTGTATGTGTTTATGAATGAGCTTGTATACATGTGTCTGTCTGCCTGCCTGACTCATAATATGGTAATGTGCATTGTTTATGTTTACAAGATTCATGTTGATGAGTGAACAGTCATGAAAGATGAGTGATTGGAAGGGCCGAATGTAAGACAGGCCTGTTTGCCCAATTTATGACCCTTTGAAAATGATAAAGTTTGTTCATTCGTTCATTCGTTCGTTCGTTTGTTCCTTACTAGATAATTTTCTGGTGCCTAATTTCATGAGGGTGAGTCAACCCCTAGACATTTGGTCCGTAAAGATTTCCCCATCTTAAGGAGTATTTGAACCCACCAACCACACTGGCAGATAAATGTGCCATACAGTAGAACTGGGATTTCATGTATAATTTATACTGTTAGGTAATTTTCTGATGATTGTCTTCCAGCATAATGTGTAACATTTGAGTGTTTTTGGGTCTCTTTTCAAGTTATCAACTTTATTTTTGATGCTTTTATCATGGCTTTGTTGTTATTCATTACCAAACAAAAATCTGTTTCTAGTGTAATACTGCTTTATTAACACAACAATAGTGCATCTGATCATGTCTCTCTGAAACTTCTAGTCTTTTGTACTGTGCATTGATTTTACTGGCATTTCTTTGCAACATTACCTGACTAGTATTTTGTTCTGTCATTTCATTTGCCTTTACTGTTGCGATGTAATTCAGTGGACTATTGTTTTGCACGCCTCAAGCCTTTAGAATTGTCTATTAAGTGTTTATTTCTTATACATTGGTGTGTGTTTTTTCTTTTAAAACATACTCATGTCGTTATTTCCAAACCATACTCACATTTTAATTATAAAAATAAAATAATGTTTACCAATACATTTTCAGTCCAATCATCCGATTCAAATACTACAACAGAACTATCTTCTACAATGTCACAGACAACAAATATCTCTACAACATTGGTAAGTATAGCTTCCCTGTTCTAATAGTGTTTTTATATAATAGTGGCAGTCACTGTGGCTTTAAAATCATGGTTGCATATTGATTACGATAAGCTTACAAAACAGAAACAAGGAGAAATGTGTTTCTGAGGAAAATGCAAAAAATATTGATAAACAGAAAACAGTTTGGCAGGTCTTCCAGAAACAACTGAAAACCATAAATTGATTAGAAAAGTATATGCAGACAGCCAAGATTTTTTTTTCATGTTATAAGCAGAAATACATTTGAAAACAGTCACAACTGGCAAACTTAATGAGAAAAGAGCAAGAGGAAGACAAAGAGATAAATACCTGAATGGCTAGGCCACATGACATAATTGGAACAGAAACACAGGCCTGATCTGAGACTGGTGATGTGTGAGGTGGCAAACCATGCTTGGGATTGGATGATAATGACCATAGTCATTAGTGTGCTTGCTTACCAAGACATTGATTTGTGTTCAATCCCTAGCAGTGACAGGATTCTTTTCTTCTTGTTTGTTTCAGCCAGAACAGTACACGGATTGACCCAATTTCATAAAATTGGTGCTGTAGCCTGTTCAGAATTTTCTAGAAATTGTCTATTGTCTGACACCAGGTGAATGGTGTCTTTTTCCTAAACCACACTTGTTGTTAAGTGTAATGTTGTCGGAAGCTTAAGCTTGTGTTCAAAGGTCAGATGTATTGCCTTTGTTGCCTTGAATTCATATTTGATTAGAGTATTCTTGATGTTGTCTAGCCTTCTCATTCTTGGTTTTTCTCTGGCTGTATATCCATATATTTTTTGGTTGCATGCTTGTATTCGTGGTTGATCAGATTTTATTCTCATAAGATATCCAGGAAACTTTATTTCTTGTCTGTTGATTAAATCGAGGCATGACGTTATGCCTATAATATTTTTGGTGTCATTGTTTCACATCCAGTCTTTTGGAGACCCCAGCAGCCTGTCTCAGGTATTTCATCTCACATGTGATTTGTATTCTCTCGTGAGACGTTTGACATTGATAGCAAAGTGTTGAAAGAAAAATGCTGCTTGACTTCCATCACAATCTTTGGATGTTTGAGTAAAGTTGACAGCTGATAAATTTGCTTTTTGGCTTCTTTTATGAATCTTCTGTCCGCTGTAAAAATGCTGCTTAGATATTTAAACTGCAACTTGTTTTAATTTGATGTTGTTTATTTGTATATTTAGTGGGCCTGGTGACTGAGTGATTTCCATTTTTTCAGTCCTGTGCGTGTTGGTTTTCATGTTGAATTTTTACATGTTGTTGAAAACGAATTGTTGTGGTTTTACAATTGTATTTCATTGTCACAGATTAAACTCTAGTTATCTGTTTTTAAAAAAAGATGCTGATTTAGTTAGTTGTTTAATGCTATGTTATAATCTTTTTTTGATGTCCATGAGTTCTTCTTTGCATGCTGTTCTTCTTTAATTCAATCAATCAATCATGTGCCATGCCGGAAAGCGTGGGCGGTCATGACTCGCCATTTCACTCGATCACCAGAGTCGTGGATCAGCTCAGTGTTCCTGTCTCGTCCAAGCCATGTGGCCAAGCCATCCAGATATTTTCCTCTCGGTCTTCCTCTTGGTCTGTTCCCTTCGATCTTGCCAGTTGTCACTAAGTTCTCCAGTCCATTTCTTCTCATAACATGTCCAAAAAATTTTGACTGTCTACGTCTAATTTCTCTAATCAATCTACGATTTTCATTTGTCTCCTGTAGTACTTGGTCATTGGTTTTTCTATCTGTCCATGGTATTCTTTGCATTTTCCTCAGAAACTACATTTCTGCAGCCATCAGATGTTTTTCAGCTTGACTGCACATTGTCCAAGTTTCACATCCATACAAACGAACAGGCTCTATGTATCCCCTCAACACTATTTTTCTCATTTCAATTGACATCTTTTTATTGGTCAGAATGTTTTTCATCTTGCTAAAGGCTACTTTCGCCATTGCAATTCTTGTTCTAATCTCTTCAAGGCATCTCCCATCAGATGTTATGACTGTTCCGAGATAATTGTACCGATTCACTTGTTGAAGAATATTCTCATTTACTTGTATATTACATTGTGGTACTTCGTTCTTCCTAGTGACGACCATAACCTGTGTCTTCTTACAATTTAATTCCAACCCCAGCTGCTCACTGTGGACAACAACCGCGTCTACTAATTGGTGCAGATCCTGTGCATTGTCTGCAATCAATACTGTATCATCTGCATATCTAATGTTATTTATGTTTCGTCCTCCAATGCTGATTCCATTTATGTTTTCTACATTTCTGAAAATATTTTCACTGTATAGGGAAAAAAATCTGGTGACATTACACATCCCTGCCTAACACCTCTCTTAATAGATTGATATTGTCCCACTTCATTATCAATCCTTATGGCAGCTTGTTGTTTCCAATATATGTTTTTTATAAGTCTAATGTCTTTCCCATCAATTTGTAGATCTGCAAGCATATCCACCATGTTGACATGTCTAACTCTATCAAAAGCCTTTGTGTAGTCAATAAAGCAAAGATGTATATCCTTGTTTACTTCAATAGCACGTTCAATAACTGTTCACAGCATATACACACCATTTACTGTACCCTTTCCTTCTACAAACCCACATTGTTCTTCCCCTATTTCAGGTTGTATTTTCTTCCTCACTCTTTGCATGATAATTCGTAACAAGATCTTTGTGATGTGACTCATTATACTAATTGTTCAATGTTGATCACATTCCAAGGTTCCTGATTTCTTTGGGATTGCAATAAATACAGAATTACATAATTCAGAATGTATATCTCCAGTATCATATAATGTGTTCAGCAGTCTGGTAACTTGCTCTAGTCCAAAGTCTTCTAAAGCTTTAATAATTTCTGTTGTGATGTTATCTGCACCGGGGGACTTGCCAGCTTTCATATGCCTAAGAACATTTTGAACCTCCATCTTTAAAATTGGTGGTCCTTCATGATTAAATCTAATATCATACTGTTCCTCTCTGTTATCATTATACAGGTTTTTCACATAATCTGTCCATACATGTAGAATCTGATCTTTTTCTATTATGATTTTGCCATCTTTAGTTTTTAGACAGCCCTTTGATGTACTTGTTCTTTTATTAGTAAGTTCCTGAATTCTTTTGTGCACTAATTTGGTATTTTGACTGTTTTGTTGTTTTTCAATTTCTAAGTACTTTTCCTCAAGCCATGATTATTTTGCCTTCCTACATAATATTCTGACTTGTCTGTGAATTTCTTCATATTTGGCAGGATTATTTTTGATGAGTCTTCTTGTTTCCATGAGGTGTAAAATTTCTTCAGTCATCCATTTCTTACGACCCACCTTCTTTAATTTTGGAATAGTTGTTTCTGCAGCCAAACTGATTGAATTCTCTAACATTTTCCATTGATCATTCACATCCTGGAATAATATCTCTAGATCAGACAATATATCAAATCTGTTCTGTACTTCTATGTTAAATTTGTTTTGTATTTCCTTGACATTACTCAATGTACACAAATCATACTTAGTGTTTCCTGTTATACACTTGACTTTCTTCAGCTTTATCCTCAATGTTCCTGTGAGTAGTCTGTGGTCACTATAACAATCAGCACTGGGAACTGTTTTTGCTACTGTTAGTGCGTTTCTAAATCTTCTGCTAATCAGAATGTAGTCAATCTGGTTTCTGATTCTGCTATCAGGACTCCTCCATGTCCATAATCTTGTAGGGTGTTGCTTAAACCAGGTGTTTCCTACAATCATTTCCTTTTCTTTAGCCCACTCTACGGGTCTGTATCCTCTTTCATTTCTCTCTCCTAAACCATAGTTTCCTACTGTGGTTCTATCACCTTGATTTCCTACTTTTGCATTGAAGTCTCCTATTATGATGTTTATTTCTGAATTTTTACATTTCTTTAAAGCAGACTCTTTGTCTTTAATTACGTTGTCCATATATATGTTGAAAAGTAAAGGTGAGAGCACACAGGCCTAGCATACACCTGTTGTTTGAATGTGTCTGCATGTCTATCATTTGTTCAAGCCACTCAGTGCCACTTTTGCTCTATTGCTTTAACCCTTTGTTCTGAAGTTTTCTAAACATTCCCAGATAATGTTTCTATCAATCCTTTGAATGCCTTTTCTTGGTCAACAAATGGTGTATTTAATCTCTTCATTATATTTAATTGTTTCAAGTTGAATAATGCACTTGTGCAACCCATTCCTTTTCTGAAGCCACATTGCAAACCACTCAGTTGCAGATCGACATTATGCCATATTCATTGTTCTAATAGTTTTGCATATATTTTGCCTGTGTGGCTTAACAATGAAAATTCCCTGTATGTTTCACATTTTCTTTTGTTGCCCTTGTTTTTTCACAGTGTTGCTTCAGTTTTCTGTTAGTTGTTTGAGAACTTCTCATTCTGTCCACGCTGCTGGGGAAATTCTGTTCAGCCACTTCTGAGCATACTTTAATTGCTTTATTAGTTATACTATGTGTGTCCGACAATTATTTTTGGCACTCTTTATGGCAGTTTCTATTTCTTTACTCACTGTCGGTTTCAAGAATTTATTGATCTTTTGCTTCATATACATGTCTTATTGTGATGCTAATATTGTGTTGTTCATGAAAATATTCTTTCTATTTCTGTCTTTTCCATTGAATATGAGTATTCTGTTTCTGTTATTAATTATTATAGCTCTTGTCTCTCCCTTACTTGATTTAACATGTGCTGATCTCCTGGATTGGGGATATCGTCTGAGATGTAGATGATCAGTACGGTTATTGAGTGATTCCGTCTGTTTAGAAAAGTAAGCAATATGGCCATGGCTTGATTAGTAAAACACATAGACAACTCACATAACTCTGTCATCGTTGTCAACCAGAGTGCAGGATCATATTTTGTATACATAGTCCTCCTGTATGGTGACTTGTGTGCGCTTGTATTTGACTAGTACTAATATCCTCAGACACCATCAGCACAATGTGTTCGCCTTGCTACATCCTGAAGTTACTGCTCATTTAGTAAAGCAAGCAAAATACTTTTGTTCACACCATGAGGCTTATTGGGTATATGGTGCTAGCCCCACATTTTTGGACCAATCAGCACATGGTGGGTGCTGTGGTCAATATCACACAGGCTGCCTTGACTTCCCAGGCAGTTTTCTGGTCCCCATTCAGGCTGGGTCAACCAGGGAGCCCAGGTCAATGAAACAAAATTCCCACCTGGAAGGGGGCGTGAAGCCATGATGACAGGGCCAGCACCAAGCATGTGCTTAGTGTGATGTAGTTTGATCAACTTATGAACAAAATTGGCAGGCTAGTAAGAAAAGTATAAATGTTTGATATTTGCAAAGTAAAGTTTATTCTGTGTTTATCATTCAGGAAACAACAAAGATCAGTTCCACTGCAGGTGAGCATTCATGTGGAAGCTATCATTCTTTACTACATTTGCTTAGTCATTTGTGTTCCACCCACGTGGTTGTTACTTAAGAGTAATAAATCTTAGGGGGAGTAGAAGTTAGTTATAACTGGGCTAAGATAGAAAGAAAGAATGAAGGTTATAACTTAGACAGCATGAGTTAACGTAACAACTGACTGAGAGTGAATAGAGGGCAGTAATACAAACTCTTAATTATCAGCTCTCTCATTTCCAAGCATTTAGAATTAAAAGTTTAAGTCTTTCAGTTAAAAAATCCACTTGAATTCTAACCATCACATAATACATTATCTGACCTTTTACATTTTATATAATATATATATATATATATATATATATATATATATATATATATATATATATATATATATATATATATATATATATCCCTTTTAGGACGGAACAACATTGGGCCAAATTTAGGTTTCCCTCTGAAGAAGACGGAGCCATTTTTTTGGAGTACAGAAATGACTGAAGTGACAATTTTATAAATTCAAAACAAAATATTAGAACCCTATATAGATATATACAAGTATATATATTCTTAAAGAGGATATAGTAAAGTTTATTTCTGTGTATGATTGAAGTTGTTTTGTTCATGTTTACGCAAATTTGATGACCTCATTTGTATTTTGTGAAAAATAAAATATTTCATACCACTATGTATGAATTGGTACTAAATATTTAAAAAAAATGGTACTCACCTAAAATTTCCTCATTGAATACCTACACCACTTTAGAATAATTTTAAACACTTATGGTTAAATAAACAACAACTATGAAGTCCCTATTGACATTTGTAATAGGTTGGCTATCAACTGGTGACATGTTTTTTGGTCCGGCCATTGCCATGAAAGGGTATAGATAAAACGATCTTCTTTATTCCCAATACACAAAACTACGGGGACACGAGGTTGAAATCCTCATGGGCACTTTCTGTATCACTAAAGTCATTATCTAACAGTCCTGAACTGACAAAATCGCTACTATCAGAGCTAGTCAATGCTAGTACGTCTTCGGGTTCATAGCTGGCCATTTTAGAACTCAAAAATCCACGAAAAAATGGGTTACTTCGGGAAAAAAAGCACAAAATAATATCCACTTTTTTTAATCACGCTAGAAACGGCAATGTGAAGGCTAAAATGGCTGACGATTGCAAGGAAGCATTTGATTGGTCTGTACTATTAAAAGCAAACCAATCAAAGCAGTTCTTACAAACAGGGCAGACGATCGGCCTCGTCGTCTGTTTAAATAGAGCAACATGGCGACTGCAAGGCCGGGATTTCGGCCCGGTAGGGTTTTAAGGGATATATATATATCTCCCCCAATGGTGTTTCCACCTTGTCGTGGTGGGGGAGCTTGAGTTTCTCAATGACCCTGAGAGCTATGCCGGCGGTAGCGTAGCTACCAGCAGGGCCTCCCAAGCCGGACAGGTCAAAGGGTAGAGAACAGACAAAGAGAAACACCCTGGTCCTCCAGGTTGGGGGTTGAAGCGTGGGGTTAACATCCCCACCTTTGTAAAAACCTTTCTTTGTTACGAAACAAATACATGAGCCTCGATATCGGACTGACTTATCTGGACAACGACCTTGGAACGTTAAAGGACTTTTGAGATTTGGAACATGGAATGTACGGACACTATATCGAGCTGGAGCGGCCGAAGAACTAACCCGGGAGCTGATTGAATATCAAATGGATATAACAGCAATCCAAGAAATAAGGTGGCCAGGAGAGGGTACTTTAGAGCAAAATGGAATGATTATAATATATGGAGGAAATGTCACAGTGTGTAAATGAACAAGGGCTTACAAGTCTGGTAGAAATCATAAATCCAGTTTATTAAACGTTTAGGTCGACAAAGACTCTGGATATTATACAAACGTGTGAACAGCCTGCCTTCTAGGGCTGAGTTCTGATGTAAACTCTCTTGACTACCCACTACGTCACGACTTGAGCATCTCTCCTCTCGTTCGACCCCGATGCTCAATCGTGCTGTAGCTGTTTCCCACCTAAATACTACTAAAACCCGTACCTCTGTTACACCTCCCTATGTTTTTCTAAAGAATTTTTCCTATAAAGGAAAAATTCTTTACTCCCAACTCTCTTACTCTATTCCCTCTTTTTCCTTAACTCCCACATTTCCTCTAATCTTCCCCAAACCAACTCAAATTTGAGTATATATTATATCCTTTAACCCTTCTCCCGGTTATATTGTCAGCTAGTAACCCACTATATACTTCTTCTTCAATTCTACTTTGTGTACAATATATCATACCACGTATGGTAACTCTTTTAAACTAAACACTCCTTCTCCCCTTTCTTTAATTCTTACAGTTCCTTAACCTCCCTAAACTACCTTATGTTAAGCAAGCCAATCTATTTCCCCAAACTATATAGCCATCCACTATATATTTCTTCGTTTCTAACTCTTCATAACAAAACCTATATTAATTACATATCAACAACAATTGAATCTTTATAACTATATACAATACATCATAACACATATGGTTGAAATAACCACTCCTTCTCTTCATAAGAAATCTGCTTAAGAATTCAAACGCTGTACCTTTCTGGTATCAACTCCCCATTGTCTTCAACAACACTACCAACTCTCTACTTTCAACCTGTAATCACTCTCACACAATAGAAAGACAAAGAATCGGTGGCCACCGGTATTTAAAAGAAGCAGTAGAACTCTTCCACACAAAGACCACACTCAGCTAAATCCCACACCCCCTTTACCAAACCATACTCCTTTACCCTCCTATGTCATTTGAGACTTTATGTAATAAAGTCTAAAATAATTATATCTCCTACAGTACCACTCATTATGGTAACAGTTTACGCTTCTATTTACAGCATCTAAAACACCAACCAAGTGTCTGTATATTACAGACACTACCAATTTTATAACTCTGAACCTTACCTCAATGTAATGTTAACCACAAAACACGTCCCGAGGACACAATTAAAAATCAAGACCTGTTCCAACACACATCACCTCACATAATATACCTCTCTTTTAATCTTGCCCCCTTACTGTCCATTTATTATGGGCACATCTACTCAAACCTCCAGTTGTTAATTTAAGCCATTATCAACAGCAACCATGTACTGCTCCTAACTCACGTCTGTGACTGCAGTCCGTATAACACGGACCCTCAAAACCCCATGTCATTTTGTTCCCAATGTACATTTCACACTTATTATTGTACTGTTATCTACAGTATCTAATCAAACATGGATTCAATTCATGTTTAATTATTTGTCTGGGGCAACACGTTACCCAGTATATCATGGCTCTTCTAAACCCCATGGAGGCTATGTTCAAAACTTTTCCCTCATTTACCCCAGTGCTATATTCATTCATCTCCAATCTGGTTTTCAATTCATATATTTCTAATCAATGCTCATTTAACTAAATTTCTTAACAAGGTAACTTAATACACAAAACAACTTATTAACGCTAAATAAAATCAAAACAGGACATTATACCCCCCAACTCATTTAAGGAAAAACACACTTTAACAAGATAATACATGCATTTCATCAAATCAGAAGAAATATTCTATTTCTACCTATCACTATTGGTCTCTTTTACGGACCAATAGTTTGTACTCAAAAGTCTAGGAACACAATAATCCTATTCTAAACAGAGACAACAACAATCATTTTACAGAACCAAATCAAGAAAAAAAACATATTATATATGAGGCATTGAAACTCAGATTCAATAAAACAAGTGTCTTCTCGCTAAAGAGAAGGTTTCCAAAAAAATAATTCACATAGCAGCAACATTGTCCTCCTATACTAACCAACGTACTACATACCTATTCACACAAGTCATGCCTATTTTGTTATAAAACAAAACAACTCAATGCCAAGCATTAATGCCAAAATATATATATACATATATATATATACATATCTGTTACCTACAGACCAACATAACGCGGAACAATACTTGTTCCCCTCAAGCAAAATCACCACTCCACAATTGACCGTTCCATTTTCTGGAAGTCAAACATTGATTATCTCCCCTCACAATATTTTACAAAACTAACTCCTTACACATCACAATATTTGGAATATAATCACTGTAAACTACAGGTCAACTCATTTCACCTATTACTATCCCAATGTTATCTCAAAGTACCAGTGGTCATCTATCCAGTAATAGAACCTGTGACTTGGCACACCAATTGTTTCCCTTGGATTTATTCCAAGCATCACTACACTTGTTAATCATTATTACCGTTAACTACGGTATCTCCAGCCTCTTACGTCCAACAAAACTTTGTCTCTCACCAATACAAGCAACTCTACTTTTAAGTTTCTTGTCTATCCGACGCAATTTACTAATCACATCATTACTTTCCAACATCTCACCCCGACTACTCTAAGTTAATCCTCAGGTCTCTCCTAGCACTCTTGTATCGTGACGATAATCAAACTGGTCACCCTTATCGGAACACATTCTCCAACATTCATTTAACTAACCTTGTTTACCTCTGTACCTTTCACTCCTTTTCCTATTTATCGGGACTCTTCCAGAACAGCAACCCACTCCACTTATAACTGACAGCAGAGCTCACTTTTCTCATTTCTCAGTGTTAGGCATTCTTGCTTCGACACATCCCTGTCAACAATACTAAACATATTTTATGAAACATCATTCAGAATGTTAACTCTCCGTCAACCTGTCACACAACTTTCCTAATTTCTTTCCAACGTCAGATATTCTAACGAAACGACATCCCAATTCTCTAATCATGTTCTCTCTATCTCTCAATTTTCGCATACTTTATTTTCCTCTTTTTATCAACGTCACTTATCAACCACTCTTCGTATATTCACACGGACAATGATACACAGCCTCTCTCTCATCTCACACTACTCTCGCATCACGACAACCTAACGTGTCCATACTATTACTTCAAAAAAAAATTACTTTAGACGCCAATTCAACATTCCAGCAATCACTCACCACAATCTAGGCGTATCGACCTCCTCTACACACCTTGACACAAGATATATCAGCGCACTATTACATTTTATCTATATACTTCGCTTTAGGCGACATCACCAAACCTCACTCCTACTTCACTCATCGCGACGAACACCTGTTTGTCTAGAACTATACTCACGTACGAACTCCTCGTACATGCATGCTGTACTTAACACTTGCCAACAGACTATCCATACTCGACGCACATATGTTTGTCTACATTTTTACAGCTACAAGAACAACGGATTATCAGACAAACTACTTCAACACTCAACAGGACTTTCACAACTTATTTCTACTTTTCTCACTCATCCTCTCTTTTTCAAAGGTCATAACGTAAGCATTATCTCTCGCAAACTATAACTCTCTTACACACTAACCCGCACTATCAACGATCTCTTACAACCAATTTCACTCCGACGAGCCACTAACCTCGTAACTATCATTCTATACTTCTCCACACAACAAGTTTCTCATATTTAATCAGCTCTTCCTTCTCCGCAAGCATGACGTAATTACTTCATCCCTCTCACCAAGAACTCGTATTCTTCAATCATCAACTTCTACAGTTTTTTACTCTTAATATTCTCGCGTTCAACTGGCTATTTCACACATGATATCCAATTTCTCCTCAATCTGTATCTCTTCACTAGACACTCTCGGCCCAGCCGTCAACAACACCACACCTACTTCTCAATCTACCAAACAAAACTATCTCAGACTTCATGTCACAGCTCTGAGTCGAACCATCCATACTTATTTTATCCCTCTCTCTACTAATTATGTGCTGAATCTACTCTACTTTAATCACTCCATTTATACATCACTCAACGTGACTAACTCTCTGTATCTATTCATTCTGGACAAAGGACTATTTTAATTTCTACTCTTCCTACATCGTCACTAAACACAATATATCCTAATTCTGTATTACGTATCCACGTAAAATCTCATTTGCCGTAACTCTCTATCCTCAACAACACCATCGCCACCCCTGTACCATGCGATGCTACACCAAAAAATTCATCTGCCTATTTTAGACAACTTATATATCTATATGCTCAAACCGCAGTTCTTCTCATAAGCCAAAACTATTTCATTTTCCTTCTTCACCCATGGAATTTTAACAGTTATAGAGTGTGTTCAAGTTAAATATTTCGTTGTCTCTCAATACATTAGTATGTCTTTCTCTAATTATGTCATCTTCACTATCTGTTGTTAAGCTGTTAAAGTACTCAGGTCTTAAGGTCATAAGGTCTTCTATTTTTCTTAAATCACTTTCTGTCGTTGAGTAAATTCCCGCTATCTGTCTACTATTCTTCTTCTTCTTAAATGATTTCTTTCTATTTCCTTTATTTGCGTCGGTCTGCTCACTGTTTCCTATATACCTTACGTAACGTTTGTACTTCCCCATCTCGTCTTCAGATGACACACTGACAATAGTTCCTTCATCAGACCCATAGCCTACTGCAAACACGTCGACCCTATTCCCATAGTCATCTTTAGAACGTCTGATTTTCTTTCTCTTTCTCGGTCTTCGTCCCTTAGCCTTCCCTACTTTCTTGTCATATAAACTGGTATCTATTTCTAAAGAGTCATTAACGAAAACTCTGTCCGTCTGTCTACCAGTAACTACACCGTATGAGGGAACATCACGCTTCGATTCAGGATCTGCTCGTAGTGCAACTCTCTCACTCTCCGAATCATCAGTATTAATATCTGTTTCAGCATCACTATAATATTCGGCGGTAGGAATATCTTCTCCGTAACCTGAACTCTGACAGCTAATATTCCTACACCATTTGGGAATTAGTTTCATGTCTATACCTGAGGAACTTGACATGGCAGTACCTCTATTAACTATTATACTACTATTTCTTTCTTCAATACTTTTCCTCTTTGGCTTCCTTTCGTCCTTGGTTCTCGTCTGTCTATCTTTCTTAACTTCAACCGTGTCTCCCTTAGTCAAGTAAGTTAATTTTGACGGAGTCTCTATTAAGTCAGTTTGACTTCCCTTTGTTATCTTACTGGCTGGTTGTACCTGGACCTTTTTCTCTACTGTATCTACCTGAGTCTGCGTACTATTTTCCATCGTATTACCTGCCTGCGTCTGTGTATCTCAGTTTATTTTCTTTACTAATATCGTCGTCTTCTTTTCCTGTTCAATCCTAATATCGGCAATTCTTATCGTTGAATTCTTATCTTTGGGTTCTATTTTGTCCTTCGATCCTGACTTCAAATACTGTCTTTATCTCTTTTCAAACCAGTCGTTACGTCGTTTTCTAGCGGTTGCACTGTGAGAGGGCCAGTCCCATGATTTCCTTGAAAGGTTTCTCTCACTCCCATTTTTGTATTTATAACAGCTATACCAGTCCGACCTTTCACCATTACGTCTGTTCTTCTCACCGTCTTTTACTCTATATACATTAGGCCTTGGTTCGTCATAACCATATTGTCTTCTGTCTTTATTAAGCAATGGCTGTCTCCTGTTATTCTTTCCTACTCCATTACAGTCTACCATAATTCTATAAGGGTCTTGTCTAGTCGTTCTGTTCTTCAACGCTTTCACAAAATTCTCTACTTCAGTAATTGACACCTTTAATTCCCCTAACCATGTACTAACACGTTGTAATTCCACATACAAGTAATTCATATTAACTTCCTTTGAAATTTCTATCAACCTGAAACAATATTTCTACTTCTTCTTCTACATTTTCTTTGGTACCTGGAGAAAAAACTCGAAGTCCTGAACTCAGCCGAAATTATGCCTGATTCTCCACTGTGTTGTGATGGGTCTGTTATGCTGAAATATTTATACTTGTACAAGCAAACAAACAATCAATTCTTATTAATATCTAAATTAATTAACTAAAGGATGTTATCGTCCTCCTGAAATTCAATTATTTTCTATCTAATATCAAATATGTTACCCTTTTTCTTGTTGAGGTTATCTTTCCAACCGGTTTCAGTAAGGACCAAAAATGTTCAACTGGGCTCGATAGGTACGACTGTACTCCACAGGGCTCGATAGGGCACGACAAAACCTCACAGGCCTCGATAGGGCACGACAAAACTTTACAGGCCTCGATAGGGCACGACAAAACTTTACAGGCCTCGATAGGGCACGACAAAACTTTACAGGCCTCGATAGGGCACGACAAAACTTTACAGGCCTCGATAGGGCACGACAAAACTTTACAGGCCTCGATAGGGCACGACAAAACTTTACAGGCCTCGATAGGGCACGACAAAACTTTACAGGCCTCGATAGGGCACGACAAAACTTTACAGGCCTCGATAGGGCACGACAAAACTTTACAGGCCTCGATAGGGCACGACAAAACTTTACAGGCCTCGATAGGGCAGTGAAGAATGGTTGAACGTATCAGCCACCCAAGGACGGGCTCTTGAAACACAGTAAGGAACGATCGAATGTATCAGCCACCCAAGGACGGGCTCTTGAAACACAGCAAAGCTCTGAGATGAGCTGAGAACGGCTCGATTTTAATGACTTAGTTTACTGGGCCATAGCTATCCAAACCATCCCCGGACGACGGTGATAAAAAAAATCAGTATTTCAGCCGAACTTGATAAGGAGCTTCGGTCCAAACCAGAGTAGCGTCGTCCACATTCTGGAATTTAGCAGGGATAAAATTTGGTAACGTTCACTGATTGTCCAGAATAGCGTGGAGCAATCTTGTGGTGCTCTTCATACAACGAGATGACCTTCAGTTGTTCGAGTTGACAGTTGACCTTCAATTAACCAGCTGCTCTGTTAACAAATTTAGGATTCTTGATAGCAGAATTCCGAAGATAATTACAGACAACCACCCCTAGGCAGGCTTTTGGTTGCTGTAACTCTCACAAACGGCCATTTTCTTATATTTTGAGAGCAGAAAAATTTCCTCAGTCCGCCAGCAAACAAGTGACCTTCAGACCAGCTAGATTAAAACAACGACTGCAATGACGGCAGTCCAAACTCACAGGATATCGACAACAGTTCGGTCATTCCAGAGCAGGATAATAAACAGCTCCCGATTTAGTCTAATAGATAGTAGCTCCATCCAAAAACTGACTTCAATAGGTATGGCTGCTCCAATCGACCGTTCGAAAAAACGTTTGTTCTAAGTTGCAGGCCTCAAAAGGTAGTCTAGTCTGGACATTTTGATTGTTTCTTCCAACAAGATTCTAGATTCCCTCTTCTTCTTGTTGCCGCAAGTGGAGAAAGGTGTTTATTAAAAGTTCTCTATTGTTCTCTGCTGTTTGTTAGTACTTCGCATTGCGTCCGCGATGGCAAAGTCCAGAATCCTGGTTAAGCGGCTCCATTTAAAGCCACATGTCACAGTGTGTAAATGAACAAGGGCTTACAAGTCTGGTAGAAATCATAAATCCAGTTTATTAAACGTTTAGGTCGACAAAGACTCTGGATATTATACAAACGTGTGAACAGCCTGCCTTCTAGGGCTGAGTTCTGATGTAAACTCTCTTGACTACCCACTACGTCACGACTTGAGCATCTCTCCTCTCGTTCGACCCCGATGCTCAATCGTGCTGTAGCTGTTTCCCACCTAAATACTACTAAAACCCGTACCTCTGTTACAGAAACACCCAAAATAAACATGAATTAGGAACAGGATTTGTCATCAAAAAAGAGTTATGGGGGAACGTTTTAAACTTTAAAGCTTTTAATGACAGGATTAGTAAATTACGAATAAAAGGTAAATGGAAAAGTATAACGATGATTAATGTACATGCACCTACTGAAGAGAAAGAAGATGATATTAAAGAAGACTTTTATAATGATCTGGAAGATTTCATAGAAGAAACCCCCAAACAGGACATCCTGATTGTGCTGGGAGACTTCAATGCAAAAATAGGTAGAGAGCAAACTAATAAAAAAGTGGCCGGTATGGAAAGCCTACATACAACTTCAAATGATAATGGATGGAGAGTCATCAACCTGGCAGAAGCCAAAGGACTGCAGGTTAGCAGTACCAGACTACAAAGAAAGGATATACACAAACAAACTTGGAAATCATGTGACAAGAGAACCTATAATCAAATAGATCACATTTTAATTAACAACAGAAATGCATCAAACATACAGCAAGTCAGAAGTTATAGAGGAGCTGAGTGCCACAGTGACCACTTCCTCGTTGGAGCAAAATTTAAAATAAAACTTAACAGATCTTTCTATACTAAATTACAAAGATTACACCCAACATATAACAGAGAAAAACTGCAAGACATTACAGTCAAAGAGAAATTTACAGATGAAATAAAATGTAAACTTGAAACTCTGCAAAACCCTTTGGAGGAAAGCATTGACCAAACTTGGTTGAACATCAAGAATACAATTCAGTCTACCGCAGAAGAATGTCTCGGTGTGTTAACCACGCATAGAAAGAACAGATGGTTCAATCAAAAATGTGAAGAAGCAGTCATTAGGAAGAAGAATGCCAGACATGTATGGTTAAATGACATCAATAACATCCAAAAGGAAGAGCATTATAGAAATGAATGTAAAGAGGCTACACAAATAGTCAGACAGCAGAAGCGAGAATATATGAGTAATATAATCAAAGATATGGAAACTAATCACCAGAAAAATGAATCCAGAAAATTTTTTAAAGAACTGAAGTCAATGAAACGAGGGCACCAACAAAACACATATGGTTTAAAAGACAAAAATGGGAATATGATAAATACCAATGAGGAAATGTGCAACACATGGAAAGAATATTTTATTGAATTACTAAATTGTGAAGCTCCAAGTAACATTTTCTCACAAGAAGAGGTTCTAACATGCGAACCACAAATTGAAGAACCTACATTTGAAGAAATCCTATATGTAATCACACGACTTAAAAACAATAAAGCAACTGGGACTGATGGAATTGCTGCTGAATTTATAAAGGCAGGTGGCCATGCATTACATCTAAAGCTATACGAACTAATAATAAAAATCTGGAGGACAGAAGAATTACCCCATGACTGGAAAGAGTCATTATTGATACCTATCTTTAAGAAAGGAGACAAGTTCCAATGTGGAAATTATAGAGGAATATCACTACTGTCCACAAGCTATAAGATACTATCCGCAGTATTACTAAATAGACTAAAACCATATTCAGAAGACATATTAGGTGACTACCAGGCGGGTTTTAGACAAAACAGATCAACAATAGATCAGATATTTATCTTACGACAAATAGCCGAGAAACATTGGGAATATAAAAGAGATCTCCATAACATTTTTGTGGATTTTAAAAAGGCTTATGATAGTGTCCATAGGAATAGTCTATGGAATGCTATGCAGGAATTTGGAATACCAAGGAAGTTAATCAACATGACCAGACTATGCATGGAAGATACTTATAATATAGTAACATATAAAGGCAGGAAATCAGACCCCTTCCAAATAACATCTGGCTTGAAACAGGGTGATGCACTATCGCCGCTACTCTTCAATCTGGCTCTAGAGAAAGTTGTAAGGAAGGTAAAGGAGGAATGTGATATTGGAGGAACATCCAAGCTGCTTGGTTATGCAGATGATATAGATATTATAGGGCAAAGTGAACAAAAGACATTGGAAATATTAACTCACTTAAAGGAAAAAGCCCAACAGATGGGACTGGTTATCAACCAAGATAAGACAGAATATATGGTAATTTCAAGAGACGGAATGGCTAGAAACTCTGGCCACATACAAATAGATAATATGACCATTAAAAGAACGGAAACATACAAATACCTGGGTACGATCTTCAACTGCTCCAACATCATAAGGGAAGAAATACAAACTAGAATCAATTCTGGAAATAAGATATACTATGCACTACAACATCTACTAAAATCAAAGGCGCTATCTCGTAACACCAAAATCACAATATACAAAACACTGATCAGACCAGTTGTGCTGTATGGCTCTGAAACCTGGAGTACAACGAAAGGAGACGAAGCGTTGTTACAAACCTTTGAGAAAAAAATTTTAAGACGCATCTTTGGACCCATTAGGGATACACAAAGTGGAGAGTGGAAAAGAAGAAGTAACAAAGACATTTATGATCTGTTTAAGTCCCCGCTAATCACTGGTATCATGAAGGCTAATAGACTACAATGGCTGGGGCATATAGAAAGAATGGAAGATAATAGGGAAACAAAACTCGCTTACACTCAGGAAATAAATGACCGTAGACCCCGAGGTAGACCAAGAAGGCGGTGGAGAGATAATACATGTACAGACCTACAAGCACTTGGAATCAACGACTGGCAAGAGAAGGTCCACCAGAGAGACGAATGGAGACGGATTGTATTTGCAGCAAAGAACCTCAATGGCTCGGAACGCTGAAGAAGAAGAAGAATATATATATATATATATATATATATATATATATATATATATATATATATATATATATATATATATATATATATATATATACACGCACACACACACACACACCACCACACCACACAAGGGGAAGTAATTAGGTAACATGTATTTTACGAATAATTTCTTTTACGAGAGTGCGACCCAGAAATTGTGTGTGTGTTTTTCTCAACCTGCCTGGCAGCACACTTGGTCCACCTGTCCACTAGCTTTGTTGATGCCTTCTAGGAAAAAGTGTTTGGGTGTGGCCTTAAACAAATTTTCTACCACCTCCATTACCTTGTTATTATCTGCAAATCTTTGACCCCGCATATGTTCTGTCAATGATCCAAACAAGTGAAAGTCTGAGGCACCACATCTGAATTCTATGCTGGATGTTTTAAGACCTCAAATTTCAGAGCACATAGCACATCCACTGTATGTGCAGCCGAATGAGGGCGGGCATTGTGCAGCAGCAGTACTCCCTTTTAGAAGATTCCTTGGCATTTTGATTGTATGACAGGCTTTGATTAGTTCACTATCGTGTCACTGTATCAAGCACTAGTCGCAGTTTTACCCCTTTCCTTTAAATGCACAAATATAGGGCCCTTAATATCCCAAAAGATGGTCATCATGTCTTTCCCAGTAGATTTCTGTGTCTTCCATTTTGAAATATTTCTACCCATTTATATACTCTCCCCTGACTCACACAACTGCCTCCATACTGAACCATCATTCTTCTGTAGGTTTCACATCCTCTGATCACACACAAATAAGAATAATGCCTTCTTGTTCTTCCATGGTGCATGTCGATAGTGGGACAGCCATTTTGTAATTGCCATTACGCATGCACAAACTGCTCAGTCTTAATTAACCCTACATGGGGTATTGCTTAAGAGCCAGTTTATGTCCTGGAATAGGATTTTCTATAGTTTATACCTTTCCATGCACCTTATAATAAAATTCCTGTTACTTAATGACTTGGGGGGGGGGGGGAAATGATGAGGAGGGGTATCTTTTATTAAAGGCACCCCCTTTCTTCTGCTAGCCTAAGGACACCATTAGACAAAATGAAGTACCTATTTATCCCCAAGTAGGGTAACAAGAAACCATGTGAGCAGTTGGCAGATTGAATCATAGAGCAGCCGGCAAATAGTTGTTGGTTATGTACTCAAGTTCGTAATAGGAGGCAGAGTATCTCTTTATAAAGACAATGGCAGACTACCTTCTTTACAGATACCTAAAAACTCTATACTCAGCCAAAGAAATTATGGAGAAAGACTTATGGGGCAAAGTTCTACACAGGTCAAGCCACTAGATGTATATATTTAGCAAATTTTTAAAGTAATGTACTTGTGATATTTCATAGTGGTTAAGCCGTGTCACTTGCACATCTGCTACAAAACTTCTGGAACTGAAAGAGTTTAGTCACTAAAATCATCATCACCTGAAAGTCAGTTGTGCACTAGCATACGTATCAACAATGACAGTTCAACAGTACAATGTCAAGTGCCATATACATTCTTTACAGCTTGCTGGAAGTACCTCATCTGCTATGTAAAATCAAGTTGAAACTCTAGAGATATACAACTTCTTGCAAATGTGGGAATCAATATATAGAATATCTCAGAAATCAAGAAACTAAACAATTTATTGTCACAGTCTGTAATAAGTACCAGGTCCCGCAATACTTAGAAGACAAGATAAATGTCAAATATTGCTGGCAGGAGGTTAAAAGAATTTGGAATGAATCATATAAAGAAGTTTTGGGAAAAGGGAATGTAAACATAATGCATGGATAGAAAATACAAGAAACAGAATTTTAAAAATGCAGATTTAAACAATAGCAGACCTTTATCTACTGAAGTCAGAACTCATGAATAATACACAGAAGTTGTTAAAGAAGTTAGAAAGTGGATTAAGGACACATAACAGATAATATTTAGATTACCTAGAGGGAGAGACAAAGTAACGGCAGTAAATTTCATAGGCCTTTACAACACTACAAAGAAAATAGCAGGGAAAAAATAACCAGCTAAATAGACTTACCAAACATAGACGTGGGAAAGTTCTCACCAACATTTAAAGTCCAGATGAAAATATGGACTGAATACTTTGTGGAACTTCTGAATAGACCAATCCCCAAAAATCCATCAATTGCTCAGCCTGCAGAAGTGGAACTGGATATCAACTGAGATAAACCATTAAATAAGAATTTCAAAAACAAAAAGCTATGAAATTCCTGAAGGATGGGAAAGTTGCTGGTCCAGATTGTATCTGAGCAGAAGCTGTTAAAGCCAATATAAATAATTACATCACATCACTGCACACATCATTTAGCAGGGACTGTGTACTGAATAAATATAAGAAAATAGTAGTTTAAATATGATGATAACATCAAAATATTAATTGGGGAAGGAGGATGTTCGATTCTACCACCATGGTATCAGATTTTACATGCGTGGTCAGATTATGTGAAAAGACCTTTATGATGATACAAGAGAAGAACAATATGATCTTCGGAATAATAATGGACTATCAATTTTGAAGACGGAAGTTCAGAATGCCCTTAACCATATGAAAACTGGCAAGACCCCGGAGTACAGATAACATCACAATAGAAATGATCAGTGCCTTAAAAGAATATGGAATAGACCAAGTCACCAGACTGCTGAATGCAATATACGATACTGGAGATATACCTCCTGAATTATGTAATTCTGTATTTATTGCAATCCCGAAGAAATCAGGAGCCTTGGAGTGTGATCAATAATGAACAATTAGTATAATGAGCCACATCACAAAGATTTTGCTGAAAATTATCATGCAAAGAGTTAGGATGAAAATACAACCCGAAATAGGAGAAGAACAATGTGGGTTTGTAGAAGGCAAGAGTACAGTAAATGCTGTATATATACTGAGAACAATAATTGAACGTTCTATAGAAGTACACAAAGATCTATATCTTTGCTTTATTGACTACACAAAGGCTTTCGATAAAGTGAGACATGTTGACATGATAAGGATGCTTAAAGATCCACAAATTGATGGAAAAGACCTTAGACTTGTAAAAAACATATATTGGAAACAACAAGCTGCCATCAGAATTGAGAACGATGTAGGCCAATATCAGTCTATTAAAAGAGGTGTGAGACAGGGATGTGTTATGTCTCCAGATCTTTTTTCTCTGTACAGTGAGAATATTTTCAGAAATATAGAAGATATGGAAGGAATCAACATTGGGGGACGACAAATCAATAACATTAGCTATGCAGATGATACAGTCTTGATTGCAGACAATGAACAGGACCTGCAAAATTTAGTAGTTGCGGTTGTTGCACACAGTGAACAACTAGGGTTAGAACTGAATAGTAAGAAGACAGAGGTTATGGTCGTCACTGGGAAGAAGGAAATACCACAATATGATATACAAGTAAATGGGCATATTCTTAAGCAAGTGAATCGATACAGTTATCTCGGCACAGTCATAACATCTGATGGGAGATGCTTTGAAGAGATTAGAAAAAGAATTGCCATTGCGAAGGTAGTCTTTTGCAAGATGGAAAACATTCTGACCAATAAAAAGATATCAATTGAAACGAGAAAAAGAGTGTTGAAGTGCTACATAGAACCTATACTTGTGTATGGATGTGAAGCGTGGACAATAAGCAGTCAAGCTGAAAAACATCTGATGGCTGTGGAAATGTGGTTTCTGAGGAAAATGCAAAGAATACCATGGACAGACAGAAAAACCAATGAACAAGTCCTGTTATGAGAAGAAATGACTTGAAGAACTTGGTGACAACTGGCTAGATCGAAGGGAAGAGACCAAGGTGAAGACCGAGAAGTAAATACCTGGATGGCTTGGCCGCATGGCACGGTCGAGACAGGAACACGGAGCTGATCCACGACTCTGGTGATCGAGTGAGAAGGCAGAACATGACCGCCCACGCATATCGGCATGGCACATGATGGATGGATGGTAAGACAAGAGGCAAATAATATTGAAGACTCATTGCAGCCTTTGATCTGATGGTGGCAACTGTGCTGTTTATAATTTTGCAATTTGCACAATATTTATTGTATTGTCATTTTATGTTTAATGTATCATGCTTAATTATCTTACATTGTACTTCATTTTGTGTATTATCTACAGAATATCATTATTTACAGGTAATTCTAGTGTGTGAATGTTATGGTCCATTTTGGTAACATTTTTATTTTCATTTCTTCTTTCTCATTTGAATTTCAGTGCCTTTGTAGTTTGGCTTCCTTGTTTTTCCCCTTCTTTATTTTGTGCACAACAGGCATGCCGTGCTCAAACCACTCCAAGATTTATTTTATAGGTAGAAGAAAATTAAAAGGTTATTCATAGTCTTTGCCTACAGGCTGTGTATTTCTGATACTGTGTCTTCATAAAGGCTAAATGATATGAAAGCATTCTGTCAGAAACTTCTGTAATGGATGTCCATGAAATCCTTATGCAGATCAAAACTGTAAACTTATGATGTGTACGTCTTAATTTTGGTTTGGTGTTGGTTAAGGATCACTTTCATTGCCCAAGGATACCTCCATGTGTGCTCCAGTTTCCTCCCATAAACCACACAATGGATACTGCCATAAGTGCTCCAGTCTCCTCTCATAGATCACACAATGGATACTTCCATGAGTGCTCCAGTTTCCTCCCATAGATCACACAATGGATATTTCCATGAGTGCTCCAGTTTCCTCCCATAGATCACACAATGGATACTTCCATGAGTGCTCCAGTTTCTTCCCATAGATCACACAATGGATAACTCCATGAGTACTTCAGTTTCCTTCCATAGATCACACAATGGATACCTCCATGAGTGCTCCAGTTTCCTTCCATAGATCACACAATGGATACCTCCATGAGTGCTCCAGTTTCCTCCCATAGATCACACATTAAATACCTCCATGAGTGCTCCAGTTTCCTCCCATAGATCACACAATGGATACTTCCATGAGTGCTCCAGTTTCTTCCCATAGATCACACAATGGATACCTCCATAAGTGCTCCAGTTTCCTTCCATAGATCACACATTAAATACCTCCATGAGTGCTCCAGTTTCCTCCTGTTGATCACACAATGGATATTCCATAAGTGCTCCAGTTTCCTCCCATAGATCACACAATGGATACTCCATAAGTGCTCCAGTTTCCTCCCATAGATCACACAATGGATACCTCCATGCGTGCTCCAGTTTCCTCCTGTTGATCACACAATAGACACTTCCATATGTGCTCCAGTCTCCTCTGATAGATAACACAATGGATACCTCCATAAGTGCTCCAGTTTCCTCCCATAGATCATACAATGGATACTCCATAAGTGCTCCAGTTTCCTCCCATAGATCACACAATGGATACCTCCATAAGTGCTCCAGTTTCCTCCCATAGATCACACAATGGATACCTCCATAAGTGCTCCAGTTTCCTCCCATAGATCACACATTAAATACCTCCATAAGTGTTTCTGTCTCCTCCCATAGATCACACATTAAATACCGCCATAAGTGCTCCAGTCTTCTCCCATAGATCACACAATGGATACTGCCATAAGTGCTCCAGTTTCCTCCCATAGATCACACAATGGATACCTCCATATGTGCTCCAATCTCCTCCCATAGATCACACAATGGATACCTCCATAAGTGTTCCAGTCTTCTCAATTAGCTAAGAAAGGACCAAAAGATGAACAACCTGATGTGCCCGTCACATACCACCAAAAGAAAAGAATGATCAAATCAGTTAGAAAGCCATCAAAACCTGCTCAAGACAACTACCACCTTATGGACAGACCAAAACAAATCAATATTATGCATCTCAGAACAGGACACAATATTACACAACCACATGTGTACAAAATTCAAGATTGACGAATCAGCCATGTGGATTGGCATCACAGACAGCAGATTACATACTCCAAGACTGCCCAAAATACAAAAAATTTAGGCAAATCTTCAGGCCTAGAGAAACAACAGGGAAGATAAACTCTTTGGACCACTGAGTGAACTAAAAAAAAGACAAATTCATACAAGAGGCAACATTGCATTTATATTTAAAGGTTGAAAAAGGCTTGAGGATGTAATCCTCAACCACGTGGATGTTGAAAAGGAGGGGAAAGTACCACATTATGTATCTCAAGAAATTAAACATGGAACCCAAAATAAATTAAAGGCATCAAGAAATGTTTAGAATGGTTGTGATGAGAGTAATGTTTCTAAAAATAGTTGCTACATAATGATAATAGAATGAAGGTGGGTTGGCATGTTTTTGTGTTCGCTCGCTGGCTTTGAACTCAAGCGTAGTCCATACACACTGCTTCTAATAGTGCTGGACTGAATTTTGTGTGTGGATTAGCTTTCCCTATTACCAGTGTCCCTCGCCATCAGACAAACATACTCCAACTTCAGAGGTATTTGTAATTTATGTCCCCAAGTCAAGGACGAGAAGCCAACATTTTAGTACAACTGTCAGGTGTAGGGGTTGAACCCCTTACCTCAGCTTCAGCACACCGGATGATTAAGAATGCATGTTGTTGTCCGTTTAGCCATGCTGACATCCAGTGTCGTGTTAAAAAGCTTCACATGTCTCTCCTGACTGAATATTCGGACCCAACACATAGTCCTTTTCACATAATAGAAATGTACTTTTCTTCTAAATGCTTTTGTGGATATGGTTCAGTTAACAACAATTAACCTATATAGGGATTTAATGTTCAGTTATCAGCATCTGTGGCGAAGGGGTAGCGAATGTGATTTGCAATCCAACATACCACATTTGAAATCAGCTGCAGGCGATTTGGAAGCAGACTACCTTGTGTTGATTTTCAGCAGTGGTATGAGCATCGAACTTTCAGAAAGCAATGACAAATTACTGACTGTAAACTTGTCTAGTCGATCACAAACAGCCTCAATATACTGGGGTTGATTGCAGCATTCTGTAAAGGACATGCAACTAACTTAATTAAGATCTTTAGTCATTTAATAGGACTGGAAAAAAAATAATGTCTTCAAATTTAAAATAAATTCTTCTCATTTGTTTGTAAAGTTCATGTATCCAGCTTATATTTAAATAGTGTTGATTGTAAGTGTGTGGTATTTATACACCTGTAGGTATTCAATTTTACAACTGTGCATAACTTATGCACACCTTGTATTTCTGTGTTAATAACATGGTGCTATGTCTGGCTGTTATTTTCTGTTTCATTTTTAGTGTTTCTATTTTGCTTAATAGCAATGTTATTCTTTTGTCGCTTTACTTATAACTTCCCTCTTCTGATTGTTTTTGCTTTGTTAGTAAGTTGTATCAGACATTCTGAACTTGGGTGTAATAATACAGCTTTTGTACAGTGTTGTTTTAAATAGTGTCTTGTTAATCCCCACTTTTTCTGTCATTTGAACTTGCATGTAATAATACATCTTTTGTACAGTGTTGTTTTAAATAGTGTTTTGTTAATAATCTCTACTTTTTCTATCATTTGAACTTGGGTGTAATAATGCAGCTTTTGTACAGTGTTGTTTTAAATAGTGTCTTGTTAATCCCTACCTTTTCTGTCATATGTCATTTCATTTTCATCTGAGAGTGTCCAGATAGTCCTTGTGCAGTTTTAAATAATTATATTGTAATATATAAATATGTTACGGACTACAAACATCATCTGCTGAAAGTTTAATTTCTGTGGAAACCAGTCTTTAATCATGGAGGCTGGGTTTTTCCTCTTAACTGCTATTAGCTAACTCGAGGACATAGTGTCCACTGTTCTTGTTATTTTGAATTTTGTTGGTAGGACTAGTTCCATATTGCACAGAGTTGAGGATGAGCACCCAACCTTGCAAAATATCCCATGGCTTGTGCATTCATCACCTCTGGTAGCAGCAAAAGTCAAACTCCTGGACTTCATGGGGTGGAACTGTTTTAACATGAGGAGCAACGGCGAGTCTCTGGCATCATAAAACCAGGCTTCTCTAGAAATGTATGTACGTGCATGCATATGCAGACACATGTCTACATACATACATATCTAAACTCAAGTAAGACCACAGTCTACCATAGCAAAAGAAAGGTGCTGAAGACATAGGCAACATGCCAGGAGGTGCATCACAGCAATCAGGAAGCCACACAAACATGCCATGAAAAATGTCTATTACTACAAAACGTTATGGTGCTCGCCCTGCTATAGACTCCCAGGCAGGTGCAGTACCGGGCCCTATGCCTCAAAAGGGTCCAACCATAATGACTGGGGGTCCTTCTCAGATGTCCTGTACAGCCATGGGACATGAGAATAGAGCATCAGGCCATACCAAACAAAGACAGAGAATAATGCACTGGAATGTAGGAGGAACCGGCAAAAAAAAAACATAGAGCTAATAAACATTTTGAAAGAAGAAAAAGTAAGTTTGTGTTGCTTGCAAGAAACTCACCTCAATGAAAATATAGCCTTCAAAATCAGAGGCAACTAGTGCTACTGATCTGACTGAAAAGACTGGTGAAAGGTTGGGATAGTGACCCTTGTGAAGAATAACATCACTGCCTCCCAAATATCAGACACTTCAACTTAAAACAGACAATACAGATCTACATCTGATCAATTACTACTGTCCAGGTGATCACTCACAGGCACTAGACATATTCCCATTAAAAGAGAATGTTTGTGTGGCGATTTTAACAGCCACTCGCAGAGCTGAGGCTGTGATCACGTGGACCAAAGAGGAGATAGACTGGCAGGATAAGAATAGATTTATCTTGATTAACAAGCTGTCAGCCCACATACCTTCTACTCAAGATCATGGCACATATCAAATACACCTGACCTGGCTTTACATTCACCAGACCTGGAGTAGAATATCACACAAATTGTTAACAAATTGGTGCCAGTGACCTTCGACCAATCTTTCTAGCTGTAGAAAAGGAGCTTGTAAGTGAAAGCAGCACACTCTTGAGGTGGAACTATAAAAAAGCAGACTGAACAATGTACAAACATTGCACCTGCATACCAGCTAGAAATCTGAACACAAATAAGACATAAATAAAGTAGTTGAAGAGTTTGGGAAATGCATACTACAGGCAGCACAAGAAACAGTACCAAGAGATGTTGTGAACAATATAAATCGTTCTGGAGTAGTAAACTAGAGTAATTGCATACTGATGTGGAAGTATGTAGAAAACAAGCAGAGACCAAACCCTGTCAAAAGCACCACGATAAATACCACCATGCGAAAGTTTTCAAATTTCAAAGGGCAAAGATGCAGACTGAATTTTGAAAGAGACACAAGGAAGTTGTGAAAGCTAGTAAAGCAGCTTAACACCGAGGGCACAGGGAGAAACTGAAAGACTGGGTTACATAAAGACGGAAACATCTTAACAGGAAAGCAAACAGCTGATAATTTTGCGGACTCGATGCATCAAAATTAGCCCAGAGAGACAACAAGTGATTCACGAGAAATGGCAATATACAGGGCAGAATGAAATAGTACATGAAGCACTGGAGGAACCTGTCACACTCAATGAACTGGAGCTAGCAATATCAAAACTGTAAATGAGAAAGTCACCAGGAGGTGGCTGTATCTCCAATTAAATGATCAAGAACCGAGAACAATTGCCAAAACAAAGCTGCTGCATATCTTCAATAATTGCTGGACCTTGGGCAGAGTTCCACAAACCTGGAGAGAAGCAATCATGATACCTCTCCTAAAATCAGGGAAAGACAGTGCCAGTACCTCATGCTACAAACAAATTAGTCTCACCAGCTGTCTCTGAAAAACAATGGAGCTTATCATCAATCACAGACTGCAGTGGTACATTGAGAGTCAAAACATTCTTATGCCAAAGCAGGCAAGCTTTAGGCAGTGTTACTCTATGGAAGATCAGACAAGCTACCTCTCTCTAGACATTGAGGATGCATTCCAAGATAAGAAACTTCTGCTTGCGGTTGTTAGATCTAAAGAAAGCCTTTGACAAAGTCTGGAAACTGATGAAGAAACTGAGAAACTATAAAGTGATTGGAAGAATTTACAAATTGATGAAAGCATATGTACACAACAGAAGAGCAAGAAAGTTCTACTACATCATGGAGTCTTGTCCCCCACATTTTTCCTAATCTACAGCAATGATCTTGTTGCCAAACTACCACAAGAAATTAAATGGCAATGTACTCAGATGACCTGGTCCTATGGAGCACAAATGAACATGCATCAGTTGCCATCAGATGCTGACATTGAGAACGCATATCAACAAAAGAAAATAGCCATCCTGAGAAAACTAAGTTGAACCACATGGGGAGCCAGTGGGAAAATAGCCATCCTGAGAAAACTAAGTGGAACCACATCGGGAGCCAATGAGAAAATACTTAGCAAAGTTTATCAACAGAGTATACAACCACCCCTGGAATGTATACAATACAGCATGTATACAACATTCAAGATTGGTGAATCAACCACGTGCACATGTTGATTGGCACTGCATCACATACTTGAAGACTGCTCAGAATATAACATATGTAGACAAACCTTCTGGCCTAGAGAAACGACTGTGGAAGATAAACTCTAGACCACTGAGTGAAATAAAAAAATAAAGACAGTGAAATTCATACAAGAGACAACATTGCAGATATAAATGAAAGGAGGAAGTAAGTAAGACTGGTTCTTTGTGCAAGTCATGAAAAGGAGAAAACTGGAGTATGTTGTGACAACAGGAAAGTTGTAGGGCAGAGGCAGAGGGGAAACCAAGAGAGAAGATGCTGTACAGTTTGAAACCATAGCATGGAGGAACATCAGTATCAGAAATGATTGGCAGTACACTAGACAGTAGGCTGTGGACAGGCATGTCTTCAATAATGCCACACAGCATGGACTACAAAAAGGTTGTAAGACTGAACAATTAAAACATGCATGGCTAAAATTCTGGTATATTCAATTATAAAGGAAAATGACACTCCATGTGTATGGATTTAATTGAGGCAAAGTTGAGCATCATCAGACTTGCTCTCTCATCATGATTTCATTTGATCCAGCTTGCAAGATATGATCAAGGTGACTGGGATAAAACTGGCACGCAGTCGATGACCAATGGGAATAACTCTGTCATGTGTTACTGTGTATGCTCCACAGCACATTACAAATAGTCTTTTTCTCTTTTTTTTTTTTTTGCGCTGCTCGCTTTGAACTCAAGCGTAGTCCATACACAATACTTTAGCAGCACTGGACTGAATTTTGCGTGTGGATTAGCTTTCCCTATTACCAGTGTCCATCGCCATCAGGCAAACCCACTCCAGTTTCATAGCTACATTACTGGTAGTTTATATTTTGCTCATTGATCAGCCAGTAGGTGCCTTTGGTTAGTGTCACTTGGTTTATAAGATTATGTCAAGACTTGTCTGGTTATTATACATAATATTTTGATTGAATTCCTATCATCATCATCTAGTGCCTTGCAAAGTGGTGTAGGCGCTGATGTCTCTCCACAGATATCAGACACTGTGCTCTTTGACAGTTCTGTTGATAACATTCATCCATGCCATCATCTTTGATCGTCAGGCATATCTCTCTGTTTGCCTTTGCCTCTTCTACTGCTGATCTTTAAGTCATCACAATATCATCTTCTTCAGGCATTTTAAGAAAATGCAAATCATGCAGTCCTTGCCTATTCACCTTACAGATTATTTGAGTGTCATGGAAATGCCAAGTAACTTGACATATCGCTATCTCATTATGACTAAATAGGCCAGTATTGTATATGCATGTGGTTTCTCCAGTCCTACTGACCGATTAAATGTGATAAACACAGCTGTAGTAGCTACTGTGTGCTTGAGATATCTGAACTCAAGTCCATGGCAACAGTTAGAAGAAAACTCACCATCCATTAAACAAATTGGATTCTATAGAAACTCATCTGATGTAGTTATAATGAAACAGTCACAGTAAAAGAAAAACATGCTTGCATATTAATAAAAATTACAGTGGAACCTCGCTTAACTAGCATAATTTGTTCCAGAATCTTACTCGTAACGCAAAACACTCGTTAAGCGAAACAGTTTTTCTCCATACAAATTAATGTAAAATATGATAATGCGATCCATGCCGAAAAAATACTCAAAATATTTTGTATAACGTTTATTCAAAGAAAATTATATATACATTGTTCTTGAGGATAGTGCAAATCATTGATGTAGACCCGATTGTATGTGCGTGCTAAATCAGCCACGCTCACACCTCGTTCTCGCTTTTCAATGATTTTACGTTTTATTTCCACAGTTATTTTTATTCTCTTATGGCTGTCTCCTTGCGGCTTTTTCTTCGGGGACATTTTTGCAAGGGTTATTAAACTTTGCACACACAAAATCACAAATAATATGCCTGAACAAAAGTTTGGAAAAATATGTGATCACAAGCGACACTAAGATCCTAGCGGAACGAGTGCGAAACACAGACTGATATAACAGGCATTGACTGTTGACTAAGAGGGAGGGGGGGCAGACAGAGAATTTCTCTGGAAGGACAGAAGGATTTCTAGGAAATCCAAGCACTTGTCAGCAGCAGGCTTGCAGCTAACGCATCCGTTCCTCTGATTGGCTGATTTCGAGACGTCAGGCGACTGCAGCACTCTGCGGTGCTTACCCTATATAGAGCCCCCTGCACCTCTCTGTTCGACCCCCCCTTGTCTTCCGACCCTCACTGTTGCAGGCGCACAATCAGGAACTTCCCCTCCCCTTGTCATTCATTATGCGAAACGTCACTCATTCAGTGAATCATTTGTTTACAATTTATTTTGCCCGTTATGCGAATTACTCATTATAAGAGATGCTCGTTAAGCGAGGTTCCACTGTATTAATATTTTAAAATTGTTTCCAATTTAACAGTCAAATACATTTTTATTTTATATTTTCAACATTTTTACATCAGAAGAGGCAAGTATATTTCACATGTATACTGTAGACCATCTATGATTATATATTGTGGACCCTTACTGGTCAGTGTGGTATTGATTACTTGTGACTTTAGTTTTTGAGTGGTGTACAATTTGTAAACATGAGATTATGCTGCATGTTGTTTACTTCTTTGCCTACTTAAGAATGTACAGCTTCTGTGCATTCTTTAAAAATACCTTTGATTTATATGGGATCATCCTTTTTTTTTTTTTTTTTTCACAATCGCTCGGTTTAAACTTGAGCGTAGTCGTTTTTATTGTTTTTTTTTGCTTTTTTTAAAAGTTATAATTCATCTTCTGTAAATGTTTTCTATTTTCAAAATATTTGTTTCTTTTAAGCGTTTGATTTTTATTCTGTATATTATTGTTATTAAAGGATTAATATAAAAAACATTTGTATGTTGAGACATAAAATGGCTAAGTTCACTTTACATTCATATTAGCAATTTCTGTATACCATTAACTATAAAAGGGACATGGTAGCATAGTGGATAGTGCATTGCTTAGCAATGTGAGGGCCTGGGATTCACTCTTCATTAGGGATAGGACTTTGTTTTTCTAACAGTATGATCAGTAAAGAACTGGCAAGAAATACAATTCATATTCTGGGAACACAGATTTGTTGTGACCCAAACAGGAGATAGATTTACACATTCAGGGGAAAAAAAGTTTGGACAAAGTAGGGTTGATTCCTTCTTAATAAATAAAGTTTTTTCAGCACTTTGATAAAATCCAGTTAGTAATTGACTTCTCACTGTTAGTTTTCTAACAAGGTAAAGTGACAATTATTATACAAGTTTTTGCACCACCAAACAGTCAAATAAGGACCGCAACAACACCTCATGAAGACAAAACACAGAAGAAGAATAAACTGCAAATTACACCATTAAAGAACTATTTGCGGATGATCAAGCACTAATTGCAAAATCAGAATTACAAGTCTACATAAATAGTCTAAACGAAGTGTGCAAGGAACATAACATGAAAATTAGCACCAGTGAAACAACAGAGTAATGACCAGAACCAAAGAAGATTTAAAAAAAAAAAGAAGATAATGATGACACCCGACACCCCCCCCCCCCCCTCCCCCCCCCCCCCCCCCCCAAGGTATTTTAGGAAGTGTAATATCATCCAATGGCAAATCATAAGACGAGATCAAGAATAGATGTAATAAGGCAAATCAACTCATTGGACAAATGGCACCAATACTTTAGAACAAACATGTATCAGTAGATACTAAAAAGCACTCTACAACACAATCTTTCTACCAACCACTATGCTACCAATGCCATACCTGAACAACGACAGAATAAGAAAGGAAAAGAAAAATTAAATCAATGGAAATGAAATTCCTGAGAAGAATACTCAACATATCAAGAAGAGAGAAAATCAGAAGTGATGAAATCAGGACTAAAGTGGGGGTAATAGAAACACTAGATTTCATTAGAAAACAGCAAGTCAAATGATTTGGCCACATAGCTAAACTACCAACTTACGGTATACCACAACAAGCAATAATGTACAGACCAAATGGAACCAGAAGAAAAGGCAGAAGAAAGTAACAAAAAAAAAAAAAAAACAATTTCAGATGCTGATGGCAGTACAAGAAGATGTGACCACCAAATGAGTTTGCCACACAAGCGAGAGACATTCCTGAACAAAACAGTTACAAGAAGTGGAGATATATATCACAAAAGAAACATTCAGGCTAACAGAAGAAAGATGAAAAATATAGTGTGGGGACAGAAATAGTCTTACATAAAAAATAAATGTAAAACTACTTGAGGAAAATCAGAAGCGTGATTTCAGAAGACCAGAAATAGTGTGTAATGAATACATTTAATAGAATAGAACAGCTCTTGTTGCAAAGAAGAGATGGAGATATCATAATATAAACAGGCAACTTCAGACCATCATTACGTGTAATAAATTTAGAAGTGGCACTACATAACGGAAAGTACAGATATGTATGAAAATATGAAAAAGATAATATATATGAAAGCAAAGAGAAAGAGCCAGAACCTTTATGAGAGGAAGTACAGTAAGCATTACATAGTCTGTAAGGGGGAGAAGTCAACAGGTTGTGACAATATACCAATGGAACTTATCCACTCAGGAGGTGAAACCAGCATCCGTATCTGTCATGTACTACGTGTGATCTGGAACAGCACTGTTTGGACTGATATGTGGAAGAGAACAAACTACTTTCCTCTACCTTAGAAAGGAAATCTAACATTGTGTACCAGTGATCATACTATCTCACTAAGTCATGCTAGTAACATCCTCTTGTGAATCATGAAGAGAGTTAACGGAAATTAGAATATGAGTTACAAGAAGTTCAGTCAGGTTTAGACAGAGCAACATGAGAACCATCTTTGAGAAATGCAGAGAGTACAGTGTAGATCTTCATAATTGTTTCATAAACTATAGTAAGGCTTTGCACAGTAAACTGTTCAACATCAGAAATTGTGGGAACATCATGAGAGATATGATTTTTATAACACATTAGATCCATTTCATTGTAACAATATATCATGAATAACAAAGCAGCTGTCAGAGTGGCAAGTGAAAAATCCAACTGGTATGAGCTGCAAAAGGGGAGTAAGGCAGGGTTTCATTCTCTCTCCATACCGCTTCAACATCTGTGCAGAAAATGTAATGAGAAATGTCAAAAATAATGAGACCAGTGATGATTTTAATCCATTCCTACTCAGTAGAAATCTCTATAACTCAGATCTACAGATGACACAGATCTACAAATGACACAGCCCTCCTCCTCAAATGATAATGAGGGATTAAAACAGTTAATCCTGTCATAAGAGCTTTAAAAAAAAACAGTAATGTTCACAGACAAAACTGTATGTCAAATACAAATGACAATCAAAAATGATGAAATTGAACATGTCATCACCTTCACTGCATAATTAGCATCAATGAGGGTTGTTTAAAAGAAGTCAGATGGAGACTGGCCATAGTAACAGAGAGGTTAAACTGTTGTAAGGGCCTTTTATACAACATCAGCAAATGAATAAGTGGACATTTTAGGAGAATGCATTTTACCTGTGGCATCATGCGGATGTGAATCTTGAACCATTTCACATTTGCTAAAGAAGAAAGTCAGCGCTTTTGAACTGAAATGTTAAATGGAGGATAGGTATTTGAATGATTAAGGCCTCTGGAGTGTTTATGCTTGTGGCTATGGTTTGCATTCGCAATTTCCTCATGTTGGACTGGTAGTGCATGGTTCCGTTGCCCTGCTTCTTCTGAGTTGAGGGCGTGACGCAACACTGTGCACTGTGAATTTTGTGTGGAATGCTTTTACATCAGTCCGTGGTTGTTTATAGTGTGAACTGCATGTTCAGAATGATGGCGGCCGGCCTGTCACTGAACTGACTGGATTACCTTATGCAGTAATGTGTGGCTGCTGGTTTTCTAGTGACTGCCGCTTCCATCAACGATGAACTATTTTTTGTGGAGAACTTTTGTGTTAGTATTCTGGGGGCGGCATTATGCACAGTGTACCTGTGGGGAACATTGGTTTGTCGAGACTCCTGTCTGTTCCACTTTTTCACATGGGGCAGTGAGGAGCATTTTGTGTGATATTCACTGGCACAAGAATGGAGCATAATGGGGACGACCTGTTGCTGTGAAGTTGAAACCGCAACTAATGACTAATCTTAGAATAATGTGGGTCAAGAAGAAGAAAAATACTGACATTCTACAAGATCAGATCATTGAAGAAAACTATCTCGTAAACAGTATCGTGTCTCGGAAACTGAAATGCTGTGGCCATAATAAACCTCCTAGTGGTTTAGAGAGAACTGTAATGAAAGGCATACTTCCTGGAAAAAGGGGCAGGGGCCAATCAGCACAAAGATCTATGCAGGACATTGAGGACACTTTGGGCATGAAAATGCATGCCAGGGGAACTGGCAAAAGTTTGTGAGTCTTTCCGGCAGGCTAAGGTGAGAGCGATGTTCTGCTGAGGACCTGCTACATGAACAATGACTGAGGGGTCAGCTCAGCCTCATAGAGATGAGTAACACAGACCTTTCTTAGATGAAAATTTGATGTGCGAAAGAGTTTGCTACACCACGTCTTAATACTGTAATCTAGTATGTGTGAAGTCTGTCACTTCCATTACCTTACATTCCCTTGGAAATGTCTGTCTTGTGGTTTTGGTTACCATTTTTGTTTGTTGATGAATTTATTGTAGATTCCATTATTTAGTTCTTATCTGTTTTGCTTACATTATTAGGGCATGTTGTGTATTGAAAAACTAACTTTACGTTTAGTATTTGTTTTACCATTACAGTGGTATCCATTTTATAAAGTTGGGTCGGTCCCAGAACTGTTTGTGGTCAGAAAAAATGAATTCTCACTTGAACTGCTCTGTTGGCAAGCCAGTGTACTGCCCACTAATCTGCAGTGACTCCACAAATAGGCATGTCATGATACTCAGTTCCCAGGTCTTATCCTTTATAATTCAGTTCATTTCAAGATAGCACTCTATCTACCTGTGGGTAGGTTTTCTTTCCTAATGATTTTGTCAGGACAGCAACCTTGCTACCTACTCTTTGTGATTTTCAACTGCCGTGAGATGTTTAACAGCCCACATGGTCAGCCAACTGCCGTGGGATTTTTAACAGCCATTATGTGCACACAGTCCTCCTTATTTTCACCATTATCTGTGAAGGCTAGGTATCTAACCATGCTACCCAAGAGATCAAGTGGACATATGAAATCATTAGAAACCAGTGGTTCTAATAATCATGCCCAGCCCTACGCTGGGATTTGAACCAGGTAACTTCTGGGATCTGAGGTGGACACCATAATCCACATTGGGTGAGGGTGTTTAAAATGGACCAGGGTCCCAGGTCATGGGTGCCAGGAAATGCTTGAGAAGTGATGGCAGCCAGTGTGATACTGACATAACCCACCAAGTGCTGGTTGGTCTATCAAAGTATGGGGTTAGCATCTGCCCAATATGCCGTAAGGTGTGTAAAAGGTTCCTGATTGATTGATTGATTTAGGAATCGACATCACAGCATTCGGGGCATTCCCATAAGCGCTCCGTCCCCATCCTCAGCAGCCAGTGAAGAGTCCCAACCCCAATAGTACCAGTAGCAATCTGATTATATGTGCGTCTCGCCTTTCCTCTGAGCGCCGAGCGTCGGCCAGGATCCCCTCGTCACACCTCGCTGCCTCATTCTTGCCAGACAATGATGATCCTTTTTGCTCCTCCGAGGTATACACATGCTCCCACAAGGCTGCAACCACGTCTGCCTTGTCATGCATCAATACTCCACCAAGTTTTGCAGAGCCAGCCAATTTGTCCGCCTGTTCATTCCCCAGCACACCGGCATGTCCCGGAGAAAAGATCCAGGCGATGCTTGCCACCCGTGACCTCCTAAGCGAAGTTAGCCACTCTGCACGAAGCATGCCTGTCCTCACCTTCCTCAGCATGCTTTCTGAGTCAGTTACAATCATGATGTGTGTGTATAACATATTCTCGATCCAGCGGAAAGCTACAGTGACTGCCTCCACCTCCATTCTTAAGCTAGGTGTTGTGGTATCATATGCCAGGTTCTCCTGCACCAAACGTTGGCCATTAGCTTTTGCTATAAACCCCCAGGCACTTCTCCTACCTCTCGACACCGAATCATCTGTGTAGATAATCACATCAACCGAGCGAGCATTATCCTGAATTAGTTGCTGGATTTCCACTTCCGTGGCCTCTGCTGGCCACTCCCTGCACTCCCGGCTCAATTTGATTATAACTCTGCACAAGTCTGACTGCTCCGCTGGCACTCTGACCCACTCCTCTCCTCACCTAATGTTCTCCAAGATGCACACATGTCTGATCATATCCTCTGCCTGAGCCATCCATGATTTCCCTCTTATCAGTCGCTGACCCTTAAATGTGTCCAGCGTCTCATGCAAAGGGTGATCTGTGTCTGCAGCTACTCTGAGGTATGCCGCCGCCTGCATCACCTTGAGCCTGCCTGCAACAGTTGGCAAACCAAGGATGTAACGCATCCAAGCTACTTGGGTGTCTCTGGTGCATCCCAGAATGACCCGCATAGCTTCGTTCTGTATACACTCTAACTTCACCAGCTGACTCTTTGAGACAGTGAGCAGTCCTAGTCCATAATCAATCACTGAGAGGATCAAGTGCTGGTATAGTATGAAAAGCATTCTCTGCTCTGTGTCCATTGCAGCCATAGTTTTAAGTGCATTGAGTCCCTTTTGAGATCTTGTCACAACCGTCTCCACATGGTCCTTGAAGGATAGGCTCCTGTCAAATGTGATTCCCAGATACTTCAGTTTGTTCTCTCTGTTGACGTTTCTACCATCTATAGTGAGGCTTGGGACATCAGCACTCACAATCCTGTTGTCCAGAGAGCACCACAAAACAGCCGCCTTTTCTGGGTGGATGACAGCACTCATTTCAGTGCACCGTCACTCAATTTGTCTACTGTCGCCTGTAGCTCCTGGGCTGTTTGTACCCTATCTCTCCCCTGCCTATATGCAAGAATATAATCTGCAAATGTTAGTATCCTTCCAACTCCTGGTGCTTCTAGGTTTGCAATCTTGCTCGTATACACGTTAAAGAGCACAGGTGAGATTGCAGATCCCTGTGGCAGTCCCGGGGTTAACATATGTGGCTCTGAGGTCCATGCACCCAGACGTAGAGCAACCTGACGAGAATACAGGACGGTTGCTAACCAATTCACCAACCAGGGATTGACCCCCTTCTCCATCAGTGCGGTCATCAAAATATCATTTTTTTTTTGGGCATATCCTTTACAGGACATCACTGTCAACAGCATCTTTCAGCTGATTGTTGATTTCTTGGCAAGGTTACGCTCAGTAGTTTGCCATTGCTTTCTGAGCGACCGGCTCCATACTCTCATAAGTCACTAGCACGACTCGAACCGCTTCCAATTCTCGTGCGCTCACATCAAACCATTCGGGGTTACGGACAAAGCTGCTAACCCTTCGGCCAGGGAGACCGGCAAAATATCATATCTAACTCTATTGTATGCATCCTCGAGATCAAACGCCGCCGCCATCGTTTCCTGTCTACTCTGGAACCCCTCGTAAGGTTCCTTTACTTAAGCATCTGCTCTGCCACAATGTGAGACATGGATATCTACTCTTGAAAATACTGGACAGTACAATTCAAGGTAAAAGGATACCCAAAAACAAACACAAAACTCACATACATGCAAGAACATTGGGGTTCATATTACTTCTCTGTTGAAGAGAATACTGAGAATTGAGGACAGTGGAGTGATATGGTGTTTTCAACATCAATTGTCGCCTGATGAAATTAATGATAGGGGTAATTTTTTTGTATGTAAATACATTGCTGTCATATGCTTAAGGTTTTTTATTTTAAATTTCATTTCTTTTGACCAGACACAGATAAAAATCATTTATATATTTGAGTACTGTTTCGAATAGAGGTTAAAATATTTAAAGATTTGTTATTTTTTTTATTGTTGCATAATTAGTGTAAACATTTCAATTTTCAGAATCTGCACCAAAGACCACTACCAGCTCTGTTATTACAAACACAACATCTGAGCAAATCACTGTTTCAATAACCAGCAGCAGCTCTGTGCCATCATCAGCTAGCTCTCAGGCCACCAACACCAACACAAGCTCAACAAGTGTAAGTACTTGTACATGTCAAGAATATGGCTTCTTCGTCTTATAGTTCATGCAGTGTGGCATTGTTATCATGACTGTCCACAACCTTCTGTCTTTTGTACTGCCAATCATTTCTGTTCTGCCATGCCATGATGTCATACTGCCTAGCATCTTTTCTCTTGATCTCCTGCCCTCTAACTTTCCAGTTGTACTCCAGCTTTTCCCTTCTCATCACATCCCCAAAGAATGTGGACTGTCATCTTCTCTTTGTGAGAGTAACCTGTTCTCTTTGTGGTTTAATTTCTTTCAAGATATCTTCATTACAGTTTTTAATCAATCCATGATGTTCTCATCATTTTTGTATAAAACTACATCTCCCCAGCTTCCACACAATTCTTCACTGCTGCTAAAGAATATAACAGATCAAATGGACATGTAACCGTGGTTGTGGGCGGTAGGGTGCCATGTTGGAAGAATTCTTCATTTTTATCAATATTAGTCATGCATAAAACACAGGAATACCGTGCCTTGTCCGTTCATTAATAGTCTCACTCCAGGGGTTTCTTTGCCTTCTACTTCTCCTTCCCTGTGACTGTTCCCTGAAGGATTGTGTCTGAAAGGAATTCATGACTACTGACATGCCCAAACAAATCAAGCTGTCAGATAGAAGGAGACTTTGTTGGCCTTTATGCATGATACTAGTTTGTTGGACATAACCAATAGTTTTGTGTCTTTTATGATGCATGTGTATATGTCCATGCATATATTTATATGAGAATATATACACGTCTCGGTTAACTGTTCAGTTTGCTCATATATTACCTTAATTTAAAGTAAAGGAAAATAATAAGCACATTTAAATGCATTAAGGCAGATCATGGAGAGAACTAGACACATTCCAGTGAATGAAGAGGTAGTAGGGCTGTATAGAGCACACATGAGAAAACCAGTTATTAAATATGTAGCACTTTCTTCCTGTGGAGTCCACTGAACAAAAGAAAAATGAAGTAACAAGTCAAGGAGCCTTTTACATACCTTGAGGTGTGTTAGATGTATGGTGCTAGTCCTTTATTGTTTATAGACCAGTCAACCCCTGTTGGGTGATTTAGTCAGAATTATGTTGACCATGTACAGGACGAAAGTAGCCTTTAGCAAGATGAAAAACATTCTGACCAATAAGAAGATGTCAATTGAAACGAGAAAAAGAGTGTTGAGGGGATACGTAGAGCCTGTTCTTTTGTATGGATGTGAAACTTGGACAATGAGCAGTCAAGCTGAAAAACATCTGATGGCTGCAGAAATGTGGTTTCTGAGGAAAATGCAAAGAATACCATGGAAGACAGAAATACCAATGACCAAATACTACAGGAGACAAAATGAAAATCGTAAATTGATTCGAGAAATTAGACGTAGACAGTCAAAATTTTTTGTACATGTTATGAGAAGGAATGGATTGGAGAACTTAGTGACAACTGGCAAGATCGAAGGGAACAGACCAAGAGGAAGACCGAGAGGAAAATACCTGGATGGCTTGGCCACATGGCACGGACGAGACAGGAACACTGAGCTGATCCACGACTCTGGTGATCGAGTGAAATGGCGAGTCATGACCGCTCACGCTTTCCGGCATGGCACATGATTGATTGATATACAGGACATTTCCTGGTACCATTGATTGGGACTCAAACACATTAACACTGGGCTGGTAGGCAAATATGCTAGTAACTGCACTACAGTGCCCCTCTTCCCCCAAGAAAATATAAAGGAAACCAAAAAAAATACGGGCAAGAGCGTTGAAGTCAGAGGATCGTGTTAACACAGATATCTCTTTAAGTGCTCCAGTCACCTCCTTTAGATCACACAGATATCTCTTTAAGTGCTCCAGCCGCCTCCTTTAGATCACACAGATATCTCTTTAAGTGCTCCAGTCGCCTCCTTTAGATCACACAGATATCTCTTTAAGTGCTCCAGTCGCCTCCTTTAGATCACACAGATATCTCTTTAAGTGCTCCAGTCACCTCCTTTAGATCACACAGATATCTCTTTAAGTGCTCCAGTCACCTTCTTTAGATCACACAGATATCTCTTTAAGTGCTCCAGTCACCTCCTTTAGATCACACAGGGATGATATTAGCATAGTGTACAAACTATGTAGCACTGCAGAGATGGGAAAGTCATGGAAGTAATCATGAGAGTTAGCACAGGATTAGAGCGCTTGGAAGGTGATGGTTGAGACCCAATTCCAATTCCAATTTTCCAAAAAAAAATTCAAAATTCGGCCTCGTCTAACCTGCTTCATCAGCTGTGGTTATTATTGAGAGCCGTAGTTGTGTGGATTGTTAGTCCTAATTCCTACTAGTTTTATTGGTTCCGCTCTGTTCGTCGGATAGATTTGTTTTGTGCTGGTCCTGGGTTGGGCCTACTGGGCCCGCATTCTCTCGTTTTTTGGCTTCTTTTCTCTGTTAGCCCTGCTAACTGCTTGTCGTTTCTTGTGTTATTCTCATCGGGGCTAGTCCCGGTCATGTCCAGTCCTCATAAGGACTTGATGTAGGCAAGGGCAGGGCATTTAATTGCAAGTCTCAAGTTTTTTTGTGTAAATATTTATGTTTTTTTTTTTTTTTTTAACAACATATATAAACATGCACAGATACAAACAAATACACATATACATATATACAGTGTAGGGAGGTTATACGGTCTTCCCTGTTCTGCATAGGAACTGTCTGACCAGTCGCTGTGTTTCCGGGTTGCTGTTTATGTGCAGGCACTCCGTCATTGTCATTGGGTTCCCAGTTTTGAAGAAGTGATCTCTCAAGTCCCTTCGCTCTCTATTGTACTTGTCGCATACTAGTAAGTAGTGTTCGATGGTGTTGTTTTCTCGGCATACTCTGCAGATTGGGTTTTCTCTTGTGTCTTTCCAATTGCCTAATCTGATTCTCCACAGCTGTCTGTTTGCCGGTGCTTTCATGTTGGTCTTGACTTGTGGCTTGAATCTGGGTTCACCCAACACTTGGAAGGCATGACGGCCTTTATCGCTGTCTCGCCACTGTTGCCTCCATTCCTTGAGAATGTAGTTTTTGACTATATTCTTCCCTTCTACTTTACCTAGGCCTGTGCAGATTTGATTAGTGCTGGTTATTCTCCGTTTCGCCGCTCTGTCTGCCTGTTCGTTTCCCGGGATACCCCTGTGTGCTGATATCCATCCGATGGTGACTTGGCAACCCATGTACCTGAGGTTAGTGGCTGTCGCTAGTATCTCCTCTTTTATGTCAGGTCTGTTGCCTCTATTGAAGTTCCCGAGCGTTTGTACTGACGACAGGGAGTCGGTTAATATACACAGTCTCAGTGGTGGATTTTCGGCTGCGATCTCTAGACCTTTCATTATGGCTACCAGTTCGGCCGTGCATACTGCTGTCTGGTCTGTTAGCTTGAACTGTCTCTTCAGCTTCCAGTCTGGGACCACTACCCCTGCTCCTACCTCTCCCTGTTCGTTTTTGGACCCGTCTGTGTATATTATGAGGTTGTCCGTACTGAATTCTTGTATGTATTCCTCGGCCGTGTCTCTTGCCTCTGTGTCCTCCGTGTCCTTGGTGATGTACTTTGCTAGACTACAGTCAGTGAATGGGACTGTTAGTTCCCATGGTGGGATTGTTGGCTTGAACCGTCTTGTCTGTTTCGAGACCCTTTAATTCACTGGGAGATAAAGGAGTTGGAAGAAGAAGGAAGAAGAATAATAGACGAAGAAGAAGGAAGCATATTGGGGACATGGTCCACATATTTAGTGACCATATAGCACATGCCATCATCTGTGGCTTAGGGGTTAGTGACATGCAGTTTCACAATTACGCTGCATACCAAGTCAAGGGTTTAAAATCAGCAGTGGGCGATTTGGAAATAGAGTTGTGCTGATTTTAATAGTATGGGTCATCAGTCATTCAGAAAGCATTGGCAAACTGAAGGTAAAATTGCCTAGTAAATCACCAAAAGCCAATAAATGCTGGGGTTGATTGCAATGTTCTGTAAAGGATATGCAATTATTTTATACGGCATATAAGGTCAGTATTACTGTGGCCGTCTAGACACATATCTTAAGTTGGAAGGACCTCACAGCCATATTGGCGATAAACATTCAATCCTACCACTACTAAAGAATCAAACACAACACCATTATGTTGGAAGTTTAGGCCACTAACCAATTCATCAGCACAGCTCTTGATAATTACAAAAGCAACGCTGTTGCAATCTGGGTAGTTACTTGAGACAGGGACATTTTGATGACAATTACAAATGTAATACTGTTTACATTGTGGGTAGTTACTTGAGACACAAAGACGTTTTGAAGAAAATTACAGACGTTATACAATTGCAATCTGGGTAGTTAATTGAGACACAGACATTTCAGTGACAATTACAAATGTAATACTGTTGCAATCTGGGTAATTACTTGAGACACAGACATGTTGATGACAATTACAAATGTAATACTGTTGCAATCTGGGTAGTTACTTGAGACACAGGTATTTTGACACTTGAGACACAGACATTTTGATGACAATACCAAATGTAATACTGTTGCAATCTGGATAGTTACTTGAGGCACATACATTTTTATACTTGAGACACACATTTTGATAACAATTGCAAATGCAATACTGTTGTAATCTGGGTAGTTACTTGAGACACAGGTATTTTGATACTTGAGATACAGACATTTTGATGACAATTACAAATGTAATACTGTTGCAATCAGGGTAGTTACTTGAGACACAGACATTTAGATAGTGGGAGAAAGTTTGCAGTCAATGAAAGGCCAGAGGGAAAAGGCAGAACCTGGAAAGATAGGCTGAGACATTTGAACTCAAGTTGTATGCGCGTGGTGTTTGTTGTACTATGAGTTAATACTTTTTTTTAAAAGAATGAGATTCAGAATTTTATTTGGTGATCATTATTTCCCCAGACCGCTGTTGAAACCAGCACCTCCAGTACAGAAAAGACATCTCCACCAGCTGCAGCCAATTACAGCACATCTTCAACACCACTGACAACCACTAATACTTCACCTTCAACACTGACAACCACTAATACTTCACCTTCAACATTGACAACTACTAAGACTTCACCTTCAACATCTTTAACCTCTAACAATCCACCTTCAACACCAGCAACCGCTAATACTCCACCCCCAACACTTACAACCAATAACAGTCCACCTACAACTGCTGCTATTTCTGTGGAAACAACTCCAGCCACACCTTTACTGGGCATTTTGATAAGTGAGACCAACCTGCTTCTAACAAATGATTCCAGCAGGTACTTTGTAGAGATTCAAGGTGAGTTGCATCTTATTTAGCACAGTATTTGCAAGACACAGGCAGTGTTTTCATGAAATATGAAGCTGTATCCAACATTATCACATCTATTGAGGATAAGAACATAACGGGAAAGGCAATATTGTAGGATGTTTACAAAAAGAATATACAACTTTGGTTTTTGAATACTTGAAAATATACAGTTTGCATCCTTAAAAAAAGGGAAACTATAATTTCCATGTCATACATTCAGCCTTACAGTCTGTGTCTGATATGTTACATAATGAATCAGTCGTAAATGATCTTCTAAAATCATGTTGCACCTTGATTATTCATTATCACATCACCATGTTAATTTCCTGTGCCATCCAGTGGCTGAAGTGGCACATATTTATTTTATTGGGTAACCATCCAAACTTGATCTCTTCACTTATCATAAGGTGCCAACCAAACTATTTTACAATCTATGTTTTAAAAATACTGATATTCTTTCTAAAACAGCTGTATATTCCTAGTAAGCAAATTATTACATATGGCTAATTCACAACATTGCATAAATGCATGTAAAAAAATGAGGACATTAATAAAAAAAAAAAAAATGCTTATTTCAAGAAGAAAAGATGCTAGCAAGTCTGTTCTGTCAAAAAATTATATAAAAATAAAATGCCCGGTTATAACTGTAAATTAATAGCTTGAACAACACAGGCATGTAAAAAACATCCAAAAAACATGACATGCCTTGGTTGTTGTTTCCATCTTTATGTTTCTAAAAAGTCAAATTACATTCTCATGAGCAAAAACAATTTAGTGGTTAAGGTTTACTCCACAGTTGATGATGTTTCCCCAACCATTTACAGTTGTGGGGGTCGTGGTAGTGCAGCAGCTAGCAGGCTGGCCTGCTGGCCCTATAGTCAAGTGTTTGAATTTCCATCAAAGTGGCCAGTTTTACAAATGGATCTTGGCTTCCAGGCCGACTTGGCCTACAAAGGCTATCAGGAAATATGTGGGAAGTAACGGTTGCTGGCAATATACTGACCACATCATCTTTTGAGTACCAATTGGTGTATACAAATATGGGCCTGGTACCATGTACCTTTTGTGTCTCCAGGCATGGAAAAGGGCCTTTCACTTGATTTATATATAGCTCTGGGATGACCAATAGGTAGCACAGAGTGTGCTAACATGTGACTCTAGAAACACTTAGAAAATTGCCAGTAGTGGGTTGTTTTAGATCTCAAATCCCAAAACAACAAAATAAATCAATTTGATTATTGCTCACTGGACTTTGGGCGGCCTGGTGTGCTTTGCCAGTGAGAAGACCTGATCGTTCGGGTTCACATCGATTGACGGACGTCAGTCGCGGCGATTGGGCAGATCTTGAGCTACAGCCTACAATGGGTGACGTTGTAATATTCTGTTGTGATAATTTGGCTGTGTCCAGCGTGTGCCGTGTGGTCTAGTGATTACACACCCACTTCACACACCAGTGATCCGGGGTTTGTTTCTGGGTCTGGTCAAGGATATACACTACTGATGAGCTCAAACGAGGGCAAAACTCGAGTCTAGTGCTTCCACATTGACGTGGATAAGCCTTGGGTTCATACCAGAATATGATCAGCGTTGCCAGTAGTGGGCTGTGCTCAATATTTAGATCTCAAATCCCGAAACAACAAAATAAATCAATTTGATTATTGCTTGCTGGACTTTGGGCGGCCTGGTGTGCCTTGCCAATGAGAAGACCTGATCATTCAGGTCCACATCGATTGATGGACGTCGGTCGCGGCTATCGGGCAGATCTTGAGCTACAGCCTACGATGGGTGACATTGTAACATTCTGTTGTGATAATTTGGCCTTGTCCAGCATGTGCCGCGTGGTCTAGTGATTACACACCCGCTTCACACGCCAGTGATTCAGGGTTTGTTTCCGGGTTCGGTCAAGGATATGCACTACTGACGAGCTCAAACGAGGGCAAAACTCGAGTCTAGTGCTTCCACATTGATGGGATAAGCCTTGGGTTCACACCGGAATACGATCAGCGTTGCCAGTAGTGGGTTGTGCTCAATATTTAGATCTCAAATCCCGAAACAACAAAATAAATCAACTTAGAAAATTGTTCAAAACAATGTTTGTTCCCATACAGTATTACTATTGCCAGACCTGAACATGAATGAGAAAGGAAAGAAAGAACAACTACGATAACAGACACAATGCCCGTGAATCTTGCTTGACATAATAAAGAGAGACTGAATAAGAAATTATATTTGAATACATATTGGTATGATATGGCTTCATAAAATCAGCACCTGTTTGGTTGGGCTCGGTTTTTCGACTACCAACGGACAGTGCTTGTTGGAAGCAATGCTGCTCTTACATAACAGGAGAGAAAAAAACAAGGGTCATCATGCAAGAGTTTTATGAATAGCACAACTTCAGCAATAAACACATGATGTATGCCGTACATGTCGAGGCTTATTCCAGAACTTTCTTTATATCCTGATTCTGAGTGGTAGAAAGAGAATAGATTAGAAAAAGAAATGGATTTCACAGAGAAGAAAAGTTAGCAAGGAAAGGAGATGGTCACCTTATTTCATAATGCAATGACGTATGTAAAGGCTATCACTTCATAATATTATGACGTATGTAAAGGCTATAACTTCTTGATACAATGACATTTGTAAAGGCAATTACTTCATAATACAATGATATAATTTCTTGATACAATCATATTTGTTAAACCTATTACTTCATAATACAATGTTATTCTAGTCCTGTTTTGTGTTGCACTTTCCACTTAATCTTGGAGAGACTTCATCATACCAGCTTGTCATAATCTAGCTTTCCCCCAAAGGAGCGGCAGTAACCAGTCTACCAATCTGTTCAATTTCCTCACACACTCACATGCCATGGGCAAAAAACCCATGATATGCTCTTGACCTTCATCTTTTTGAGTGATGCAACCACTCCTCATAGAACATATGTTTCTGTTTCATGTAGAAAGCTTTGCAAGTCTGTCACAAACACATGTTTTTCTGCATACTCTCCAGCCATTGGAATGCTGCTGTTAAGCTGCCACTTCAGTTCTCATACCAGAAGTCGGGAAACCATATGCCAGGCTCTCCTTTTTTGTACAGCCTCCCGAAACTTTTGCAAAGATGCCCTACTCATTACGTTTACCTCACACTACAGACCTATCTGTGTATATTATCACATCACTTGGGCATGAATTGTCACTTATCAGCTGTTGAATGGGTGCCTCTTTCTCACTCACTGTCCATTCCCAACTCCCTTGGTTATCACTCTATATAAGCTTACCCTTTTTGGGTAAAAGATTGTTTTCCTGCACTGTCTTATCAATTTCACAGTCATGTCTATCTTAGACCTGTGCTATCCAAGAACTACCTGTCTTCAGCTTGTGATCCCCTGTGTCATCCATTGCCTCCTACAGAGGGTACTCCTTGTCTGCTGCAACCCTAAGGTAATTTTTGCCTGGAGCACCTTGTGCCTATCATTTATGGATGGCAGAGCCAGTATGCGTGCAAACAGTGGGTGTACCCCTCCCTTGTGGAACTTAAAATAACTCATGGCCTAATTTTGCATTTTTTTCCAGATTCTCCCTCTGACTGCAATATTGTCCACAACCTCAGACCACACTCAATCACCAAGTCTAGTAATGTCAGTTCTGCATCCTGATTTTAATCCTAATTATTTATTTTGAGTTTTTCTCAGAAAGTTGATTTCTCCTTGATTAGAGTTATTTGTATGTGTGTGTTTATGTCTGCGTTTATTTGTATATGTGTGAATCTGTAAGTAAGGTTGTGAGTCGATGAGTAACTGAGCTAACAAGTCACTCAGTTGGTATATTGATATGTCAGTGAATTAGTATGTGAGTGAGTCACTAATGAGTAAATATTGTTTGTCTTTAATTCAACTGAATGTGTGTATTTATATTTTCACATTTTCTTTGCTCATCAGTCTCAAAAAATGTGCACATTGACAACATCTGGCTGGTAATCCAAAATGCCAGTACTGATGGTCCTGAGGGGTTATTACTGAACGACTACATTAACATCAGCAGTATTGACAGTGATCCGTATGTGTATAAGAATGACACAATTAGTGATGTAAGTGTATACTTCAACTTGAGAAATGTGACTGGTCTTATTTCTTGTTTGTATTATTGAGTGTGTAGATTTCCCTGTATGATTTTTAATGTGTGTGCACTTTTTGGTACATTTTGTTTGTGTGCAGATTCCTCTCTCCAGCGTTTCAATAAATATATTTCTGTTCACATCTTTTCTTATGTGTGTATTGTTGGTACAACTTTACCTAAGTGCACATTTTCATGGTACACCTTTTAATGTCTGTATATATTTATTGGTACAACTTGTATGCATTTATTTCATTATACAATTTGTAAACATTTTAAAACAACCTTAGCGTGTTGATTTCTCAGTAAAACTTGTAATATGTGTAAATTTGTTGGTACAACTTTAGTGTGGTGATTTCTCAGGATAACTTTTAAAATATGTGTATATGTATCTCTTTGCAGCTATTCTTATATATATATATATATATTGGGCAACATTTTTCACAAGTGAAATTTCTTGGTACTCTCTTATATGTGAAAATTTCCTGGTACAACTTTTACACAGGTGTATATATATGTTGATGGAACCATCGTGGCATAATGGTTAAGTGTGCGTGCCTGTCAAGACAGTGGCCTGAGCTCAATCCCCAGGATTGGCAGGATCTGTTTTTCCAAACAGTATGGCTTTGGGGTTGACCCAGCCTGATGAAATGGGCACCAGATCATTTCCTGAATGATCTTGGAATTAAAGGAGATGATGAAAGGTACCCGCCATCCTACCTCTGTATGTAATGGCCTAGATGTGAAGGCCAAACACTCTAGCACTGGCCTAGAATATCTGGAGTTCTAACTCTTCACACCCAAACAACACTATCGGCCATGGGACTACCATTGCCGTTTGTTTAAAAATTTGTTGATAGAGGATTTCTTGAACAATGTATGGTTACCAGAAAAAGTTACTTTGTTCACCATTTTTATGCAGTCTGTTTATTTTATACTTTGTTTTCATCATCATCATCATCAAGTACCGTGCCGGCTGGCGTAGGTGTTCATGGCTCTCCATAGATCTCGGTCTTTGGTTTTCAGGATCAACTCTGCTGCTGATATTCCTCCATGCCACCGTCTCAATCCATCCAGCATCACCTCTCTTGGTCTACCTCTGCCTCTCTTCCCCTCTATCTTTCCAGTTGTTACGATGTTCTCCAATGCCTCTCTTCTCATCACATGACCGAGGAAAGCTGTTTGTCTCTGTCTTATTGTTGTATATAATGTTCTAGTTTCGTTAGCCTGTTTCAGGCAGTCGTCGTTAGTTACTCTGGCAGTCCAAGGAATTCGCAACATTCGTCTCAGGAACCACATCTCTGTTGCTTCTAATTTCTTCTTAATTTGTTCATTTACATTCCAAGATTCACTGCCATACAGCAAAACTGGTTCTACATAGCATTTCATCACTCTCTTTCTTACATTCAGTGATAGTGACTTATTGCATAAGATACTCTTCATTTTCTGAAATGCGGCTTTTGCCTGCCCTATTCTGCTCCTAATCTCTGTTGTACATCTTCCATCTGATGTTATAAATGCCCCTAGGTATCTAAAATTATCAACTTGGTTAAGGATTTTCCCTTCTATTTCTATGTCACATTTTGGTGTCACCATTTTCTTTGATATTACCATTGTTACTGTTTTCTTGATATTCAAGGAGAGTCCTTTCCTTGCACTCTCTGTTACTACAACGTCTAATAATTGTTGTAGGTCTGTTGAATTATCCGCCACCAATACTGTGTCATCTGCATAGCGTATATTATTTATATTATAACCTCCAACTAGTATTCCTGGCATCTCTTTGATCCCTCTCATTATTACTTCGCTATAAAGGGAGAAAAGACTTTGTTTTACGTTATCTAATTATTTTCTACATTGCCTGTTGAATTATTGTTTACATTGTCTTTATGCTATCTGATTATTTTATGCATTACTTGTATGTTATGTGATTGTTTTCTTATTGTGCTGTTTAATTATTTTCTACATCGCGTTGTCTACTTGGTTTCTATGTTACTCATATGGTGTGCACTTTATGTTTTGCAGGTTTGTTTTCAAATTATTGTTGGCAATGATCTTATTCATTCCTTTGCTCCTGTAATGCCTTCCAGGATTAGGTTAGGAAAAGCTACCCTTTCCCATAGAAAACCACAGCTGCAAAATCCAACCAACTGTGATAAGTCAACATATATAGAAGAAAGAAAAACTCAGCAAACCAAGAGGAAAGGAAGATAGAAGTGATGCAGGATTGCTGACTTCCTTTCACCCAGGAATTTCTTCAGTGTTGGCACCTGGATTGCTGACTGACTTCCTTTCACCCAGGAAAATCTTCAGTGTTAGCACCTGGATTGCTGACTGACTTCCTTTCACCCAGGAAAATCTTCAGTATTGGCACCTGGATTGCTGACTTCCTTTCACCCAGGAAAATCTTCAGTATTGGCACCTGGATTGCTGACTGACTTCCTTTCACTCAGGAAAATCTTCAGTATTGGCACCTGGATTGTTGACTGACTTCCTTTCACTCAGGAAAATCTTCAGTGTTGGCACCTGGATTGCTGACTGACTTCCTTTCACTCAGGAAAATCTTCAGTGTTGGCACCTGGATTGTTGACTGACTTCCTTTCACTCAGGAAAATCTTCAGTGTTGGCACCTGGATTGCTGACTGACTTCCTATCACCCAGGAAAATCTTCAGTATTGGCACCTGGATTGCTGACTTCCTTTCACCCAGGAATATCTTCAGTATTGGCACCTGGATTGTTGACTGACTTCCTTTCACCCAGGAAAATCTTCAGTATTGGCACCTGGATTGTTGACTGACTTCCTTTCACCCAGGAAAATCTTCAGTATTGGCACCTGGATTGTTGACTTCCTTTCACCCAGGAAAATCTTCAGTATTGGCACCTGGATTGTTGACTGACTTCCTTTCACCCGGGAAAATCTTCAGTATTGGCACCTGGATTGTTGACTGACTTCCTTTCACCCAGGAAAATCTTCAGTATTGGCACCTGGATTGTTGACTGACTTCCTTTCACCCAGGAAAATCTTCAGTATTGGCACCTGGATTGTTGACTGACTTCCTTTCACCCAGGAAAATCTTCAGTATTGGCACCTGGATTGTTGACTGACTTCCTTTCACCCAGGAAAATCTTCAGTATTGGCACCTGGATTGCTGACTGACTTCCTTTCACCCAGGAAAATCTTCAGTATTGGCACCTGGATTGCTGACTGACTTCCTTTTACCCAGGAAAATCTTCAGTATTGGCACCTGGATTGTTGACTGACTTCCTTTCACCCAGGAAAATCTTCAGTATTGGCACCTGGATTGCTGACTTCCTTTCACCCAGGAAAATCTTCAGTATTGGCACCTGGATTGCTGACTGACTTCCTTTCACCCAGGAAAATCTTCAGTATTGGCACCTGGATTGCTGACTTCCTGTCACCCAGGAAAATCTTCAGTATTGGCACCTGGATTGCTGACTTCCTTTCACCCAGGAAAATCTTCAGTTTTGGCACCTGGATTGTTGACTGACTTCCTTTCACCCAGGAAAATCTTCAGTATTGGCACCTGGATTGTTGACTGACTTCCTTTCACCCAGGAAAATCTTCAGTATTGGCACCTGGATTGTTGACTGACTTCCTTTCACCCAGGAAAATCTTCAGTATTGGCACCTGGATTGTTGACTGACTTCCTTTCACCCAGGAAAATCGTCAGTATTGGCACCTGGATTGCTGACTTCCTTTCACCCAGGAAAATCTTCAGTATTGGCACCTGGATTGTTGACTGACTTCCTTTCACCCAGGAAAATCTTCAGTATTGGCACCTGGATTGTTGACTGACTTCCTTTCACCCAGGAAAATCTTCAGTATTGGCACCTGGATTGTTGACTGACTTCCTTTCACCCAGGAAAATCTTCAGTATTGGCACCCGGATTGTTGACTGACTTCCTTTCACCCAGGAAAATCTTCAGTATTGGCACCTGGATTGTTGACTGACTTCTTTTCACCCAGGAAAATCTTCAGTATTGGCACCTGGATTGCTGACTTCCTTTCACCCAGAAAAATCTTCAGTATTGGCACCTGGATTGCTGACTGACTTCCTTTCACCCAGGAAAATCTTCAGTATTGGCACCTGGATTGCTGACTTCCTTTCACCCAGGAAAATCTTCAGTTTTGGCACCTGGATTGTTGACTGCCTTCCTTTCACCCAGGAAAATCTTCAGTATTGGCACCTGGATTGTTGACTGCCTTCCTTTCACCCAGGAAAATCTTCAGTATTGGCACCTGGATTGTTGACTGACTTCCTTTCACCCAGGAAAATCTTCAGTATTGGCACCTGGATTGTTGACTGACTTCCTTTCACCCAGGAAAATCTTCAGTATTGGCACCTGGATTGTTGACTGACTTCCTTTCACCCAGGAAAATCTTCAGTATTGGCACCTGGATTGTTGACTGACTTCCTTTCACCCAGGAAAATCTTCAGTATTGGCACCTGGATTGTTGACTGACTTCCTTTCACCCAGGAAAATCTTCAGTATTGGCACCTGGATTGTTGACTGACTTCCTTTCACCCAGGAAAATCTTCAGTATTGGCACCTGGATTGTTGACTGACTTCCTTTCACCCAGGAAAACCTTCAGTATTGGCACCTGGATTGCTGACTTCCTTTCACCCAGGAAAATCTTCAGTTTTGGCACCTGGATTGTTGACTGCCTTCCTTTCACCCAGGAAAATCTTCAGTATTGGCACCTGGATTGTTGACTGCCTTCCTTTCACCCAGGAAAATCTTCAGTATTGGCACCTGGATTGTTGACTGACTTCCTTTCACCCAGGAAAATCTTCAGTATTGGCACCTGGATTGTTGACTGACTTCCTTTCACCCAGGAAAATCTTCAGTATTGGCACCTGGATTGTTGACTGACTTCCTTTCACCCAGGAAAATCTTCAGTATTGGCACCTGGATTGTTGACTGACTTCCTTTCACCCAGGAAAATCTTCAGTATTGGCACCTGGATTGTTGACTGACTTCCTTTCACCCAGGAAAATCTTCAGTATTGGCACCTGGATTGCTGACTGACTTCCTTTCACCCAGGAAAATCTTCAGTATTGGCACCTGGATTGTTGACTGACTTCCTTTCACCCAGGAAAATCTTCAGTATTGGCACCTGGATTGTTGACTGACTTCCTTTCGCCCAGGAAAATCTTCAGTATTGGCACCTGGATTGTTGACTTCCTTTCACCCAGGAAAATCTTCAGTATTGGCACCTGGATTGTTGGAACTGTATAACCCACAGGACCAATGCAATCAAGGGAGACTTAAAAGTACACAGAGAAGAGAATTAGAGACTGAGATTGATCATATGGGGAGGACATGGAGGGAGCTGAAAGTGATAGCAAAGGATTGGATGGCTTGGTCCGGGTTGGTCACAGGCATGGTTCCAGTGGAAGATACAGGACAAAAGAAGAAGAAATTGGTGACAACGAGACAATCAAATGGCAGTAAAACATGATTAATATTTATGTTGATGATAAAGAGCTGTGTGTCTCTCTCTACAAGAAAATTATTTACGCACAGCTTATGGAAAGAAAACTATAAAAGTTTCTTTTAGGCAAAATTGACAAAATATCACCTAGACCAGTGGTTCTCAACCTTTTTTGGCCCATGCACCCCATAACCATATATTCACAATTCCAATTCCAATTTTCAAAAACAAAAATTCCAAATTCAGCCAAGATCGGTCGGCGGCTGTCCTTTGTGCATGTTTCCTCTTGTGGTTTTCTTTGTTGGTGCAGGCTCCTGGCTCGTCTGGCTTGATTGGCTGCAGTCCTTTGAAGGACCTGTCTCCTCTGATGGTGTCTGTAGTTGGTGAAGGCTGCTGGTTCCTCTGGCATGGAAGGTTGCAGTCCTTAAAAGGACTTTTTATTTGTTTTGTTGCCTTCCTTTTTGTGTATTTTACATAGGAGCTTCTCAGCGGTTTCCATTTCTTGTTTGCGCAATATCTCTTTCCTCTCCCTGTTGATTCTTTTGCGCCTCTTGTCCATTTCGAGTGATCTGCTTTCTTCTTTCCTCTCCCATTCTGCTAGCTCAACTTTATTCATTCTGCCCAACTCTTGAAATTCCTCCCTTGTCATTGGAGCAGGGTACTCTGTGCCGCCGTCACTCTCCGACCGTATGATTTCTCCAGTGGTCTCGTGGTATACTGGTTTCTTCTTGGACCCAGGTGGCATGTAGAAGTTCTTTATCGTATCGGCCTTTTGTTGAGTTTCATCTTGCGGCTGTTCTGTGATCGTTTCCTTGGCTTCAGCTGGTTTTCTTTGGGTTAGTTCTATTTTTAGCATTTCTCTCTCCGCTTTGATGTTCCATAGAATCTCTTCATTCTTTGCCGTCTGTGTTATTTTTTCCACTTCTTGCTTGATATTTCGCTGTATCTCCTGTATTTCTGCCAGCAGCTTTTCATTGTCGCTGGTCGGTGCCGGTGTTTGGAGTAGCTTGATTTGTTTCTTTAGCTCATCTATCTGGTCTTGCAGTTGAGCTTTCTCCGCATGTGAGATGCTTGGGGCTGTCTCGCACCTCCGCCTTGCTTCGTTGTATGGTGTCTTTGTGGTGATGGCAAACTTTAGCACGTCTCTGTGTCATTGCGGGTACGGACAGCCCAGGTATCTTGCTCCATGCTTGCCCAGGCAGTTGGCGCAATTTCTTCTGTTGTTAGGAGCTCGGAAGTCTGTGTCCAGCTTGGCCAGCGGACACTCCTTGAAGGCGTGGTGATCGGCGCAATATCGACAGATTTCCATCTTACTGCGACACGTAGCTCTGCTGTGGCCGGCCTTCTGACATCTAGAACATTGAGTGATTCTTGGGATGAATCTCTCTGGTTGCTGTATTCTCTTGTTGAATGATACTGTGGTCAGCAGTTCGCTGCCCTCCGATGTCACTACTGCCAAGGTTGTAGGTATCTTGGAGTAGGTGAGGAGCCGCTCCGCCTTCAGGAATCGGATGTGAAGATTCTCTTCACATAGCTGCTTCAGGATTTCTTCATCTGTCAGCTCCACAGGAATCGGCTTGACAACCCATCTTACTGTTTTTGAGTCGGTGTTTTCGACTCTGATGTCTTTCTCCTCCTTCTCTGCTGTCTTGGTTCTTGACTGTGTTGGGCTGTCGATCTTCTCCCTCGTAGTAGCTTCAGTGATGGCTGTAGTATCAGGCTCTGTGATGCAGCTAGCAGGTGGGCTCTCCACGTTCTTCTTCTTGTTGTCGGCTCCCACGCTGCACATTTTGGCCGCAGCGTGTTTCTTGTTGTTGGACTTTCCACATGACATTTTCCCGCTGATCGGGCTTCTTGACAGGATAAAAGCGACTTGACTTGTTAGCGCTCGCAGTGAGAATGGCAAGACCACGTGTTATTCACAATGTCATTCCCCCCTTTTATATTTCCTCCCTATAAATTCCCCCCCCCCCCCCTTTTACACAGTATTTGTAAAAATGGAAGCTAAATTTAATAACACATACTAGAACAAGTCTAGACTACATAAAACATGATTTGCGGGTCTACTTACGTTATAACGAATTTCAGAAGGGCAAAAGTACAGAACTGTAAAGATGGAGGGAAAAACAATATTAAGTAATTGGTTCTTATATTAACGCTATTTTGAAATAATCTTTACTTCCCCCCAACCCTGGAAACCCTAAAACTCCCCCCTGAGGGGGAATTCCTCACCGGTTGAGAACCACTGACCTAGACCATGTAAAAATGTATGCTGTCTCTCTCTCTCTCTCTCTCTCTCTCTCTCTCTCTCTCTCTCTCTCTCTCTCTCTCTCTCTCTCTCTCTCTCTCTCTCTCTCTCTCTCTCTCTCTCTCTCTCTCTCTCTCTCACACCCCCCCCCCCCCCCCCCTGACCAACTTACAGTAGTTCTTCTTCTTCTTCTTTCGTTCGCTTGAAATATGTCTATAACTGCAGTGCTGTCTCTTGTATGAATTGAACTGTCTTTTTCAGTTCACACAGCGGTCCATAGAGTTTATCTTCCACTGTCGTCTCTCTAGGCCAGAAGGTTTGCCTAGATATGTTATATTTTGGGCAGTCTTGGAGTATGTGCTCTGCTGTCTGCGACGCCAATCCACATGTACACATGGCTGTTTCACCAATCTTGAATTTTGTATACATGTGGTTGCGTAATCTATTGTGCCCTGTTCTGAGGCGCAGAATAATGACTTGTTCTGGTCTATCCATAACGTAGTAGTCATCTTGAGCAGGTTTTGGTGGCTTTTTGACTGATTTGATCATTCTTTTCTTTTGGTGGTATGTTACAGGCGCATCAGGCTGTTCTTCTTTGGCTCCTTCCTTAGCCAATTGATCAGCTCTGTCGTTCCCGGGTACTCCACAGTGGGATGGTATCCACTGTATGGTGACCTTATGCTGACTGCTAAGTTCAGAAAGTAGTGTCCTTAGTACTGGCAATTTCCCAGACAGGAGCGCCTCGAGTACTGATTTTGCATCTGTCAATAGCACCACAGGTTGTGTACCGTTGCTGGTATTTAGTAATTTCTCTGTTGCTATCTTGATTGCCTCAATTTCAGCATCGTAGTTATGGCAGTACTTTCCTGTCGGTACTCTAGCTGTGTCCCTGGTATTATTTGGGTATTCTTCTTCTTCTTTTCGTTCATCCGGAGTGTTTTTTCAGATGTCATTGCGGTGTGTCTGTTATGCGCCCTTGGGCCGAAACCCGTAGGCCAACACATCGACTTTAGCGTGCTTTTTTGACCAGGTAGCATACCTGGGAGACTCTCACTTATATGGTGCCATCTACAACCATGCTGGCCAAGGTTGAACGGTCGAAGACAACGGTCATCCCTCAAAGGAAGGCAGGGACAGTCCATAGCATTTTCCGCCATCCAAGGTTGCTTCCATAGTTGCAGGGCCGACACATAACGCCCTGGATCTGGGCTCACCGAGGGAAATCGTCACGTCCTGCTCATGGCTGCTTTAAATCCTCACTTCAATATATTGGTCATTTCATTTTCCCCGGGCCATTCCCGCACAAACCAGACATGTTCGCAGACGGCATCCACTCAGCGAGTTTTCGGACATGTGCTTGTCGTTGCGCCCATCAGAGCTGTTCCAGGCACGACAGACATTCGGAAACTACCTAGTCAGAGCTGTTCCGAACGAGAGCGGCATTCGGAAACTAGGTAGTCAGAGCTGTTCCTAGCACGAGAGACATTCGGGCGAGACATTTCACTCTGACGTAATTGCGTAGTGTCAATTTTTAGTTTGCCACCCGTAGGCCGACACTTCCGACTTCTGGCGGGCATTTTTTAGTGAGGTTAGCCTTCCTCTGGTTTCGAGACACGTTAGACTGTTGTAATGTCACCCACATCTCAGCTGGTCAAGATAGAACGATCAACGATATCGCGGACGGCCCTCAAGGGAAGGCAGGGGCAGACCATGGGCATCATCTCACTATCCGAGGAGGCTTCCATAATTGCAGAGCCGGCACATATTGCTCTGAGACTGGGCTCACCCAAGGAGTTTCCACGTCCTGCCCATGGCTGCTTTAGTTCCTCACTTCCATGTGTTGAGCATCCCGCTTGCCACTGATCGCTCAAGCACACACCAGGAGCGATGAGATTGCGGGCGACATCCACTCGGTAAGCTTTTGCTTGTGACTTCAACCCACGCAATAGGTTCGCTCGCCGTGCGTTCCATTTTGCGTTGAGACGTTCTTCCACTTATATCTACACTCTCTATGAGTTAGGTACAGAGTTTCCGTAACCATGCCCTTCGACTGGGGCACTTGTCTGTCTTTTTTTGTATTCGCTCACGGGGTAGGCTACATGTGCTGCCGGCTCAGCACCTTACCTTCGTGCAGCAGTGAACGGGAAACGGTCAGGCCCTCTCATCCGGGAATCCCTCATATCCCCCAGCTGAGAGCCTTCGAACATGTATCAGACCTGAGCATGTAGCTTGCTCAGTATCACGTTTCTATTTTCCGGTAGACGGGTATCGGCCTGGCTCTCAGATCCGAGGGTTTGTGGCTTAGAGGCGTTCAGCCACAGCCCTCGACAGGGAGCCTTAAGAGTTTTGTCCGAACCAAGAAATTCTGCCTTCGTGCACCTGATTTAAATTTTGACTGCTATCCTCAGTCTATACCTGCAGAGCAGCAGGTTGTGTCTCTCTTAGTCTGGTCCCTATCCCATAAGCTGTCCGATATGTAATTTTTCACCCATCGGCAAGCAAATGGGGTCGATGGGACGCAAGCTCCCCCACCACGTCAAGGTGGAGACACATCGGGGGAGATTTGGGTATTCTATGTACACTCCCGCTCCTCCATTTCGAACAGCATTTTGTGCTGACCCATCTGTGTAGACTCGGATCCAGAGGTCCTGTGGGTATTCTTCATCAAGGAAGCTGAGAGTGGCTGTTCTGCGCTGCACACTGTTCTGATCTTCCTTGTCAAATATTCCTCTCACTTTTGTCTGGATTTGTAATGATAGTCTATGCTCATCTTTCCATGGAGTTCGCTCTGGAATAGTTGTTAGGGGGATACCAACTGTGGGCAGATCGGTGGTTTCTCTGCAGAGTCGTTTGGCCTGGTGGATAAAACTACTTCTTTTCAACCGCCCCATAGCTAGGTTTTCAAATCTGTTCTTCATAGGGTGGCCTGGCAAGCTGAGGAACTTTTCTGCTTGTATTAGCGTTTTCGTATCTCTGCGCTCTCTCAGTGCTTGTGTCCTCCCCATCTTCTCCATTTCCACTATAGGGGTTGATCTCATCCCTTCTGTGGTGACTCTAAGTGCTTGATTTTGCACTTTGTCCAGCTCTTGTAGTGTGGTTTTTGCTGCCGAACACCATGCAGTTGACCCGTATTCCAGGTGTGGTTGTATGCTCTGTTGATAAACTTTGCTAAGTATTTTCCCACTGGCTCCCCATGTGGTTCCACTTAGCTTTTTCAGGATGGCTATTTTCCTTCTGGCTTTTGCTACTTCTTTGTTGATGTGCTTTCTCCATGTCAGCCTGCCATCAAATGTTACTCCAAGGTATGTTGGTTCTTTATCTTCTCGTAGGGGTGTTCCATTTATCTGGATGGTCCCTGCCTTTTGTTTTGGAGAGAGGGTAAATAGGGTGGTACTGCACTTGTCAGTGTTTATGCTGACACACCATCTATTTGCCCATGCAACAAATGTATCTACAGCTCTTTGTAGTAATCTGGTGGCCACTGATGCATGTTCATTTGTGCTCCATAGAACCAGGTCATCTGCATACATTGCGGCTTTAATTCCATGCGGTAGATTAGCAACGAGATCATTGATGAAGATTAGAAAGAGTGTGGGGGGATAATACTCCGCCCTGGGGAACTCCGTGACGCAGTAATACTTTCTTGCTCTTTAGTCCGTCTATCTGTACTCGGGCTCTTCTGTTGTGCAAGTATGCTTTCACCCATTTGTACATTCTTCCATTGACTTTGCAGTTTCTCAGTTTATTCATCAGACCTTCTTTCCAGACTTTGTCAAAGGCTTTCTTCAAATCTATCCATGCCGCAAGCACCAGCTTCTTCTCTTGGAATGCATCCTCAATTTCTTGAGAGAGGTAGGTTGTCTGATCTTCCGTAGAGTTGCACTGCCTAAAGCCAGCCTGCTGTGGCACAAGGATGTTTTTACTTTCAATGTACCACTGCAGTCTGTGATTGATGATGCGCTCCAGTGTTTTGCAGAGACAGCTGGTGAGGCTAATTGGTCTGTAGCTAGAGGCAATGGAACTATCTTTCCCTGATTTTAGGAGGGGTATCATGATTGCTTCTCTCCAGGCTTGTGAAACACTGCCTAAGGTCCAACTGTTATTGAAGATCTGCAACAGCTTTGCCTTGGCCTCTGTTCCTAGGTTCCTGATCATTTCATTGGAGATACCATCAGCTCCTGGTGACTTTCTCATTTTCAGTTTTGATATGGCTAGCTCCAGTTCGCTGATTGTGATGGGTGCCTCCAGAACCTCATGTACTATTTCCTTCTGTCCTGTATGTTGCCGTTTCTCTTGAATCTCTTGTTGTTTCTCTGGACTGATTTTGATATTGTTATCTTGTGCTAATGAGTCCGCAAAATGGTCAGCTGCTTGCTTTCTTGTTAAGATGTTTCCATCTTTATGTAGTGCAATTTTTTAGTTTCTCCCTGTGCCCTCATCGTTGAGTTGTTTTATTAGCTTCCACAATTTCCTTGTGTCTCTTTCAAAGTTCAGAGACTCTGTTTTCTCCTGCCAGCTTTTCCGTCTAGCCTGCAGCTTGGCCCTTTGAAATTTGGCTTTTGCATGCTGGAATTTATTGTGGTGCTCTTGGCTGGGTGTGGCCTCTGCTTGCTTTCTACATACTTCCACATCATTATGCAACTGTTCCAGTTCACTACTCCAGTAGGGTTTATATTGTTTACGGGCTCCTCTTGGTACTGTTTCTCGCGCTGCCTGTAGTATGCATTTCCCAAACTCTTCAACTACTTTATTTATGTCTTTCTCAGTGTTCAGGTTTCTAACCAGTATGCTGGTGCGATGCTTGTACACTGCCCAGTCTGCTTTCTTGTAGTTCCACCTCGAGAGGGTGCTGCTTTCACTTACAAGCTCATTTTCTACAGTTAGAAAGACTCGTCGATGGTCACTGCCACCTAGTTGTTTCCCAACAATTCGTGTAATGTTCCACTCCAGGTTTGGTGAATGAAAAGCCAGGTCAGGTGTAGTTGTAGAGTGCCATGATCTCGAGTAGAAAGTATGTGGGTCGGACGGCTTGTTAACCAAGATGAATCTATTCTCATCCTGCCAGTCTTCCAGTCTCTCTCCTCTCTGGTCCATGTGATCATAGCCCCAACTCTGCGAGTGGCTGTTGAAATCGCCGCACACAATCATTTTTTCTGTTAATGGTAGTGTGTCCAGTGCCTGTGGACGGTCACTTGGACAGTAGTAATTGATCAGATGTAGGTCTGTATAGCCTGTTTTAAGTTTAAGTGTCTGATACTCAGCCCCTTCCATATAGACTTCGATTTGGGAAGCAGTGATGTTATTTTTTACAAGGGTAAGTATCCCACCTTTTCGCCTGTCCTTTCGGTCAGATCGTTAACACTGGTAGCCTCTGATTTTGAAGGCTATATTTTCGTTGAGGTGAGTTTCTTGCAAGCAACATATGCTTACTTTTTCTTTGTCCAGGATGTTTTCTAATTCTACTTTTTTGTTGCTGACTCCCTCCGCATTCCAGTGCATTATTTTAAGTCTTAGTTTAGTATGGCCAGCTGTTCTATTCTCATGTCCCCTGGCTCCACAGGACATCTGAGAAGGACCTCCAGTAGTTGGGGTTGGACCCTTTCGAGACATAGGGCCCGGCACTGCACCTGCCTGGGGGTCCAAAGCAGGGCGAGCACCATAACGTTTAGCAGCAGTCGACATATTCCATTTTGCGTAATTGCGTGGCATCCTGATTTCTGTGGTGCGCCTCCTGGCTGGTTGCCTCCGTCTTCAGCACCTTTCCTTTGCTAGAGCAGACTGTGGTCTCACTCGAGTTTAGATGTGTACACACGCACACACGTGTCTGCACATGCATGTATGTGTATACACATCTAGAGCACACTGGTTATTTTCCGGCGCCAGATACTCGCCGTCGCCCCTTCTCCTGTTAGTTAAAACAGTTCCGCCACGTGAAGGCCGGGAGTTGGACTTTTGCTGCAGAGGTTATGTATTCACGAGCCATTGGGGTATTTAAGCAATGTTGGCTACATACAGCAATTTGGAACCACTTACAGTAGTGAACTTAAGCATTAACCAAACCAACTTCCTGCACGAAAAATAAAAGAAAATGTGAAATGACCTAACCTGTAGTTACATTGTGGTAACTTTGTTTATTTTTGTTACATATATGCCTCAGAAACTGATGGGTCTGGACTCTGTGTTGATTGCCCTGTATGCTGAGGAAGTGAGTGCAGGCAGTTTGACAACAAAAGGATTACATGACGTTCTGTTGTATTCATCTTCTGGGAACATAAGCCTTGGCCTCAAGGAGTTGTTTGTCAACATTTTGAGTCAGAACCTGATTATTGATTATGAGTAAGTTTATATCATATTTTTAACCTCAATTGAAAATGAAGACAGAATGTGAATTGGAATGTCCAGGGTGCTGTGATATTGGTTCTTGGCTCAACTCTTCCACATACAGGTGCTCAGTCGTTTCCACCGTTTTCTCTACCTGGTCCCACAGGCGCATGACCACCTCTCCCTTGTCCATAGGTAATATACCACCGAGAGGTGCATTCACTGCCTTCCTATCAGCCTGTTCATTTCTCCCACATGACCAGGACAGAAAAACTATACAGTTCTCACAATCTGTGACCTCTGAAGTGAGGCAAGTCATTCTACACGAAACATTCCTTTCTCTACCTTACTAAACATACACCATGAGTCCGTAATGAATACAATATGTGTTGCAGCAGTCTCCTGCAACCATTGGAAAGCTGCTGTGACTGCTTCCATCTCCATTCTCATACTGGAAGTCGTATCTCATATGCTAGACTTGTTTTTGAATTCTCCGGAAGACTGAGTGTAAACTCAACGTTCAGTGCATTGATATTCATTTGGCCCGAGACAAGAAACAAGCTTGCGCCGATCAGAGTGAGGCTGGTGTAGAGACTTCCTCCTGGCCTGGTATCAGAATACTATCTCCACGAGGATGGTGTTGAAGAGCTGTCCATCCCCTCTCCAAGCTCAGCAGTATCAGGTTGAGCAAGGCCAGTACTGGAACTTCACATCTGTGAAAGGGCATGTTGGAAGGTAACCAGGTTATGATTCAGAAATTGCAATAACCATGCCATTGTCTTGTAACCTGTCAATATTGTTGTTAAGGATGTCAAGAGTGTTGAGCACATGACAATCATGGTGTAGACAAATACGGTAACATCACAAGGACAGTTTACCAATGGCCGCCCCACTTTTGACATGCACCAAAGAGGAGCAGTTTTTTAATCAGTGAAGGGTTGAAACCTATAGACATTCATCTACGAATGAAGGTCCAGTATGGTGATGCATGCTTGTCAGTCCTGTAAGTGTATGAGTGGAGTAGGACGACTGTGATAGACATTAAAAGACCGGGTCAGGCACACCAATTAGTGACCCCAGAGAATTTCTTTCTACGGGAATCCAAGCACTTTATCAGCGCTGGAGGACTTGCGTTGAACGAAGTGGTGACTACATCGAAAAATGATACATTTGTTCTTTACTTTTTTATTCCAGAATATATTCACCACCCATAAAAATATTAACGGTTTTTTCATTTGAAGTTCTCTTGTATATAAAAATTGTGAGACACTATAAAGAAACAGAAGATGTACTGCAATGACACAGACTGGCTTACTACATGCAGCTGAAAAATCATGAGCCACTTATTGTAGTAAACCATATGGATAGAGACAATTATATATCATGTGCATTTTTATACTGTGTTTGTTGTTGTAAGTTTTGAAAGTAATGAGGTTTATCTCTATTATTATTATTATTATTTAAAGTTAGTTACATGTGCTTTACAGGACATTGCAACCAACCTCAGAATTTATGGACTGTTTATGATTTTCTAGGGAATTTTACATCCAGTAGGAGGAAAATCATAGATGTCACATGCCGAGGACACAATCAGAGAAGTGTTTATGCTTGAGAACATTGGGGGAGGAAGGGAGTGGGTTAGAATTCCAGTGGAAAAGTCTGACCTGTGAAGGGTCACAATAACATTGAATCGAGAATGCAAGAATTGACCGGCAGACTCCACTGAATGGGAGGTGCAACAATTGATCCACGACAATTTGCGACCAGGCGATGTAATCTACATGGATGACTTGTGCTAAGAGGTAAAAGAGGTGCCAGGGGGTTCGTGGTGAAGGTTCGTGGATGGTCTTTGATGCAAGAGAGCCTGGCATATGATACCACAACATCAAGTCTGAGAATGGTGGTGGAGGCGGTCACAGCTGTGTTCCGCTGGCTGGAATACAAACAGCACACACATGTTGTGATTGTAATTGACTCACAAAGTATGATGAGAAAGGTGAACACAGGCATGCTTCAGGCAGCGTGGCATTCTTCCATTCAACAATTAAAAATAGAGAACGTCTGTTGGATTTCCCCCCAGGACATGCTGGTGTGGTGGGAAACGAGCAAGCGAACAGATTCACTGGATCTGCACCAGTTGGTGGGGTATTGCATGATAAGGCAGATATGGTCGTGGTATTTTGGAATCGTGTATAGTGCAGAAGAGTAGATAAATGATCATGGCCTGGAGAGAATGGTGCTGCAGGGAGTGACCAGAGGATTTGGCCGACACTCAAAACTCCAAGAAAAGGCCAGATGGACACATTATCAGACTGCTACTTTACCATTGTTATTGGGACTCTTCGCTCGTTGTTGCAGATTAGGACGGAGCATTATGGGAATGTTCTGAGTGCTGTGATGTCGGTTCTTAACTCAGCACAACATCCAGTAATTTGCTATTGCTGTATGAATTGCCGACATCTCATATCATCAAAAGCAAAACAAAGTATCTGCTTCCAAATTGCCTGCAGCTGATTTTGAACCCTCGACTTGGTATGTCAGGGAATTGTTAAGCTGTGTTCACTAACACCTATACCACAGGCCCGACATTATTATTATTATCTTTGTTATTATTATTATTATTATTATTATCTTTGTTATTATTATTATTATTATTATTAACTTGCTATTGTTTCTTTAATGCTTTTGGTCCCAGATGGTTATTATTTTAACTTACTCTATTCTAGTTATTAATTGACCTCTTTCTACCTTAAAAGCCGGCTCCATGGCGAAGGAGTTACGGACGCAGTTCGTGAGCCCGCATACTCACGTTTGAAACACAGCTGCACGCGATTTGGCAGCAGACAGTGCTGCATTGTTTTTTTTACAAAATGGTATGAGTGCCGGTTGTTCAGGAAGCAATGGCAAACTACTGAACGTAAACTTGCCAAGAGATCACAACGGCAAAAAATTCTGGTGTTGACTGCAACATCCTGTAAAGGATATACAGTTCTTCTTCTCCTTCTTCTTCTTCTTCTTCTTCTTCTTCTTCTTCTTCTTCTTCTTCTTCTTCTTCTTCTTCTTCTTCTTCTTCTTCTTCTTCTTCTTCTACTGCTTCTGCTTCTTCTTCTGCTGCTGCTGCTGCTTTCTTCTTCTTCTTCTGCCGTTTATCTCATATTTAAGAATAAGCTCTTGACCAGTTCATGCTAAGCCGTCCTATCTTTTGCTCTCTCCTGCAGCTCTCTTTATGGCTTCCCCATACTATTTATCTCTCTCTTTATCTGTGTGTTGTTTTAGATCCCCCACTATTTCATTTTCCCTGTGTGACTTTCTAGTCATCCTATTGTCAGGTTTTCTCAGTTTGTACTCTATCCAGTACTACCGTACTTTAGGGGAAGCACAGAATAGAAACACTGTGAGCTTCTGTGCATGTCATCAGAGGTGGCTAAGGAGGGTTGGTGTGATGCTGACTGCCCAATCCCGTAGAAAACTTAACTGCAAAATCTAACCGGCTGTGAATAAAATCCAATGTTTCAGTATCATGTATTGTTTGCTATTTAGTTGTCCTGGTCTCATTTCCTGTAGGGAATTTCTGTCCATGCGACAGTGTTGTTTAATAATACCAGTGTTTCAGTCTCAGAGGTACGATGCTGTTTATGAGCCCATTCTCTCCGATGTTCACATCTCGTAGAATGTCCGTTTCTTCTGCTTGGTCCAGAACATTCAAAGACTGTAAACACAAAATCAGACAAACAAGTCAAGGAGCTTCTTGCAAGACTTGAGATGTATTGGTTATGTGATGCTAGTTCCATATTTGTAGGACCCATCAGCACTCAACGAGTGATGTGGTCAAAACTTTATTGTAAAAGAACACTTCCTGCCAGCCATTTTAGGCAAGGTCAACCTGGTAGGTAATCAAGCCTCAGTGGGTAGTTGAATATGCAAAGTCAGGGCCATCAATGCATACCCCAGCAGTAATGTTTGTGGTGAGATCTTCACCTCATATGAAAACTGTTGTGCCAGGTAGTAATAAATACAGTTTGTTGTTATAGTAAATATCCACATGTGTGTATTTTCAGGACATTGAACAGCTCAGTGTCATTTTCACTATCAAGATGCTCAGAACATGACATAGCCAACAGTGCAGTTGTACTGACCCCCGAATCACCTGGCAAGGAAAATTCATGTAATTTCAATGTCAGCAATCTTCTGGAGATGAAGCTAACCAGGAAGGACCAACCATGCCCACATAATTTACCTACCGACTTTCGGAGTGCACTGAAAAATTGTATTATTTCTCATGTAAATGAGGATGAACGCTGTGGTCTAACTGCATATATGATGACGGGTAACTGTGGTTATTTGTTTGTTCACATTTGTGTACATTCCATTTCTGCCTTGTAAATCACAATGAAACGTTGCTACCTCTCACAGTCATCTGATTTGTTTTCTCCATGTTTATTTCTCTGATCATCTGTGTTTACTTATCCTTTTCCTACTCTTCCTCCTGTCTCCGTGGCGAAGGAGTTACGGACTTGGTTCGCAATCCCACTTACCTGTGTCAAAACACAGTTGCGCGCGATTTGGCAGCAGACCGCGTTGCGTTGGTTTTTTTACGAAATAGTATGGGAGCTGGTCGTTCAGAAAGCAATAGCAAACTACTGAACGTAAACTTGCCAAGACAACAACAGCAAAAAAAATGCTGGTGTTGACTGAAAACGTCCTGTAAAGTATGTGCAACTAACTCACTCTTACTCCTGCTGCTTCTCCTTTTTCTTCTTGCTTTGAGAAAATTATAGCCATATGATGATTTGATAACTCACAACCAAAGTCAAGGTTTATGCAGCAATTCTCCTTGCTTTGAGGGAATTATAGTCATATGATGACTTGATAGCTCACAACCACTTGATAGCTCACAACCAAAGTAAAAGTTTATTCAGCTATTCTTCTGCCAATTCTTCTAAATGCATGTGAAATCTGGATAGTACAACAGATGTGCAAAATAAGCAGCTAGCTCCAAACTCAGTTTGATCTAAGCAGCCATCTCCAGGCTCGGATGGATCCAGTTAGATGCCTCTACACCCATTTTAAGACCAACAGATGACAAGATTGGTTTCTTTCGCTACATTTGACAAACAAGTAATATGAATCATTTCTTTGGTTGTTATTTGTTATGACTATAATTTGGCTTCTGCTCTTTGGCTCAGTTTAAGATAGCGGTATATACCTATTCGTGAGCGACTCCATGTTATTGTATAAGATATTCTGATGTTTTGTCTGAGAGAATATTCCTAATGTTATTTTCTGGACATTCAAAAAAGGTGGAAAGCAACAATTTCGTATTGCAAGTGTGTCCCCTGGAGTGTGTTGTGGTATGTGTTGTATTTGAAGCCAAAATTTGTAGCTTAAATTATCTGAAACGAAGAGCCACGTCTCTCAAAACTGAGGAGAAATCTGTGTTAAGTTGTGGTTAATTTTCTGATTTTAGAAATGGCAATGCACACTTGTTCTCGACCTCATCGGTTTACATCAGATTATCATGTTAAACAATTTAAGGTGATAGTTATTCTGATTTAAAAGACTCTGTGAAAGATTCTGAGAATTATAGCAGTGCAGTAATGTGGTTATTTAGTTAAATTATTTAGCAGGTGGTGATATGGAAAACAAAATTGACAGTGAAAGTTTGTCATCACATGATGGCACATGTCGAATTATGCTTGCTCTAATGGACCACACTTGTGCCCCTAAGTTTGCTTTGCCCATCACAAATAAGCTGAGCAGTATTTAAATTATAACTAAATAGAAAATAGTGTATATATTGGTTCTCATTCTAATGAGTACAAATCTGCCTCGTGTTTTCCTGACTGTTTCAATTTTGTGCGAAAACGATGTGCTTCAAAATATGATGTTATAATTGTGTTTTGACGGAGCAGTTCTGTGATATTGGTGAAGAAAAGTGTTGTGTTTATCATTATTCATTAAATTGAATTGGATTATCATCAAATAGTGAGAAGTAGTGCCTTGGTAAGTGAACATTTTAAATAATTGTCACACCTTTCTTCTAAATATATGTTATAAGATCTAATATTATTATTAAGATATTTTTAACCTCTTCCAGGGGTATCAATATCTGTTCTATGTGCATCTCCTTTAATCTGATATATAATACATCTGCTACAATTTTAACCATTTTTTACACCATTACTGTGACACACCCCTACTTCCTATTTTCTGCCATCAATTTCTGTTTGAAACCTACTTTTTGTTTGGCTGAATCAGTTAAGATACAATTAACACTCTCATAATTGTAAAATTAAAGCATCGTTTTACTTCTGTATTTGTCTAGTCGTGGAAATTACACCAGGTTGCATCAGTGACGGGACAGAACTGCATGTCAGGTTTACAGTCAACTCATCATTCCCTGATCAAGGAAAACTAATCATGAATGGCTACATAAATTTCTTGCACCAACAAAGGTTGACAATAAAGGGAGAATACTATTACCTGACCAATTGTTTCAAGGATTGCTTTGATGGGACAACTCCACCTACAAGCACTGATGGTATGTACAATCCTGGGTGTTTGTTAATGATTGGTTTATAAAAGAATGTCATTCCAACTATAATTGGTGTAAACTAGAAAATGTAATCTAAACTGTGATTGCTTGAAATGAAAAGTAACCTCAACTATGGCTGGTTTAAAATACAAGGTGATTACCAACTGATTCATCTAAAATTTTAAAAAGTAGTCACTACTTCCATAGAGAAATGAAGTGCAAAGGATTTCACATATGCTAGGTTACATAATTTTATAGATGTACAGTCTTCATTCATTGAGTTACCCACATTGTCAGACTGCAACAAGTATAATTAACATTGGAACTCTTTGCTGGCTGTTTAAGATGAGTATAGAGCATGTTTGGGAATGTCCAGACTGCTGTGATTTTGATTCTTGACTCAACTCAACTCAGCTGAGTGATTTTTTTTTTTTAGACTGCATTTTTCAGCTGCTGTTGATGTACTAGGCAAGTTTTATATTCAGTAGTTTGCCATTGCTTTCTGAACGACCGGCTCACATACCCCTGTAAGTTACCAGCGCTGCGCGATCCGCTACCGAATCTCGCGCAGCTGTTTTCCTGAGTGATTACCTTATTTAATAAACGTTTTTGAAGTGATAACTTTGCTTTGCCTTCTCATGTAACTGAGAGATTGTAGTACCGACCCCAATTGCACTCTGATTTGTTTCCACTTGTATGTACCTCTTGCCAGCATTTCAGTTTCTGCCAGAGATTTTCTTGTTCATTCTTAATAATTATTATCTTGAGAAGATCTTTGTTTGTGAAGGATAACCTTCAGTGCACCAAGATCGTCTTCTGCCTAGGCATTCAACACAGCGCACAAACTACCTAGCACCAGCAAGGATCCCACAAAATCACACATGGCTGAAATGTTTTTGACAGGGAACATTTGTTAAATGATGCACATGTTTTGTCAATTTCAGACAACAGGATACGAGTGACAGTAGCTGTTGTAGTATCATGTATTGGCGTGTTCTTGCTGGTTCTCCTTTTTGTTGTTCTTTACCTGAGAAGAAAGAGGAGAGGCATTCTGTAAGTTACTTGTTCTGTTTTATTTTACCACTTATATGTTTGTAACAGTCAAAGAAGCATGAATCAATCTGCTGGCTGCAGGATAAACAACGCACACATGTCGTGATTGTAATGGAAGGTTGCATATTGAGTAAGGTGAAGACAGGCATCCATTGTACAGTGGCATGCTCCAATTAAAGAAAATCAAAGACAAGCCGCAAGCATAGAATCTTTTCTCCAAGGCATGCTGGTGTGCTGAGAAGTGAGCAGATGGACAAATTGACTGGATCTGCACCTCAGGGTAGGGTATGGTGCCCAATAAGCCAGATATGGTCAGGGCTTTTTGGGATGGTGTTTATATTGTGCGAACAGACATACCATCATTGCCTGGAGATAGAAAGGTGTGGCAGGGGACGACTAGAGGATCTGGTGACTCTCAGTTCTCTGAGGAAAGGCCAGACGGACACATAACCAGATTGCAACTGCTACCATTAGTATTGGGACTCTTCACTGGTTGTTGAAGATGAGAATGGAGCATGTATGGGAATGTTCCGAGTGCTATGATGTTGGTTCTTCACTCAACACAATTCAAAGAAGCCCTAAAACACAGTGGTACATGAGACTGTAGCAAGGTAGAAACCCTAAAACACAGTGGTACATGAGACTGTAGCAGGGTAGAAGCTCTAAAACACAGTGGTACGTGAGACTGTAGCAGGGTAGAAGCTCTAAAACACAGTGGTACATGAGACTGTAGCAAGGTAGAAACCCTAAAACACAGTGGTACATGAGACTGTAGCAGGGTAGAAGCTCTAAAACACAGTGGTACGTGAGACTGTAGCAGGGTAGAAGCTCTAAAACACAGTGGTACATGAGACTGTAGCAAGGTAGAAACCCTAAAACACAGTGGTACATGAGACTGTAGCAAGGTAGAAGACCTAAAACACAGTGGTACATGAGACTGTAGCAAAGTAGAAACCCTAAAACACAGTGGTACATGAGACTGTAGCAGGGTAGAAGCTCTAAAACACAGTGGTACATGAGACTGTAGCAGGGTAGAAGCCCTAAAACACAGTGGTAGGTGAGACTGTAGCAAGGTAGAAGCCCTAAAACACAGTGGTAGGTGAGACTGTAGCAGGGTAGAAGCCCTAAAACATAGTGATACATGAGACTGTAGCAAGGTAGAAGCCCTAAAACATAGTGGTACATGAGACTGTAGCAGGGTAGAAGACCTAAAACACAGTGGTACATGAGACTGTAGCAGGGTAGAAGCTCTAAAACATAGTGGTACATGAGACTGTAGCAGGGTAGAAGACCTAAAACACAGTGGTACATGAGACTGTAGCAGGGTAGAAGCTCTAAAACACAGTGGTACATGAGACTGTAGCAAGGTAGAAGCCCTAAAACATAGTGATACATGAGACTGTAGCAAGGTAGAAGCCCTAAAACACAGTGGTACATGAGACTGTAGCAGGGTAGAAGCCCTAAAACACAGTGATACGTGAGACTGTAGCAAGGTAGAAGCCCTAAAACACAGTGGTACATGAGACTGTAGCAGGGTAGAAGCTCTAAAACACAGTGGTACATGAGAATGTAGCAAGGTAGAAGCCCTAAAACATAGTGATACATGAGACTGTAGCAGGGTAGAAGACCTAAAACACAGTGGTATGTGAGACTGTAGCAGGGTAGAAGCTCTAAAACACAGTGGTACATGAGACTGTAGCAAGGTAGAAGCCCTAAAACAGTGGTATGTGAGACTGTAGCAAGGTAGAAGCTCTAAAACACTGGTACATGAGACTGTAGCAAGGTAGAAGCCCTAAAACACAGTGGTACATGAGACTAGCAAGGTAGAAGACCTAAAACACAGTGGTACGTGAGACTGTAGCAGGGTAGAAGCCCTAAAACACAGTGGTACGTGAGACTGTAGCAAGGTAGAAGCCCTAAAACACAGTGGTACATGAGACTGTAGCAAGGTAGAAGCTCTAAAACACAGTGGTACATGAGACTGTAGCAAGGTAGAAACCCTAAACCACAGTGGTACATGAGACTGTAGCAAGGTAGAAGCCCTAAAACACAGTGGTAGGTGAGACTGTAGCAAGGTAGAAGCCCTAAAACACAGTGGTACATGAGACTGTAGCAGGGTAGAAGCCCTAAAACACAGTGGTACATGAGACTGTAGCAAGGTAGAAACCCTAAAACACAGTGGTACATGAGACTGTAGCAAGGTAGAAGCCCTAAAACATAGTGGTACATGAGACTGTAGCAGGGTAGAAGCCCTAAAACACAGTGGTACATGAGACTGTAGCAGGGTAGAAGCTCTAAAACACAGTGGTACATGAGACTGTAGCAGGGTAGAAGCCCTAAAACACAGTGGTACATGAGACTGTAGCAGGGTAGAAGCCCTACAACACAGTGGTACATGAGACTGTAGCAAGGTAGAAGCCCTAAAACACAGTGGTACATGAGACTGTAGCAGGGTAGAAGCCCTACAACACAGTGGTACATGAGACTGTAGCAAGGTAGAAGCCCTAAAACACAGTGGTACATGAGACTGTAGCAAGGTAGAAGCCCTAAAACACAGTGGTACATGAGACTGTAGCAGGGTAGAAGCCCTAAAACACAGTGGTACATGAGACTGTAGCAGGGTAGAAGCCCTAAAACATAGTGGTACATGAGACTGTAGCAGGGTAGAAGCCCTAAAACACAGTGGTACATGACACTGTAGCAGGATAGAAGCCCTAAAACACAGTGGTACATGACACTGTAGCAGGGTAGAAGCCTTAAAACAGTGGTACGTGAGACTGTAGCAGGGCGATTTAACTCTTCGTGAACACACTGATAAATTACCCTTGTTCAAGCTCATTGTTTGAGAGTTAAATTCAGGTAACAATTGGTAAAAGTAATTTAAAGCTGATTGCTTCAGATTCACTTGTTACTAAAAAATAGCACCACACTTCAACGCACATGGCATTGCAGAGAGAGGTTCTGCAAAGGATATGCTTTCAAAGAATTTTGAAATTTGTCACTTTCATTTCATGGCGTGCCTAAACTAATTAATTGTCATTATCACTTAAAGTGAAAAACTAGATTGGAATATGTGCCATATTTTGTACTTCATCTAGACAACTGGAGCCATTCTAAGTGGAGTTTGGTAAATTTGGGGTGATTACCAAGTATTTAGCAACTTCAAGGGGTGCACCATAAGCTAAAAGTTGAAAGATGATTTTTTAAAAACATCTTCCATTCCTTTGAACATACATCTAGTCTAATTATGACCCAGCATGCTGATTGTGTTCACTTCCTCTCCTTTGAACATATATCTAGTCTAATTATGACTCAGCATGTTGATTGTGTTCACACTCCTGCAAGACCATAGAATACTACTCCTCTTCACTAGAAGGATATTAGGAAAATGTGTCTCCTTCCTGAATCTATATCCTAATAGAACTAATAAATACATGCAAGTTTTACTACATAGCATCTGGTCAGTGGACTAAGTCAAAGTACACCTGACTCTTTAATAACATAACAAGAGAAATTTTCCAAGAGGCCATTTAGAAAATATAGCCTTATTTGTTATTCATTTTGTTACATGCCTCATGGTCGTACTATACAGTAAACTTCTCTGCAACACTGTGAACTAATTTGTTAAAGATATTTATTATAGTAGTAACCTCTGCTGATACAGCAGACACAGTAGAAGGCTCTGAACATCAGATGAGGCTTTCTCTTTCATCAGGTATTAGGCCTCTGTATCTTCTTGGCTTTCATTCTAGGTGGGTTGACTTGGGTCATGACTCCCAGTCGTTGTTCTAGTGTTAAGCTTTCTTTCCCTTTAAACCCAGTGTATGTCACCTAATCAAACAACTGTCAAATTCCTTCCTATCATGCTGCCCCTATGTTCTAGATTGACTTCCTATCATGCTGCCCCTATGTTCTAGATTGACTTCCTATCATGCTGCCCCTATGTTCAAGACTGACTTCCTATCATGCTGCCCCTATGTTCTAGACTGACTTCCTATCATGCTGCCCCTGTGTTCTAGAATGTCTACCTATCATGCTACCCCTATGTTCTAGACTGACTTCCTATCATGCTGCCCCTGTGTTCTAGAATGTCTACCTATCATGCTGCCCCTATGTTCTAGACTGACTTCCTATCATGCTGCCCCTATGTTCTAGATTGACTTCCTATCATGCTGCCCCTATGTTCTAGACTGACTTCCTATCATGCTGCCCCTATGTTCTAGATTGACTTCCTATCATGCTGCCCCTATGTTCTAGATTGACTTCCTATCATGCTGCCCCTATGTTCTAGACTGACTTCCTATCATGCTGCCCCTATGTTCTAGAATGTCTACCTATCATGCTGCCCCTGTGTTCTAGAATGTCTACCTATCATGCTGCCCCTGTGTTCTAGAATGTCTACCTATCATGCTGCCCCTGTGTTCTAGAATGTCTACCTATCATGCTGCCCCTGTGTTCTAGAATGTCTACCTATCATGCTGCCCCTATGTTCTAGATTGACTTCCTATCATGCTGCCCCTATGTTCTAGACTGACTTCCTATCATGCTGCCCCTATGTTCTAGAATGTCTACCTATCATGCTGCCCCTGTGTTCTAGAATGTCTACCTATCATGCTGCCCCTGTGTTCTAGAATGTCTACCTATCATGCTGCCCCTGTGTTCTAGAATGTCTACCTATCATGCTGCCCCTGTGTTCTAGAATGTCTACCTATCATGCTGCCCCTGTGTTCTAGAATGTCTACCTATCATGCTGCCCCTGTGTTCTAGAATGTCTACCTATCATGCTGCCCCTGTGTTCTAGAATGTCTACCTATCATGCTGCCCCTATGTTCTAGAATGTCTACCTATCATGCTGCCCCTGTGTTCTAGAATGTCTACCTATCATGCTGCCCCTGTGTTCTAGAATATCTACCTATCATGCTGCCCCTGTGTTCTAGAATGTCTACCTATCATGCTGCCCCTGTGTTCTAGAATGTCTACCTATCATGCTGCCCCTGTGTTCTAGAATGTCTACCTATCATGCTGCCCCTGTGTTCTAGAATGTCTACCTATCATGCTGCCCCTGTGTTCTAGACTGACTACCTATCATGCTGCAGTTCCTTATCAACCTTGCTAGCATGCCCGCTTGTCTAGATTGATTTGCAGACTATTTTCTGACTGCATATTGAAGTATGTTTATACAATCTCTTCTGACTTTGATTCACTCAAGATGTCCGATGTTTGGAACTATGATTTAACTGTCTAGAGGCACTCGTAGCTGTATGTCATATTTCCATTCTGATGATGAAGAATATGATGCAGTGTTTAGACACTTATTGCAGCCTATTCCATATTTCCAGACTGGACCAAGATGATGAAAATGAATATATGCTGTGTATACTTTACACTGTAATTACAGCCATTTCCATATAAGCAGACTTGACAAAGTTTATGAATATAAAGCTGTGTATTCTTTACACTTTAATTACAGCCATGTTCAGACTTGACAAAGATGATAAATATGAATATGATGCAGTTTCTTCTTTACAGTCAGTTCCATATGACTAGATTGGACGAAGATGATGATTTGGCTGGTGATATGGATGATTTTGTTGGCAACCAAGGTGCAACATTCCGCAACTACAGATGAGGAGGATTCCGCACCGTAGACAAATGGCTTGCAGTGAGAATCGTGCATGCATGACTTCATGGATACTGAAATGGAATGCTGCAGTCCATTGCAGTTTGTTATTTTGTTGACAGTAATGTTGATACATTCAAAATATGACTTTCACCTCATGTTTGTATTGGTCACCTAAAATATCATGTGTCGAGCAGCTGATTATGTGTTGACCAATGACTACAACCAAACATATTTCATGGCTCATTGTACACTAAAGATTTTCAACCTCTTTCAACCCACTACATTCTTAATGGAGCACTTTTAAAATGTTCAGACAGACACACCATCCACCTTTTAACTCATTGGCTGCTTTATTAAAATTATGACAGAATTATTTTATTTATATTTTTCAAAAACAAATGTATCTGTAATTTCTACTTTAGTTAATTTTCAAGTTTTTTTTCTTGTGATATTTAAATAATGTGGATGAGTTAAAGTTTATTTTAAATACGTTTTCCTACTGAATAAGGTATGACCTGTCAAAGGTTTCAGGAGCAATGAGTTAAGGTTACACTTAATTATTTTTAACAAGTATTAAGATTGACTGAAGAATGACATTTTTGTTTCAAGTATTAAGAATTACTGAAGACTGAACCTAAGTGGTGCCAGAAGATGGTCTTTTATGATAGATATTTAGTGCATGGGGAATTACCTTGCTGTTAGTTTCATTCCTTGATGTTACCTTAAAACAAACAGTGACAACAAATAGAGACGGAAACAACTAGAGACGGATGTATAATGTGGGAAAGACATGGATGGAGCAACAGGAGGTAACAAAGGATAGGAGGGCTCGCAGTGAGTTGGTTGAGGTCCTGTGATCCATTGGTGGGTTACAGGCATAAGGAAAAGCACATGTCAGTTTCCTAAAGAAAAATAGAAGTGGTTTATTCAACAAGAGAGCACCTAGCCAACATATGGCGGGTTGCTAGATACAGAGTTAAGTTGCTAGATGAGTGTGGGTGGGGGTCGACATACTATGTTATTTGTTAAAGTCCTCAGATGCGCAACCCATTCCATGACTCCTGTTTTTATAATCTATCATTGAAAATGTATGCATATAAAACCAGTACTGCTGAATCATGGTGCAGCATCTATTTATATGAGTCAAGCTTGTCCTGTTGTGAGCAGTTAAGTGGCTATAATGTTATGTCAGGTTTTTCAGTCGAACTGGTGAAGTTTTTTTTAATGTCACTCTAACATAAATCTGTTTTCTGACTGCCCATATATCTGTCTATAAATCTGACTGCTTAAACATCTTTCTTTCTGACTGACCATAAATCTATCTGTCTGGCTGTCTATAAATCTGATTGCCTATATATCTGATTGCTATACATCTTTCTTTCTGACTGCCTGTAAATCTATCTGTTTGACAGCCTATAAACTTGATTTCAGGAAATGAATGTAGCATCTTCCACATGAAACACATACAGTTAATATTCTATTGTTGGAGTCTTAAATAAGTTTTAAATTATGTTTGATCTTTGGCCAGTTAGGCCCGCTCTTATTTCCAACTTTTGAGGTATCTTGAATGTGGACATTCACACACAACCCCTATTTAATCGCCCTTATCCAAAAGCGTTAAGCATCAAATGCTACCCACAAATTAGGGGAAAGTATGACTTTTCTGGTTACTTGCTTTGTAACATATCCACAAATGGATTTAGGCCTGGGACATGTTATTTTTTGATTTGATGTTTTTAAACCCTAAAAACTAAATTGACACCTACAGTAGCTGGACATAGCACACATTTGACAATAGTTCAGTGCAGTGTTTCTCACCCTTTTTCAAGTCGCAGACTCTTTTTTTATAATTAGAAGTAATGCACAACCTCTTTTATAAATGCCAAGTAATACTCTACCCTGTTTTATAATATTCAAGTTTTCAGTCTCAATCTCTGCTGTATTGTCTTTAAAGGGCATTTGTAAATGGATAAAAATAGTGTTTAATTTATATCGGGGTGAAATATTTTTTTGAGCGTATAATTTGTAGCATATAGTGATATTCTAGAAAAAGCACTATTTGTATTTTTTAAGAGAACGATTAGAAGTCTCCCATGGCGGAAATTTTGAAAAAAATTATTAACAGGTCGCCAGAGAAAATTATTAATGATTTACAGTGTTTAAACATGAAGGAACACAGTGGGCTTTTAATGTTGTTTCTTCTTATCCACTACACAAACTTGAAGTCACTTCCTTTCACTGATAGTGTTACAAGTAGAGCCATTACCAGAAAGCTGCAGCATAGTTACATTACAATAAATATGTATTGAAAAAAGCTGTCATGTGAAATTTCCTATAAAATTAATTTCAGATAGAAATCATGGCATCACATCAGAAAATACTTCATAGTGCTATAGCATGGCACAATCCATAGATTGGGAACTACTGGTCTAAAGGAAAGTGAGATTTTTACTCTAAGGATTAAAGGACGGCCACAATAGTTTTAGATAGACATAAAATATGCATGATATTTGCCTGTCACTCAACCAATGGTTTTAAATTTAAAGTCGTAATTTGTTAAATTGTAGTAAATATGCTAATTTGTTTGTGAGATAGCAGCAAATTAGACATTTTGCTAGGATGCTTAGACATCTCACCGGCACACTTATACACCTGATTAGCAGCACACTTGGCCTGAAAGTGAAACATGTGACAGTGGACATTATATTTTCAGTGATGTGTGTATAATATATTTCTGTATCCCACCAAACTGCTGATAATTTTCTGTTGACAGTTGTGATTCCCTGTATTTGAAATTAATGTGTTATGCAATTATTGTGATGCATCAGTAATATATTTTCATACAATGTTTGTGACATATAAAAATATATAGTTTAATTTATTCATTGTTCTGCGGTTTCACCATGTTTTCCATGTTCACAAATGACAAGAAATGAGAAAAGTCAAGACTGCAAATGTTTGATTTGTAATGCTGTTTATGCCTTTACTTAGGTTTGTTCATTTTGTTGTGCAAGTATACAGCCATGCAGCATAGTGGATAGTACCATGGCTTGCGTGAACAGCAATCTGGGTTTAAACCCAGACTGAGGAAGGATATTTGTTTCTGATCATACTTGCTTTGGAGTCAAAGTCCATATTTTTGTTTCCTTGCATTGGGCTTCCTAGTTATATTTTGTGTTCATTCGGATTCCAGCACCGGCTCAGCAGGAGGCAACTTCTTTTATTTCTTTACTTGCATTGGAGTCATAAAATGGAGTTGGCCAGCCATGATTTAATGTTGTGGTCTAGTGTATATATGAGGGCCTGTTATTTCATACCTTTATGCCAATAACTGCCTTGGATCTTCCTTTTCTGATGGGGGTTTCTATGAGTCATCAATGTTTGTTGTGCATCCACAGTCGCTAATGCAGAAACAAAAGTCAGCCTTGGCTTGTAAGCACACGTTTGTAATATATGTATCTGTACACTCAGTTAGTTAGTTAGTCGACAGATCATCCTCATTGCACATCGAACCATTCAGTCCATAAGTGCTCGGATCCCCTCCTCAGCAAATCCCGCAGCGTGTAGCGGCTAACGACGCCAGTTCTGTGTTGGTTTATCAATCTTCTTTGGCTTCCTGCGTAGTGTTCTTGTTTGGCCACACCTCTTTTAATTTTCAGTTCTCGCAGTCTGTCCATGGTTATAGATTCACAGTCATCACTTGGTTCTCGCAACAGTCTTACTTCTCGTAGAGCATTCAGAATGTCAACCTGGTACATGGCGCGTCCGCCCTCCACAGTAGCCTTACCTGCGAGCTTGTCAACCCACTCATTTCCTCGTACTCCCGCATGCCCTGACACGAAGATGAAACTAATGTTTGCCAGCTGAAACCGCTCCAGAGACAGCAACCACTCTCTTCGGATCCACCCCATCTCTATCCTCTTGAGCATGCTCATTGAATAGCTAAAGAAACATGCCCTAGTCTGTCTGTGTCTCGAGCCATGTTATTGCTTTACTTACTGCCATGACTTCCATAGTCAGGCTATTTGTGGTCTCAGCAAAATGTTACATATCAGTATCTCTAGCATCCTGTTGTGGTGGTTATTGTGATGTTATCATTTAATTGCTTTCATTTTATGGCGTGCCTTATCTAATTGTCATTATCACTGAAAGTCGTACTGAAGCCTGTTGGCTGTATGAGGGTTAAAATATGGGGTGTCTGAAAATATACAACTTCAGTCACATATGACTTGTCAGTCAGGTGGTGTAGGTGGTTTTATCTCATACTATGTAAAGTCTTTCCTGGAGAATTCATAAATGTTTGTGTGCACATCACACAGGTGACTTTGTAGATGGTTTGATCTCATACTGTGTAAAGTCTTTCCTGGAGAATTCATAAATGTTTGTGTGCACAACACACAGGTGATAGGGCCAGCTGGTGGTTGAGGTGAGGTGCACGGCATTCCTTTGTAAGATTACACAAAGGCTTGAACTTTCCTCCGCGCTCACGAGTTTAATCAGCACGCCACTTGTGGCAGTATACTGCAGCATGCATGTTATCTTTCAAGTTATTGTTTGAATATTTTGTGAATTACACATTGTGCTCATACTTCTAACTGTGTTACTTTAATTAAAACTGTTGCATTATCTGCATGCAGATTTCTTTTATTTGGTAATTGAATGTGAGCTAGGAAATATTTCACTCAGCGTCAAAACTGTTGCAATAATTGTCAGACACCCTATATTTTTATATTGACTGACTAGTAATTCTAGTTAGATACTGAAGCAAGATTATGTATTATGACATGTAAATGTAAATATCAATATTATTCAAGAGATGTTTTATTAATTATTGTACAAAATAATTATCATTTTTCCCCTGTAAAAATGACACACAAAACTAGCAGAATGTGTTGAAATGTATGAAATAAGGTTGGAGGTCTTACATATCTATAAATATAAATATATAAATATATAAAATGTCCTAATTTCTGCATCATTATATTTATCTTTCTGATTTGAAAATACTGTTACCAAACTGGTTCACTCAAAAGTCACATGACTGCTGCTGCTTTCTTCTACTCCTACTACTTACTACTGCAGCAGTATTGTCATTATTATTCATTCATTCATTGATGTCATGATTGAAGTCATTTGATGTGGAGGATATGTAACAACACAGCTACTACTGGAGCACAGTTTATCAATTAATATTCCACATGTCACATAGTTTTATCTTCTGTTGTGTGTAGTTTGCATTGTGAGTAAAAAATTCATTTCAAGATTATAGCCTCATTCATGTTCACTGAAGTTCATGTACCCATATAGTACACGGTCTTGCCAACACAGTGGCAGGCTCTACCCACCTACAGTTGAGTGTGTGTTGTTATCTCACACAGCTCTTGTATCATGGGCTTCAGAGATTTCTGTGAAAAAGAAAGATGGTAGGGAATAATCTTGTCATCCCCACCTGATGTTTTGACTTGGCATGTTTTGAAGACTTTCCACTGGTTATTTATATTGATGGGTGTCCTTGTATATTTCCATGTTTTGATGCAAAACTACTAAGAATCATGTCTTTTTGCCACTGACTATTTGTTATCCATCAGTCCTACAGTTGTTCATATATACTCCAGTTGTCCTGTTCTCATGACATGACTAGAAAACGTTAACTGTTCCAATCTGTTTTCTTTGTTTCTTTACATCTGTTAACACATCATTTCTTGCTTGGATTGCTCGTGATATATTTTACATTCTTGGAAAGAACCAGTTTTGTAGATTTCCATGCTTGTTACAAGCATGCCAGAGTGTAACAACACAAACTCTGATTTTAAAAAAGGGTTCGTTGATGTATTCCTTCATCACACAACTCAGTCAGACAGCTATTTTCTAACATTTCACATCATCATCATATAGCAGGCCTTATATAACTGTCATCATGACCACTGGAAAGACTCTTGATCTTTCTCCAGTTCCCCCATCTCATTTATATTCATGCCCAGGCTGTCTTTAATGCCCTTCGCCCACCTTTGTGCCCCCGTCTATTCTTCTTGGAACATAATTGTGTATGTCAGACATATTGTGAGTGAAATAAATTCTAAGATTGTTATGGGAACATGTAAGTCTTTTTTTTTTAAATAAAAATATTTGGAATGTTCTACATATAGATGGTTTATGTCATATATTATTTTAGAAGTGTTTCTTGGAGATTCTTGTGGCAAGATAAATGCTATGTTTATGTTCAAATTAAAATAATCCAGTAAAATGGCCACCAGAAATTTCTCTGCAAAGCAAAGGTGGTGAGTACAGGTGCTGGTCACCCCAGCTTATAATTCCCAGACTAGGTCTGATTGAAGCCAATAACTGCACATACAGGTGGCATGTGCCTGCCATGGGATCGCCTTTATTGTAAACCATTGGTGAGACCAGTTATCTGATATTATAGGCTCACAGAGCTTTCACTGATATTGAAAACTACGTATTGAAATATCAGAAAATATCCTTCATACGTGAGGATGCTGGATTGATTGGGACAGTGTTGTGGAGGAACATCATCGATGGATTGATCCAAAAACACGAACGAAGGAAAGAAATCTGTGGAGATGCAGGAACGCCTGCGGCAGGTTGTGGAGCATGTGATGATGGTGATCCTTATTTGTTCGTGTCAACCAAACATTACAATCAACAGTGAAGAATTTGAAAAATCAAAACTTTGAATACTTTGGTTCCATAATTAGCGACAATGACCATAATTAACAATGGTGAATGGATCAGACCACTTGCTCTTAAACTTCCAGTGTGCTGATGCTGAGGTAGCAGTTTCAACCCCTACACTGTTCAGTTGGACTAAAATGTTGACTTCTTGTCCTTGACTTGGGGATGTTCATTACAGGTACCTTAGATGTTGGATTGGATTCGCCTGATGGCGAGGGACACTGGTAACAGGGAAAGCTTAATTCACATGCAAAACTCAGTCCAATGCACTAGAAGTAGTAACACATGTGTGGACTATGTTTTGAGTTTTTGAGCGAACGAAAAACAAAACAATGGTTCAAACAAAGTCAGAGGGAGACAGACATAGCAATGCAGGGATTGAACGGCACAGTCAGACTAGGCACAACACACAACTAATACAAGTAACAATTCTTTAACTGGCAACATACAGATGTGAATCACAGACCATTTCACAATCATTCAAGAAGAAAATCAGGGCTTTTATACTTCAATCTTACAGAAATATTCTTAGAATACTCTGATTCAAGAAGAAAATTAGGGCTTTTGAACTTAAATGTTACAGAAATATTCTTAAACAATATAAAATGACACAAAGTAGTGCAGCTTTACATAACAGAATTACGACACATACAGGACGTTGCGGTGATTAGCCTTCATCAGCAAACAAACACATTCAAAAAACACAACATATAGTCACGGAGATCTCCTGTGACTACATTAAAACATGACGACAGGACGAGAAGAATAAAAAGGTGAAAAAATGAAAGCAATTAAGAGAAAACGAAAATTGGAAAAAATGTTCCTACCTACCTCAGAATTCCGAGCTGTGTATAGCTATAATTGTAAATAATTTGTAAACAGTAATTACAAAGCTTGGAACGGCAATATTTTCCAAAACACAGTAATTAAAAATACACCCTATACTTTGGCCTTATTAAACATCAGTGGAACAGGACCATATGGTTCCTGGAAGATGAGGCAGGGGTCAAGCAACATGAAGCTGGACACGGGACATGTAAACACATTCTGGGCATAATACATGTGGCAAGGGAACTGGCGCATATTCAAGATTCCGATAGGGCTAGGCAATGAAAAGATTGACATTCTGCAAAGACATACTGCATCACAATGATCCTTTTTACATACATGAGTGCTCTACAGTTCTAAACCACATACCGTCTATAAAGAGGCTTGAAATATAATTTTGTTTTGCATATCCTTTTTTACAGGACATCGCTGTCAACACCAGCATTTTACTGCTGTTGTTGATGTCTTGGCAAGTTTATGTTCAGTAATTTGCCATTGTTTTCTGAACGACTGGCTACGATACCAACTCGTTAAAACCCAGAGCAACATGGTCTGCTGCCAAATCAGTAGCAGCTGTGTTTTGAACGTGGGTAAGCAGGCTTACGAATTGTGTCCTTAAGCCCTTCGCTATTTGAAACATAGTGGCATTAAAATATGTCATTCTAGAATGAACAGAATCTCCCCCGATGTGTCTCCACCTTGCCGTGGTGGGGGAGCTTGCGTGTCCCATTGACCCCATGTGCTTGCCGATGGGTGAAAACTACATATCGGACGGCTCGTGGGATAGGGACCAGACTAAGAGAGACACAACCTGCTGCTCTGCAGGTAAGACTGAGGATAGCAGTCCAAATCAGGCAAACGATCCCTAAATCTCAGTCCGGGCATAACCTCTAAGGCTCCCATCTGAGGTGTATGGTGAACGTCTCTAATCCATAAACTCTCGGAAGTGAGAGCCTGGCCGACACAAACCTACATCAAAATTGTGATGATGTGCTGAGAACGCTACATGCTCGGCGCAGATTCGTTCGATGGCTCTTAGCTGGGGGATATGAGGTATCCCCGGATGAAAGGGCCTGACCGTTACTCGCCCACAGACGCACAGAGGTAAGGTGCTGAGCCGGCGGCACATGTAGCCTACCTCGTGAGAGTACAAAAGGTGGAAAAACACCTCGGTCGCACGTCTCGCAGACGTCCGATAGTCTGTAACCACACTCATGGAGTGAGTGTAGTCAAAGGTGGAAAATTGTCTCGTTGATACGAAATGGAACGCCTGTCTTTCGAATCCATTACGTGGCAGCCCGAAGCGAAAGCTTGCTGTGTGGAAGCCGAAACAAGAGTCTCGAAACCCGAGGAAGGCTAACCTCATTACAAAATGCCCGCCAGAAGCCGGAAGTGTCGTCCTACGGGTGGCAAACTAAAAATTTACACTACGCATTTACGTCCGAGTGAAATGTCTCATCCGAATGTCTCTCGTGCTAGGAACAGCTCTGACTACCTAGTTTCCGAATGCCGCTCTTGCTCGGAACAGCTCTGACTAGGTAGTTTTCCGAATGTCTGTCGTGCCTGGAACAGCTCTGACGGGCGCAACGACAAGCACATGTCCGAAAACTCGCTGAGTGGATACCATCTGCAAACCTGTCTGGTTTGTGCGGGAATGGCCCGGGGCAAACGAAATGACCAATATATTGAAGTGAGGATTTAAAGCAGCCATGAGCAGGACGTGACGATTCCCTCGGCTAGCCCAGAACCAGGGCGTTATGTGTCGGCCCTGCAACTATGGTAGCAACCTTGGATGGCGGAAAATGCTATGGACTGTCCCTGCCTTCCTTTGAGGGATGACCGTTGTTTTCGACCGTTCCAACTTGGCCAGCATGGTTGTAGATGGCACCACAAAAGTGAGAGTCTCCCAGGAATGCTACCTGGTCAAAAAAGCACGCTAAAGTCGATGTGTTGGCCTACGGGTTTCGGCCCAAGGGCACATAACAGACACACCGCAATCACATCTGAAAAAACACTCCGGATGAACGAAAAGAAGAAGAAGAAGAAGAATGAACAGAATAAACAAGACTGAAAAAAACAAAAAGATTTCTTTATCATCATCATGTGCCACCATGATTTGCCATCTCACATGGTCACCAGAATCTCGGCTCATGCCTCATTGATGTAAAAACATAAAATCCTGTCTATAAATAATTTTTCTAATCAATTTAAAATTCTGACTGTCTATGACTAATTTTTCTAATAAATTTAAAATCTTGACTCTGACTAATTTTTCTAATCGATCAATGATTTTCATCTGTTTCTTGAAGGACTGCTTCATTTTTGTCTGTCTGTCCATGGTATTCTTTGTATTTTCTTCAGAAAGCACATTTCTGCTGCCATCAGACGTTTCTCTGCTTGTCTGTTTATTGACCTTGTTTCACATGCATGCAACAGTATAAGCTCTATCATCATCATCAAGTGTGTTGCTGGCTGACATGGATGATCATGTTACTCCACATCTTGTGATCTCCAACAGCATGTATCAGTTCATAAGCTGATACCTTTCTGTTCTGTGACAAAAGGCTGTCGAGAATCTTCTTTCATTGTCTTCCTGTATCACTCTTTCCATAATCTTTCCAGTTGTCACAATATTCCATTGTTCCTCTTCTCATAATGTAACCAAAAATGACTGTCTCTGTCTGATGTTTGTGATCAGTTGTCCTTTTGTGTTTTAGGCTCTTTCAGAACATTTAGAGTACCCACTTTGGCTGTCAAAGCCAGGCTTCCGTAAAGTGACATCTCTGAGGCCTCAAGGGAATGTTTTTGCTTGTGTTCTAGTTGTCCAAGATTCACAGCCAGGTGTTAACATTTGTTCTATTCACAGCCAGGTGTTAACATTTGTTCTATTCACAGCCAGTTAACATTTGTTCTATATGGCTTGGAAGAATTCTTTTTCTAACCTCCAATAACAGAGATTTATTGCATATGTTTTTCATGTTATAAAATGCAGTTTTTGCTTGTCCTGTTCTGTTCTGTATCTCTGTACTGCCACTTCCATCTGATGTGATCCATGTGCTTAGATACTTGATGTCTGTTTTTGTTTAAAACATAAAGGGCCCTTTAACACACGTTGAGGTGTCTTGATATACAGCACTTGCCCCATTTGTATTGACATATAGTCACTTGAGAGGTCATGTGGTCAATCTCAGGCTGTCCCCTTTACTTCCCAAGACATTTCAAGGTACCCATTTTAGGCTGGGGCAACCTGGGAACCCAGCTCAGTTAAATAAATCCACGATACAAATATGACCCCATGAGCCCAGGGCCGGGAGGCAAGAGTCTAGCCACTGCGCCACCACGGCGGCCATCGAATGTCTGTACTTGACTAAAACTAATACAGTCGACTTTAATTGCCCATGTGGGCATGGTCCATTTCTTTGATATTGTTGTTACTACTGTCTTCCTATTATGCAAGCTAAGGTCCATTTCTTCACTTTCTGTTACACTCGTTCAGGTGGGAAAACTAAACAAGGCAGACATCCTCCTAAAAGGTTTTGGCTCATTTATAGAAGGTAATACCAGGGATAAAAGCGTTTGCTCTTCAACTTCCGGTGTGCTGACAGCAAGGTAGGGGGATGAGCCCCTACAAGTGCATTATGTTGGACTTAAACGATTACTTCTCGTTCAAAAAACAATGGCAAACTATTGAACATACAATTGCCTAGAACATTAGCCTGGGGTTGATTGCAACATCCTGCAAAGGACAAGCCACATTACTAGGGAGGGGTCCCAATAGTATAGAGATTGGGATGCCAGTCGTGTAGCAAGAGACATGTACATAAATCTTAAACTAAGTATTACAGGAAAGACTAGTTAACCTGTCACAGACAAACAAGAGACATGTACATAAATCTTAAACTAAGTATTATAGGAAAGACTAGTTTTGACTCTTTTTGTATTCTTGACATTGATTGTCTATACCTCCAACTTCATTGTCTTTTTTTTAGTTCACTCAGTGGTGCATGCAGTTTGTCTTCCACTCCTGCTAATATTAATATAGGTTACAAGCAATATCAACAGCCTCATACTATCTCACACACCACAGGAAAATGCTGAAGAGGTGGGTAACAGGAATACAACTAAAACACGTGTATTAATTAAAAGTGAATGCTACGTATTGAGTGTTTGGCAATGTGTAGTCAAGTCGGTTTTCTCTCAGGGTTGAATCCCTATAAGGTAGCTGACCCAGTTGGTTAAGGAGACGCATCAGAGATACATTCGAACTGGTGGAATTATTGGATACTATGGACATAAACAACAAACACATGGCATGCATGGATATTGCCTCCTTATTCACCAACGTTCCAATAGATGAGACCGTGAATATAATAAGTGAACACATTAGAGACAAACAACTAAAACTAGACATACCATCAGCTATTCTAGAGAGGCTATTAAAATTATGTACCGCCAACATACAATTCAACTTTCTATAAAAAAAAGTCATACCGCCAAATTGATGGAGTGGCCATGGGGAGCCCGCTTGGACCTATTCTAGCGGACATCTTCATGGCACACTTAGAAGAAAAGAGATCTTCAGACATCAATAACTTGGCCTTCTACCGTCGTTACGTGGACGATATAATAATTATCACCACAAACGAGCTACAAGCAACGTCGTTCCAGGCCACAATGAACGGGACACATAAAAACATCACTTTATCTATGGAACACGAACACAACGAAGCGTTGCCGTTTCTAGATATCCTAATGAGACGTAGAGTTGATGGCACAATTCAAAGATCGGTGTAGCGTAAAGAAACATGGACTGGCCAATACTTAAATTTTCAGAGCTTCGCACCTGTCCAGTACAAACGGGGCTTAGTACGGACCCTGTTTGACCGTGCTAGGATGATATGCACCCAGGACACACTGACAGAGGAGTTTTAAATTCTGAAGGATGCCTTAAACCTGAATGGGTACTCCACAGGATTTATAAAGTGCCACTGCCAACAGCCCAAACCGAAACCAGAAGAAACTACAGTCTCTAAACTCAAGGTATTCATCCAGTTAACCTTCCGAGGAGATGACGTAACACAATGTCTGCAGGACCGGCTCATAACAGCAATCAGGCGAACATTCTGTGCTGCAACTCCAGTTATCAGGTACAGAACCACACCGATCCCCACCCCAGCAGTAAAAGAACCTGTAGCTTTGTACGCCAAATCAAACTGTATTTACCAATTTACATGCAGGTGTGAGGCCATCTACATAGGTAGAACAGAGCGACAGTTACATTGCAGGGTTTCGGAACACATTCCGAACTGGGTCGACAAGATACTACACACAGACGATGGTAGCCTAGGCAGGCCGACACACCAGAACAGTCCTGCTTCATCGGTAGCGAGACATGTGCTCGAGAGCTGTCATGTGGTTGAAAGAGACAGTGCCTTCCGTGTGTTGTTCAACACACAAAGTAGTCACTTGTTAAAGTTTGCAGAAACTATAATAATTAACCTCGTAAGCCGTCCTTGTCCAAGCAGAAAGACATGTTAGTCAGTTTAAAATTACTGTGGTAGACAATCGACATTACTGTGCGAACATGTGTATATTTCAGTTTGAAGGATTTATGTAGTTATTTCACGTTGTGTGGTTTCTGCAGTATGTACCTGACGAGATGCAGCGAAATATGCCAGGCAATAAATCATGCAATCTATTGTTTGTGTCTTCTTTATTCAAATTCACCACGGGAAAACATTGTTTTTATATTGTTATGTCATCCTTTGGTGATTTCTCTCATGTCTTTTTAATTTCTAATTTTCACTATATAAGGGGGAAAATCTGAGATCATTCCACCATCGCTGATGTACACCTCTCTTGAATGACTAATGGTGTTTGTCCATCAAGAATGATGACGACTATTCATTTCATCCAGTGGGGTTGAAACTTTGGTGCCGTCAGCTCAAAGATGGCTGGTAAGGCCTATTTTCGCACAAAATATTCTTTGACAATGTGGGCAATGAATGCTTGACTGCCAATGTGCTTGTTGGGGTTATGTTGTAGGCACACTGACAATTTAAGCATGAACACATCCAGTAACACACAGAACTGCAGCGTTCCAAAGCATACCGAATTAGTCACGTTGTTTATTCATTAATAAGTTTATATCACTCTATAGCTAACAATGTTCTTACTTACACTCGCCGTACTGGGTCATTCTCGGCCCTCAGCTACTCAGCGACACGGCTAGCCTCACTATCTGTGCAGTTGCATGATAAATGACTTGGCGTATTCATCTGACCATCCTGCTTGTGGTACACATGATCTCAGTAACTATGCCACTCTGTCTCCTGCAGTGCAGGCGTTGATTTAACATTCATAGTTGGGCCTCTGTCCACCTCTTCATAGTATATATAACCTGGTCTCTCCATTTCTGTGATGTGAACATGGCTGTGTTTTTCCGGCCGACTGCCTCCTCAACTCCCGCCTTTCTCGACCTTTCCGATCACGTGGCCTCATCCTCGCACTTCTATTGGCCCTTACGAATAACCGCTTCCCGGTGTATTTCTTTCCTCTGACACCCCATGACAATTCATCCTACCACTGTTCTACAGTAATCTACTCAACCAGACTTTACTTAACCAGACTCATGGCATAAGGAACTCCTGCTGTGGTTTTTTTTTTCAGCCTTTGTTTTTGCAGCTCTTGCAGTATCCATTTTTATGGCACAATATTGTTTCCAATATATGTTTACAAGTCAAAGGTCTTTCCTATCAATGTGTAGCCCTGCAGGCATGTTTATGGTGCCGAGGTGTAGACATTACAGTATATATTTCCTATCAATGTGTAGTCAATACAGTATATATTTCCTATCAATGTGTAGTCAATACAGTATATATTTCCTATCAGTGTGTAGTCAATACAGTATTTATTTCCTATCAATGTGTAGTCAATACAGTATTTATTTCCTATCAATGTGAGACCTGCAGGCATGTTTATGGTGCTGAGGTGTAGTCAGTGTTTATTTCCTATGGAATGTTGTATGAATGTTGTATACACAGCTTGTGTTTGACCCTTGCCTTCTACAACATGGCATATATCTATCTCAGCCTCAAGAGCAATGTCCGTCAGTTCCATTTGTACACTGGAGGTAAGTGTTGCATTTTGTTTGCTTGCTTTTGAACTGAAGCTTAGTCCACGGACACGTAGTACTACTAGTAGTTGCTATTGCTAGGGAGTGCACTGGACTCATTTTTGCTTGTACTATTTTCCCTATTTCCTGTGATCCCACATCAGGCAAAACCTCTCTGACTTCTGCGGTACTTGTAATTTACGTCTCCAAGTCAAAGACAAGACGTCATTATTTTAGTTCAACTGAACCCACCAACTGCATTCCTTTACTTGCTTTGTTCTAAAGCCTCTGATATGTTTATAATTATTAAACAAAATTTGCATGCTGAAATATTTCAAAAAGGTAACGTTTGGTGGGTTCTCACATCCACTGATTTTCAACAGTTTCTCTCACACACAAATGAAAATATACAAGATGATACACAACAAGAACAATTGTTGATCAACAAATAAAATATATTGAGAACATTCAAAAATGATTTCTTGGACCTTTCGTTACAGCCAGAGATATAGGCATTACAAATGTATGTAGACTTTGACATAACTGTTTATGTGCACCTTTACACATGTATGTGTATATAATATGTGTGCACACATAAACACATGTTTCTAACAAATACACAGAGATGCAGATTAAAACATGGATGAACGTATGAATCAATAGTCTCTAGCTTGTAACATGAACACATGATGAAGAGCTACCAATACAAATGTTCAGACTATTGCTGGTGTTGGCCAAGAAGGCTGAGGCTGGCAGGTGATCACCACAGTGTACACCTGAGCTTCTCAATGTTACAAGTCTAACCTTACCCCACTGGCACCATTGCTCAGACAGAGTACAGCGGAGCTTCCCAATGTTACATGTCTAAGCTCACCAAATTGGCACTGTTGCTCAGACAGTGTACAGCTGAGCTTCCCAATGTTACAAGTCTAACCTTACCCCACTGCGCAGACAGTGTACAGCGGAGCTTCTCAATGTTACAAGTCTAATCTTACCCCACTGGCACTATTGCGCAGACAGTCTACAGCGGAGCTTCCCAATGTTACAAGTCTAATCTTACCCCACTGGCACCATTGCTCAGACAGAGTACAGCGGAGCTTCCCAATGTTACATGTCTAAGCTCACCAAATTGGCACTGTTGCTCAGACAGTGTACAGCTGAGCTTCCCAATGTTACAAGTCTAACCTTACCCCACTGCGCAGACAGTGTACAGCGGAGCTTCCCAATGTTACAAGTCTAATCTTACCCCACTGGCACTATTGCGCAGACAGTCTACAGCGGAGCTTCCCAATGTTACATGTCTAAGCTCACCAAATTGGCACTGTTGCTCAGACAGTGTACAGCTGAGCTTCCCAATGTTACAAGTCTAACCTTACCCCACTGGCACTATTGCGCAGACAGTCTACAGCGGAGCTTCCCAATGTTACAAGTCTAATCTTACCCCACTGGCACCATTGCTCAGACAGAGTACAGCGGAGCTTCCCAATGTTACAAGTCTAATCTTACCCCACTGGCACCATTGCTCAGACAGAGTACAGCGGAGCTTCCCAATGTTACATGTCTAAGCTCACCAAATTGGCACTGTTGCTCAGACAGTGTACAGCTGAGCTTCCCAATGTTACAAGTCTAACCTTACCCCACTGCGCAGACAGTGTACAGCGGAGCTTCCCAATGTTACAAGTCTAATCTTACCCCACTGGCACTATTGCGCAGACAGTCTACAGCGGAGCTTCCCAATGTTACAAGTCTAATCTTACCCCACTGGCACCATTGCTCAGACAGAGTACAGCGGAGCTTCCCAATGTTACAAGTCTAATCTTACCCCACTGGCACCATTGCTCAGAGTACAGCAGAGCTTCCCAATGTTACAAGTCTAATCTTACCCCACTGGCACTATTGCGCAGACAGTCTACAGCGGAGCTTCCCAATGTTACAAGTCTAATCTTACCCCACTGGCACCATTGCTCAGAGTACAGCAGAGCTTCCCAATGTTACAAGTCTAACCTTACCCCACTGGCACCATTGCTCAGACAGAGTACAGCGGAGCTTCCCAATGTTACATGTCTAAGCTCACCAAATTGGCACTGTTGCTCAGACAGTGTACAGCTGAGCTTCCCAATGTTACAAGTCTAACCTTACCCCACTGGCACCATTGCGCAGACAGTGTACAGCGGAGCTTCCCAATGTTACAAGTCTAATCTTACCCCACTGGCACCATTGCTCAGACAGTGTACAGCTGAGCTTCCCAATGTTACAAGTCTAATCTTACCCAACAGGCACTGTTGCTCAGACAGTGTACAGCAGAGCTTCCCAATGTTACAAGTCTAAGCTCACCAAATTGGCACTGTTGCTCAGACAGTGTACAGCTGGGCTTCCCAATGTTACAAGTCTAAGCTCACCTAACTGGCACTGTTGCACAGACTGTGTACAGCGGAGCTTCCCAATGTTACGAGTCTAATACCTTACCCAACTGGCACTGTTGCGCAGATAATGGAACTGTTTCACAATTCCCCATCACACCGAGTCCAGAGTTTGAAATCAGCCACGGGTTGTTTGGAAGCAGACTGCTTTGCATTGATTTTGATGGTTATAAGGTGCTGGCTGATCAGAAAGCAATGGCAAACTACTGAATTAAAAAACAGCCAAATAAAATCACAAACGGCCAATAAATGCCGGGATTGAGTGCAATGTTCTGTAAAGAACTAGCAACTAACTTGTTACTGCCTGACCTGGGGTTTAGAACCTGCCATCAGATGTGAGAGACCAGTAAGCTAATTGCTTGGCCACTGAAGAGAACAACCACTCAACAATCTGCAGTTTGTTGTCTTATTTACCTTTACCATGTGTTTCTGACACACAAAATACATTTCTATTCTGAAGCAGGAGTCATAATCAATTTCCAGTTGTGACATTTGACACACAATTATTGTCAACCTTACTTCTTTAAAAGTCATATCCAGTTCACTTGTTATGGTTTAAATTATATATATATATATATACACACACAAATAGTATATATAAGTATATATAGTATATAATTTGCTATTTCAAACATTTAATAATTGATTTATACCTTTTTATATAAATTAATTTAATTCAGCGTCATACTTTTTCAGTTTTCAGTCTTATTAATTGGATTACCTCTGAAAAGATAAGTAATCCTTTGCGTTATCTCTGTGTTTTTGTTTTTGCTGTCCCATTGACAAAGACTTAAACCAAAACATTTGCCTGTATCAGTGCATGTTTTTTTCCATTCATCGAGCTTCTTAGTCGTCCTTTGTTTTTTTAAATACTGACTTCAGAAACAGTTCGTCAGCTGCAATCCCTCATTTTGGATACTATTTCAGTGTCATGCATTGACTAATAATACCAAATTTATACCATGTACCCTTTTCTATAGAGCAATTATACATTTTGTTATACTTTTCTATACTGTGTAGCTTTATGCCTTGTTTATTATTGTGTATTATTATTATATACTTTCATCATTTAAATGGTGTGCTTTTATTTATTTGTTGTTATTCCTGCTTTTGTTACATCTACCTTTGTAGTTGGTATTCTATATTATAACAGAAGAAATGTTTAACCAAGTCATAAAATTCAAATGTATGGGGGATGTAATAAAATCAGATGGAAGACATAACATGAAATGGCAGCGCACAACAGGCCTATCAAAAGCTCATTTCAGAAGATGGAAAGTATCTTATTTAATAAGTCACTTGAACTGAATGCCAGAAGAGTATTGAAATGTTCTATCGAACCTATTAAGACAGTGAATCTTGTAATGTGAGCGAACATTATTAGCAACAGTTTGGAGGCAATGGAGATGCGGTTTCTTAGATGTGTGCTGAGAATAAATTGGACTGCCATAGTAACAAACAATGACTCCCTGTAAGAGACTAATGAAAACTGAATATTATACTTAACTATCAGCAAGAGACCAACAGTGTTCTCTGGTTACATAATGAGAAGAGAGGCATTTGAGAACATCATGATGATCTGCACTAGAATAGGTAGACCGAGACAAATGCGGGATGGTTTAAGAAGGTGGCTTGGCGGAATATCAACAATAGAATTGATCCAGAATGCCAAAGACCAAGACCTGTGGAGAGACATGAGTGCCTACACCATTTGGCCAAGGCACATGACCTTTGCAGTGACTTATACTAATTTATCTGATGTGTCCCATGTAGACATAAACATGTTGTTCTAATTATATTTTGCTCAACCCTTACAACTCAAGATCCTGATTTATCGATACAGGCACAGAAATTGTTCTAGTTTTATATTGCTCAGCCCTTTTACAATGAGATCACGATTTATTGCCTTGAATGGTGATTTTTCAATATACAGTAAGCCTGCTTTTGCAGTCTATGAGGGAAACATCTTACACTACTAATATGCTACTATTAACTGCTAATATACTACTAATAGAAGGCTTAAAATAGCAACCAACAACTGTGTTTCTTTTCATGGAATGATGATATTGCTGTAAACAAAGATGTCTGCGTCCAGTCACAACATACAGTAAGTATTCGATCAAGATTTCTCTGAATTGTTCAGTCAATGTGACAAATACACTTAAAGTACCAGTCGTGGAAACATAGATGCAATCTCTTTACTTTGCAAGAAGTATATTAGGTGCTGGAAAATATTGATGATGACTTTATCAGAATTATTCTTTAGAAGAAATCAGGTGACTGTGATGAAAAATAATAGAAGCCATGAAATGTGAACTTTCGCCATTAGGAGCTCCAGTGTACAATATCTGAAGATAAAGGAAATCAGGGTCAAAAATGTCTGTTGTCCTTTCTGGTTCTTCCTTAACATGTATTCTTCTTCCTCTTCTTCGTTCATCCGGAGTTTTTTTTTCCGAATGTGATTGCGTTGTGCCTGTTTACAGCAGAGCTGCGTTCTTGCGCCGTTAGGCCGACACATCCGACTTCTGCGGGCATTTGTTGACCGGGTTAACCTTCCCGGGGTAACATGTATTCAACTGTTGTCTGTATTTTGAATTGATTGAGACATTTGATTAATGTGCTCTTGGCGTTATACAGCTGGCAGCAGGAGTTGTGTTTGTGCTCAAGCTGGTGTAATATAGGGTACATGACTGATAAATAGAACACAAGATGATACACTTCAGCTATAAGTTAACAAGAAATACTTTAAAACAATTTATATAAAAATCTAGCAATGCCCACAGAGAACATGACTATTACTGGTAGGCAGAAGCAACATTAATGTGCCCGGGACAGCAGACCCTTAGCTACCGTCTCTCAATAAAGCTGCTGGAGTGTACGGATGTCGATTGTTCTCTCTTCTATTGTTCTCTATTAGATCTTTAAAGTTGATTCCACACTAGTTGAGGATTCTAATGTCTGCGGAGTTGATTCACCAACACATATGTGTCCATGGATAAGACTGCAGTCTTCTCTTTTGCACTTTATCCCTCAGTGGCCCTCAGCCAACTGGTGCCAAGACATTCTATTCTTTGGTTGGCTGTCAGCTTCCTCCATGTCCTCTGTATATTGTTCATCTCTTCTCTAATTCGCTTCTCTATATGTTTTTAGGCCTCCCTCTATTTCATTGGCCCTGTGGGACTTTCTAGTTATACTGTTAAGAGGTTTAAGATCCCTTAAGCATAAAGAAGGTGTCTAAGACTGCTTTGGAAATCAGCTGTCTCATTGCTGCCTAGAACCTTATTTGTTGGTTTAACTGTCGTGTTAAGTGCCCAATCATTTGAATAACAATCTACGGGCACAGATAATGTTATAGGGCATAAAGATGTGACATTATGAACACAGTATATTGCCAGTGCTTCTCAAGTTACAACAAAGCCCTGTATGCTGTATATATAAATAAATGAAGTGATGGCAGAAGGAAAGAGGAGAGAAACAAAGTGGCACAAGAAGGAATCTGGTGTGCATACATAGGCAATGGTTTGCATTTAGTCTTGATTATCTGACTGATAACTTTGGGTTCAGTTCAAAATGAATCTGATTTGGTTGATACAATCTATGAAGGTTTGATACAAACTATGGAGGAAGTATCTGACAAATGCTGAGCAGTTATGAACAAAATCACTATGAACTTCAAGTACATACATCATGTAAGGTGACTGCAATAAAGAACATACAAGTATAAACAATTATGAACAAACCAAGACATATGCAAGTGACATGCATTCATAAAGTGCATCACAACTTTAACCTTTGAATATCAACATCTGAGGTATATAAAGTTAAAAAGGAAAAAAAAAAGGTATAATCTCTGCAATAAACTAAACATGTAAGATGGCATTTGGAATCTTTGTTGACTGGTTTTTTTTTTTTTATACAACACAACCAAAAGTTGGACAAAATACAGTAGTCTGGAAGTGACGGCCAGGTTTCACCAAGTATGAGGCAAATGAATGCATGTGACACATCAAAGATACTCTTTCACTGGATCACATTTTCTGGACTGCAAAAACACGCAATGTAAACAGCTTGACAACATTTCAGAAGACAAAAGACAAATGTAAATATGTGATTACTAAGCATCTTCCTGCCTCAGTTATGACTGCCAGACAATCACGTACATAAAAAAAAATGTCACTCACAACTATAAATTATGTTATTGCATGATGCTTCTCTGAAGTCTTTCTCCTCTTCAAGCCCTACCTTGAACCAAATAGAAGATGTCTTTAATAGTTCAAAGCCACAACGTATGACAAAACAGTTGTACATTTTGCAGAGAAAATAGACACAATTTTAATGACTACAGAATATGCAGTTGTTTTTAATCCCCTCTGTACCAGCAACTGACAACCTCGACTACAGACAAACTCTTATTTGGGTGCAAGGCCAATATCAGGGAGCTAATATTTCCAAGTGTTCTTGAAATCATGATCACACATTTGACCAACCTTTATTTAATGTTGTCCAGTTAATAACTTACAGATATTCCCTTTATATTCATAATTATCAGTATAAATAAACAGAACGCTTGTCTATTTCTTGGGGCATGGTGGGTATATATGTATAGATCAATCGACCCTCGATGGGTGATGTGGTCAACATCAGGTGGCTACCTTGAGAACATTCCCTGGTACGTATTTTAGACTGGGTCGACCTAGAAGCCCTGGTTAATGTTAAACATCCCTGCCTCACTGAGGATTTGAACAAATGAGCACATGACTGACAGGCAAGAATATTAGCCACTGAGCTACCGTGGCTGTCAGTATCATTTTTTAAAAACAAACTCGGAAATAAATTATCCTTAAATTAATGTTAACAGCATCTTAAAAATGAAAAAGAGACAAATCCTGCACTTATCATAGGGAAGTAGTAGAACTGTCTGGACTTCTCCTGAAGCAAGCGTGTGTCTGTCGTGACACTGGTTACTCCATACATCACAGATTGTGCTCAAGAATACTGATAGTGTGGGTCACACCGCCAGCAACGAGTGTTTAGTGTAGCAGCTTCTCACACAATCAGTGCTTGCAATACAACTCCACATATTGTTTTACTAACCAAGATGGCAGTTACAGAAACTAACACCAGACAACTCCCAGCAGCTAATAGCAAGTTAAAGACATGAATATAAGAGAGTGCCCATCAGTAATATCTGGTTAGAATATTGCTGAAGCAGACTCTCAAACAATCTATTACCAATTTCTTGCCTGGGTAACTTATCAACCATGTAATCACTGACTTATCACAACAGAATCGTTTGTAGTTTCCCTTTCTTATTTATACTGAATACCAAGCAAGATCAAACTGTAAGTGGAAACATTTCAGAAATAATCAATAATAAAACAGCCCATTAAAGATATTTCCTTTATAGTCAACAAAGAGGGTAAATGAAAATATAAATCAAACACAACCTTTCATAAATAATCATATATCATCAAGCTTGTTAAAATGCACTTGTAACAATTCTAGTCACTATTGGATGTGACTTCAAGTTTCCCATGGTTTTAGACAAGTACATCTCAATCAAAGTGCTTACTGTATCATATTTAAATATGCTAGTTTTATGAGCATACTTGTCTGTGAATATCTATCACATTTCTGCTTCGATCTCACTTTACAGTCAGAAATAGTGGAAATTCTGAAACATCTGAGGCCTTCAAAGCATGATAATAAATACAGATGTCAGCACTGATTAACATCTGTACAAGACGATGGGGAGGAGAAGAAGATAAGGGACAGACTAGACAAAATGTGAAAGTGATATAACAAGAAGTCTACATAAGTAGGCATCAGAGGATACATTAGATAATTAAAATGTCAAAGTTATATTGTACGGCCTATGCATACAGAAATATCTGCGGCTAGGCTACACTAGTCAGTGCCTGTGGCTCAGGGGCAGTGGGGTCAACTTCACAATCCTGACATACCAGGTTCAACGTAGCAGCACAACATTTAGAAGCAACTGCTTGGTGTTGATTTTCATAATGGCATGAGCGCTGGATGTTCAGAAAAGCAATGGCAAACTACTGAATGTAAAATTGCCTAGAAAAATCACAAACAGCCAAAGAATGCTGGGGTTCAATGCAACATCCTGTAAAGTACATGCAACTAACAACATTGGACATCTGAAAATTGGAGTTAGAGCATGTATATATATGGAGATATCAGAGGATTTACTAAACAACTGAAAATTGGGGTTAGAGCATGTCTATATATGGAGATATCAGAGGATTGACTAAACAACTGAAAATTTGACTACTAGAGCATATATATATATGGAGATAGAGGATTGACTAAACAATTGAAAATGAGTTATCATATAAGAACATATCTACATGAGGAGATATCAGAGGAAACACTAGACACCTGAAAATGTAAAAGTTATACAATAGGGTTCTAGTTCACTGAGTACTGAAGTACAATTCTTCAGTCGGCAAAGCTACAACAAGAACTGAAAGTGACAGACTGAATCAAACCTAATGTGTCTTTAGTTCAGTTCATTGTGTCATCTAGTCTATCCTCTAATATCTACTTTTGCTCCACTCTTATATGAGTGTTAATCATTATGTATGAATTTACTGATCTTACTGTTTCAATGTCAACTGATTAACACATAGAATAACTACACTTGGGGGTAAGTGTCAGAAAAATTTAAGTATTTACTTCACATTTATGACAACCATGAATAGATATCACTGAAGAATGTCACAATATATCATAATGTTAAGTGACAATCGCTGCAAGCATTAGATATTACAACAATTTACCATTTCAACAACAGAAAATTACCCTTTGTTCACAGCACAGAAGGGGCAAAAATTGTGTTAGAACACAACATTCACTAACCCATTCAAACTGAGATCACTCTCCCATATCATTATTTACATCTAAGGAATAGAATATAACCTTACCAGACCTCTTACCTCACTTAAGTACTGTATCTTAGTTGAAACATATGCCATGAATTCATAGAAGAATTAATCTTCCGGGACAATTAACTTCTGTAAAGGCAAGTCACTCACCCACCACATACTCACTGGAAAATAACGGCCACTTACTTTTGCATCATGAAATGACACCTCACACTGAACAAGTATTTGTTTACCCCATGAGAACTAAAATGTAAACCATCCTAACATATCACTTGACATAATGAATATTTTGTAAGCAGGCAACAAAGAATAAAATATTGTAATGTTAAAATATATTCATTACACATATAATAGTCACATTGTGATTATATAACCACACAATGTCACACTGTGAGATGTATCTAGTCTTGTACTTGGGAAGGAAGTTAGGAAAATGTATTCACGAGATACAGACTAGCTGGAATCTCATGCTATAATCACATTCTCATCCCATAGCCACACAAAGTCCAGCAATTGGGTCTACTGTTGAGGACTGAAGACATACAAACTACTTGTTGCCTTTTCTTTCCCCATGAAGCAAGGGCTCTCAACCCTCCCATGCTAAGTACTCCTATCCTTTGCTATGTCTTGTATTTCCTTATATGTCATTCTAATATTATTCATCTCTAATTCTCTTTTCCAAGTATTTTTAGTCTCCTATATTTATTGAGGGGACCTGCAGGGGTGCAGTGGCCATAATGCTTGCTTGCTGGTCCAGTGGTCATGTCTTCAAATCCTCATCGATGAAGCAATTATTTTTTAACAACTGTCCTGCATTCCCAGGTCAACCCAGCCCCAAAAATGGATACAAGGAACTGTCCTGAGAAGTAAACGTAACTAGCATGATGTGACCACATCATTCATTGAGTACAAAATGTTCCATCAAAATAGGGAGCCAGCACCACAAAGTCAAGGTGTGGAAAAGGAACCTGTATTTCTTTTGCCTTGTGTATTGCGAAGGAGGAACTTTCTAGCCATGTTATAAAGCAGATGTCTCCATCCAATGTTGCCTCCTCATCTCCTGATTTACTGCACTTTATCCAGGTCTCTTCATGAGCTCTACATTGATGATCCTGTCATACCATTTTACTCCATGTAAATACTAACAAGATATGTTCTAATTCTATAACCACACTGTGGCTATACCCTGACCCTTCTTCTTGAGGGTTTCAGGAAATATATTCACACAACTTGTGGGAGTCACGGTTCTGTAGTGTACTTGCCTACTCACACAATGGTCCTTGATTTGGTTCTCAGTGGAAGTAGCACTGAATTCTTTGCTTTCTATATTATACTTTCCCAATGTGCAATTTGATCACTGAAAACAGAGGACTGAAACCATAACTGCCATACGTCTCAGGTGCTTGTAAATCAGTTTTAATTAATGAAATACAAACTAGCCACGCTGATTCTATAACCAAAGTATAACACACAACAATGTGTCAGCCTTGACATTAACTAGGTCACATTCTGTGAAGTGTCAGCCTTGACATTTAGGTCACATACTGTGAAGTGTCAACTTTGACATTTAATAAGCAACAGTACTGTGAAGTGTTAGCCTTCACATTTACTAGGTCATAGAATCATATGCTGGGGTGACCATTAAATATCACATTTGCTACATGTGCAAGTACATCTACAAGAGATTATCACATTTATGACAGATATTACAAACCCCATCACTTACACTACATACAAAAGATGCTACCTGATACACTACAGATACAGTCACATATTTATGGGATGTGACAGCAGTACTGGTCAGCATAGCATCCAGTCCTGCTGCTATTTGGATTTAACCCCAGATCACTGATAAGACCACTACTCTATCACAGTGATATATATATATATATATATATATCTGTGTGTGTTTGTGTGTGTGTGCATGTGAGAGAGAGAGTGAGATGAGACATTAGACAGGGGTCAAGATTGTTTTGGGAGCACAGTATGTGAGGAAATAAACTTGAAAATTCAGTGACAACTGGCAAAATTGATGTCAAAATAGCAAGAAGAAGGCAAAGATAAATAGCTGGATGGCTTGGTCATCCTGATCCAAGACTGATAATTAAGTGAGATGGTGAACCATGACAGCCATGCTTACCATCATGGCACATGATTTTATATATATTATATGCTCTACTCTTGCTCTTGCAGTGGATTTGAGAAAATATTGTAATAGAATTATAACACAGGACTAGGGAAGTGGTTAAGCTACCAGCCTCATGTTAGAAAGTTTGTGGGTTAATTTCTGAACTTATGTCATTCAATTCACAAGTTCAATTTTCTTGGAGACTCCTTGGGGCCGTCGCTGGAGCTACAAAGTTCATACCCTGTGAGGTGCTTTAGGCAGACTGATGGAAAGAGACTGAGCCATACAAAATAAATCCTGGTGCAATGAAGTAGATCCTCTGACCTTTAGACTCCCAAAATACTGGATAGAGTGAATGCATCAGAAGATGTATATACGTCATGACCACCTTTAGGTAGCATTCAGAACACACTCATCACAGCACGACTTCTGATCCTTCATCAGTTCTCTTGTCAGGACACACTCATCACAGCACGACTTCTGATCCTTCATCAGTTCTCTTGTCAGGACACACTCATCACAGCACGACTTCTGATCCTTCATCAGTTCTCTTGTCAGGACTAGGGCATCTGTAAAGTTCTGTGTTTATCATTGTTTTGTGTAACCCTTAACTTGTCTTCGTGGGATCACGCCTTCGATTACTGTTCTATCTAAACATCTGTGAGTTTTGGTGTGGCTTCAAAGTGACATTTTGCTGTCATGAGCCAGTTTTCTCCCATGTGCAGATGCTGTAGAATGCATATTTTTCCTTCTTAATCTAAGAAATGTTCTGTAACATTTTAAGTTCAAAAGTCTTGATATTTTTCTTTGGTTTGTGAACCGGAGTGTGATGTAAATATCTTCTATGGGTGTGGAATTAAAGCGTTAACAACCACAACATTTTTCCAAGAATAAGTTTATGGCCAATCACAAAGATAGCAGTGACATCTTTAAACCAGCCTTTGGTCCAAACAAACTTACCTGACAAATAATCACATTCTGATTTCCTAACCATACACTGTAGTCTACTATTCAACTTGAACATTTCTAAAGCAGATGTGCTAAAACCAGGATCTGTTGAAATATTTAAACTAATCAATACCAAAAAAATGATGTGTCTTAAATGGCAATCTACAGATTCGGTAGAATGATAAATTTTCACACAATGCATTTATCACTGGAATAAAGCAGCACTGTGAGTAGCTTCATTAACTTAATTAATTTTATTAAGTTTTCAGGTTGCCAGTTTTAGTTTACTGTACACTGCCAAAACAGACAATTACAACCACTTTAAGAGGTATGTTCTAAAATTGACCACCTTAACAATAAAACATGAGATACAGAAAATAATAACTTGGTTAAATAATGATAACTGTTTATTATATCTTGTATGTTTTTCAAGAATCTAATGCTGCTCTCACCACTCCAATTAAACTAAAGAAGAAAAATAAAATCCAATGAAGCTGCATTGTTCAGATGGCCATTTTTCAGTTTCACCACCTGACGAAAAAAAAGAAGTCTGAAACTCTATATGACAGATATCAGATGAGTTGTGTTACTTTAATTCCCAGAAGTAAAGTATTCTTTCTAAATAAGAATCTGTATCCAACCGCTGCTATAGCAATATGGACAGCTGTACTACAATTGTACTTCAAATTTTTTCACTGATTTTGTCTCAAAAGGATTGGAATTAGACTTGTTCACAGACTTGGCAGCCCAGGCAACATCAAACGGATCAACCCCTGGGCCTTGGGCTGGAGCAGAAGGTACTGGCGGCGGGGCTGAAGTAGGCCATGGGTTCGAGGAGCTGGCAACTGTTGTTGATGTGGATACAACTGAACCATTCTGAGTGGTGGCGGGCTTCCGTAACTGGCGAGTCTGCTGCCAGTGAATGCCTGCAATTTCTCCAGTGTCTATGGAATGGCTGCGGGTATGGGCAAACGCAAGTTGCTGCTGCTGACGTTGAGGCTGACTGTCTACTGCATTAAACGGTTGAGGGAAAGTATTTTGGGAGCCATTAACTGTGGTTGACTGAGGGTAGGATGGCACTGCTGTTGCAAATGGGTTGTAGCCAGTGGTACTTGTGGCTGAAGCTGTTGTAGACAATGCTGGCGATGCCGTAGTCCCCCAGGAAGTCGAGGAAAACTGGGAAATATTTCCTGCCCATGGATTTGTTGTTGGTTGACTCACTGGCTGGAAACCTGAAACAATCAATTCAATTGTATTTACAATGGCTTGTACAAAACATCAGTTACAAATACACATGCACACATTTGTGGGAATGGATTAATGGCTTGCAAGCACGTATACAACTTAGTGTTTCAAAAGAATGTAGGTATGTTGAATGTAGTTAGTTTCAGCAATTGTAGATTTTTAATGTTTCATTTCAATAAACTGGTAAATTGACAAAATCTGGGCAGTTACCTAAAAAAGACTTTTTTAATTCAACAGCTAGTTGGTTGGTGTAACTGATGATAATGATGACCTTAACTCATAAGTCATGTTGAGTACTGCTGTCGCATTACCTGTTCTTGCATCCTATGGTGATTGGACATGCTATCAAATATACTACAGATACTGTGATTTGATACTGCCAGAGGGGTGGGATTTCATGTATACTAGGTCAGTACATTTTAGGGCGGGGTGACCAGCTCCCTCATACCTTGAATTTACCAGAAGAGTATCTGGTATCCATTTGATGAAGCTGGGCTGCTCCAAGAGCTGCATGCAAGTCAAGTGAGGGAACCTGTTTACACATGGTCTTAGTCCCATATTTGCATAGACCAATCAGCACTAGATGTGGGTGATGTCAGTATCACACTGGCCGACTTTTCTTCCCAAAATATTTCCTGGTTCCCGTTTTAGACTGGCCCGACCTGGGAACAGAGCTATATGTAATCGGACACACCTTCTTCTCCAGCAGGGGGTTGAACCAGAATGACTGAGATGGTAAGCCAGTGCCTCTCCACTATTCTACCGATTGCCTTCTTGGACGCCTCAGACAAGGGGCATGCAACAGGACAGTTAAAACTCCCTTTTTGCATCCCCCATGGTGGACCCCAGAAGTAGACCATGCTTGGAAAGCAAAGAGAGCTGCAGTGAAGCAGCTAAAGAAAGTGCGACAGACACTTCGAAGCTCACGAGAGGAAGTGGACACAGCGGAAAACGTCAAGAAAGACAAGGTGGAGGTTTTCAAGCGCTGTGCTGCAGAGGCCAAAAAGGCGAAATGGGAATGTTTCATGAAGGAGATTGGAGATGATAAAACACTGCGAAAATTCTGGAAACTGCACAGGCAAATGCAGAGAAAAGATCGGCCTATGACATGGGAACAATTTATAGAGATGATGGTGTGCGCGTGACAACAGACAAAGAGAAAGGGGAGGCGTTTCTCCAGAGATTTTTAGAGCAGACCAATCATAATGATACGGACACCAGGGATGCAGTTAGAGAGGAGTTATCTGGCACCACGAAGAATATGCAGTATGAAGACATCATACGGGTGGAAGATGTTAAACACATTTTGAAAAAGGCAAAAGGGCCCGATGGGGTCAGGTATGGCCACATGAAGGGTTTGAGCAATGCAGACCTGGAGGAGATGACCGAATGCTTTAACCAGAGCATTAGGACAGCATCAGTACCGCAGGATTGGGTGCACAGCTATCTCATCCCTCTCCCAAAACCATTCAAGGATCAGTCAAAGCTTAGCGGTTTTAGGATCATCACCCTTCAAAATACTTTTGGGAAGGTTTTAGAGAAGATAGTCGCTGTTAAGCTGCAGGATTTTTCGGAGAGGGGGAAGCTGCTTCCAAGAGGCCTGGGGAGCTACAGGCCAGGAAAAGATACCTGGTCAAATGCAGCCACTTTTGCCTTTGATGATTATGAGGGATTCCAGAGTAGACAGGAAACGATGACGGCAGCGCTTGATCTCGAGGATGCGTACAATAGAGTTCGATATGATATTTTGATGACCGCACTGATGGAGAAAGGTTGGTGAACTGGATAGCAGCCGTCCTGCACTCTCGCCGGGTTGCTCTCCGTCCGGGTGCATGGACCTCAGAGCCACATATGTTAACCCCGGGATTGCCACAGGGATCTGCAGTCTCACCGGTGCTCTTTAATGTGTATACGAGCAAGATTGCAAACCTAGAAGCATCAGGGGTTGGAAGAATACTAACATTTGCAGATGATATTTTCTGACATATAGGCAGGGGAGAGATAGGGAGCAAACAGCCCAGGAGTTACAGGCGACAGTAGATAAAGTTATTGACTGGTGCACAGAAATGAGTGCTGTCATCCACCCGGAAAAGGCGGCGGTTTTGTGGTGCTCTCTGGTAAACAGGATTGTAAGAGCTGATGTCCCAAGCCTCGTGATATATGGTAGAAATGTCAGCAGAGAAAACAAACTGAAGTATCTGGGGATCACATTTGACAGGAGCCTATCCTTCAAGGACCATGTGGAGACGGTTGTGACAAGATCTCAAAAGGGACTCAGTGCACTTAAAACTATGGTTGCAATGGACACAAGAGCAGAGAATGCTTTTCACACTATACCAGCACTTGATCCTCTCAATAATTGATTATGGATTGGGTCTGCTCACTGTCTCAGAGAGTCAGCTGGTGAAGTTGGAGCGCATACAGAACGAAGCTATGCGGGTCATTCTGGGATGCACTAGAGACACCCCAATAGTGTGTATGCGTTACATCCTTCGTCTGCCGACTGTTGCTGGCAGGCTCAAGGTGATGCAGGCGAAGGCATACCTCAGAGTAGCTGCAGACACAGACCACCCACTGCATGAGGCGCTGGATGCAGTTAAGGGTCAGCGACTGATAAGAGGGAAATTTATGGATGGCTCCGGCGGAGGATACGATCAGAGAGGTGTGCCCCTTGGAGAACATTAGGCGTGGAGAGGAGTGGGTCAGAGTGCCAGCGGAGTAGTCAGACTTGTGCAGAGTTATAATCACATTAAGCCGGGAGTGCAGGGAGTGGCCAGCAGGGGCCATGGAAGTGGAAATCCAGCAACTAATTCAGGACAATGCTCACTCGGGTGATGTGATTATCTACACAGATGGTTTGGTGTCAAGAGGTGAGAGGCAGTCACTGCGGCTCTCCGCTGGATGGAGAATACGACACACACACACATCGTGATTGTAACTGACTCAGAAAGCATGCTGACGAGGGTGAGGACGGGCAGGCTTCGTGCGGAGTGGCTTGCTTCGCTTCGGAGGTCACGGGTGACAAGCATCGCCTGGATCTTTTCTTCAGGGCATGCCGGTGTGCTGGGAAATGAACAGGCGGACAGATTGGCTGGCTCTGCAGAACTTGGTGGAGTATTGATACATGACAAAGCAGATGTGGTTGCGGCCTTGTGGGAGCACGTGCACACCTCGGAGGAGTAAATGGATTACCATGGTCTGGCAAGAATGAGACAGCGAGGAGTGACGAGGGGATCTGGCCAACGCTCAACGCTCAGAGGAAAGGCAAGACGGACGTATAATCAGATTGCTACTGGTACTATTAGTGTTGGAACTCTTCGCTGGCTACTGAGGATGGGGACGGAGCACTTATGGGAATGCCCCGAATGCTGTGATGTCGATTCCTAAATCAATCAATCAATCTCCACTATTCTATCATGCCTAGAATTATTGTTTACATATGAGTATATAAAATTGCTACACTGCCATGTTAAATGTAAGAATGCAACAAAATCTCTGAAAAACAGAAAACCTCCTGGGGCAAAAGAAGTGCTCCTGAATTCAACATCAGTAGTGAGATGAAGTATTCCCCCCAGTGAGCAGCAAGAAAGGTGCCACAGATCTAAAAAAAAAAAGTTATGGTAGTTGACATAGGACTGATTATACCACCCTTCATGTGCCTCTCTCTCTTACTTAATGTGGTTGTGTGCATGCACGCAGGGGAACACGCACCTTATACAGGTGAAAGAATTATAACTGAAATATATATTTTAACATTTATTTTGCTGTGACTGAATAAGCCAGAATCTCATCATCTTCCTCTTCTTGGTGTTTCCTGCCTGCCTCCAGTGTCAGGATATGGTCAAGGTTCTGGTAAGTGCCCCATATTCATAAACCAGTGTTTGTTGATTTGGCAGTTGTGCTGTTCATCATTATCATTTGCCATACATGGATACTCATCAGTGCTGCATAGTGTGTGCACTGTGCTGAGATCCCCTTCAGTGATTTATGGCAGGAGAGTAAATCACTACTTGAAGTGTCTGAGCAATGGAAGTGATTCTTAACAAACAACCCAAAAACCCGTCTTTTTGAAGATGACCTTTCGCTTTTGTTTGCCATATCTGGGATGTATTATTATTTTTTGTGGAGCACTGTCAGCTGGTAATGGTGATTCAAGGCCAAATCACTGTACTTATTATCTAGAATTTAATAAATATATATATATATAACCATCATAGAGCTTTACTAATTTATAAATAATACTGAAATAGCATACTTTGTGTGGCAGGTGTTGTATGTTGTCTTGTTAGCACTGCATGGTTGTGGATGCGTACTGGAAGGGAGGCCTGATGTGTCAGTCCATGAGTGCGAGTGCCTCCCTGACTGACAGTGCCAGAGAAAGGATCATCAGTTGTAAGAGCTGTCAGACCTTGGGTCAGCTGCTGGCACATCTGAGCTATGGAGTCTTCTTGTTCCTGTGACACTTCAGGGATTGTGCCGGTGACAGCTGAAAAACAGACAGACAAATTACTATAGGTATAAAATTGTCTATCTATTACCGGAGCCCACAGGGCAATAAATAAAAATAACACCAACCCACCATGCATGTCATAAGAGATGGCTAAGGAGGGTTGGTGCAAGACTGGCTGCTTATCCTGTAGAAAACTTTAGTTGCACAATCCAAACAATCCTGAACAAGTCCTTATATAAAGGCCTATGCTTCATAGGGAGATGAACGGCAGAAGAAAGAAGTTAATTTTCTAGGAAGAAAAGGTGGCCCTGTGCTTACTTTCTGAAATAATTACCTGGCCATGATCTATTTACTGCTATTTTCTCTGTGATCAACTGTAGCTATGCTTGTATTACCGCAGGAGCCATGAATGAATAGCAGGGTGGTGCAGTGCACCTGAAGTTGTTTCTGTTTATCCAAAATTTGTCTCATAGAACTGCTGAAGTACATGTCATATTTGGATTCAGTCTGCCAAACTCTGGGCTGTCTTGTAGGATGTGCTCTGAAGTTAGTTTGAGTGCTTCACCGTTAAAGGTGGCAGAGTTTCTGAGATTCAAGCATGTGAAGGTGTGCTTTGAGCTTAGTGTCCCGCTCTAAGTCTTAACCCTTTAACGTGGAGATCTGTTTATTTTGGTCTGATATCCCGCAAGTAAATTTGTGCACACTTTGGGAGACTGCATCTAGTGTTGTCAATCCAATTTGACAACTCTGTGGCATAACGCTAACCACCATTATTCATTTACCAAAACATGCCGCAAGAAGAGGAAACAACATTAAAAGAAATTGACTTCACAACCGTAAACGGAGACTAGGACTTAAAACTTAACATCGAAACTGGAACTGCATAAGTGACAGATGACGTGGATTCTTAGAAAGATTTCATCAGACAAAGCTCGGAAGACCATTGGACGAAATAGACATGTGACCGCTTTCGCGCCAACGCCGAATTTGCATATGTTAATATTTCATCAGATCTGGTAAGCCCGCACTTTTGCCTGCAACCAGCCTTATGAACAGATGTGAGAAGCTGGTGTGACCAAATTTTCAAACATGGAATTGCGGGGTGTCTAGATCTGAGGTAAGCTTGTGATTCCCGAGATTAGACTAAGAACCCGATGTATCAGGTATCAAGTAATGGTAACCCGTGTTTGTAATGTCAATTGAAATGTATTATTATTAATTAAAACCTCTGAAATGTAAAAATGCTCGACTGTAGATTCTAACGACGCAGAGCCGTTCCCGGGCAAAATGACTCTCCAATACTCTCTTCGATGAAACTGCAATCTCTGATACTCTTAGAGATAATTATTAACTTTAAGAAGTGCATTATACTACTACCTTCTATTCTAAACAACTGTGAGAAGTGATGATTCGAAAGCAATCTTGTGCATTTTGTCAGAAACATTGTTAAAGATGCTATCACTACCTACAGCTGAAATGACAGTTCGTGTACTAGAATAAGTGCCTTGTTCTAAAACAGACTTATCTATGCCTATTTACAATCTAGAAAGCTGAAAGAGAAACCAATCTTTCCTTTCTCCTTCATCTATTGAATCAATAGGGTTTGACGGAATAAATATTTATATTTATGTCAAATTTTAATTAGATAAGAGCACTTATGAACTGCATTGCATCAGAAGAGTTGTGCTTCGTGAACTCCATCACACGAAGTGAACTTAACTCATTACTCAACATAACTTAAAACACAACATCACTCAACACCACACAACCCAACACTCAACATCACAACAACAGATAATGGGAGAGAGTTATTAGACACAAGAAGAAGAAGAAGAAGTTAATTGGGAAAACACAGAGAATTATTTATACACGCGATAAACACCATTGAGTGGAAGAAATGTTATAAATGTATGTCATTTATTTACATGCATCTTGACACCTTCTCACTCTTGTCACTGTCTTACTGTACACGTTCACTGACCCCAGGTCAAATAAGAACTTACATACAGCAGGAACAAGTTGATACAAGGCGTACACAGTGTGATAAACTCTGACCACCCCAAATTAACCCAACACTAGCTTAGAGAAAAAAGGAGGGATGGGGAACTAGTTCCTACTTCAGGAATTTAGATTTCTTCCGACCTACTTCTAGAATATTGTATTGGTAGGAATGTATATATTTATGTGAATATTCATCAGTGATCTTGGTGGCTACATACCAACAACCACCCAACACATCAGCAAACTAACCACCTAAATCAGACCTGAGAGAGGGAAGCCGAGAGAAAGAGATGAACCACAAGTGAGATGGAGGATGACTTGGCCATGAGCAGAGTATGGGGAGGCCTTCAGAGGAGCTATACGGGCAGACCTGAAGTGGATCCATCAGTCAATGGACCCTGGCTTACCTAATCTTCCAGTCACCAGGTTACCTTTCTAATGGGTATACACCACACCCAATTTCAGGAAACTGATATTTAATTGTTGAATTACCATCACACTTAACATGTGCAACATCAAAATGTTTAATATGTTTTCACACTTGTTGACCTCTCATGTATTGCTGCTTGTTTATTGATGGTCTCTGTGTAACTGGTCCAATATGCAACTTTTCTAATGTATCTTGTGTAAATCACAATGGAGATGTATGTACTGACCAGAAGGCTCAGGCCCAGTCAATAAATGATAACATGAATTGACCTTCTGTTAATTTATCAGTTCAAACCTATCTGTGTGTCAACAACTTCTTTGTACATCATGTTGTCAGAATCTAATGTGATTGATTATGTGTTTGATTGTTTAACAATAAATCCACTCATAATGACTTACTAAAATGGGGGAGAGAAGACTCTAGATCTATCAACTGCTCAACATCCATGTTTTCTTCATCTAAATCAGGCTGAGAAAATTCTCCAGACTTTCCTCAGATTTGATAAAAGAAAAAAGGGGGCTCCAGAGCTAAAGAATCCTTGGAGAAGGGGCAGAATCCCAGTTAGTAATCATTATTCTCACCAGGGCCATAATCTATATCTCCTAGACATACTTAATAGAACGAGGCCTGCAGATAACTCAAGGTTCATATTCTGGGGTTATTGAAGATAGAAGAGGATGGGGCTCTCCTTCTTTTGTTAGAGATGGGGCATGCACTACAGTGATCTCCCACTCCCTTCAAAAATATATGACAAACTCCACAAGATGTGTTGCAGCAACAGAAAACAGTGATGATGAAGACTTGTAATTAAGATTATTCATTAGAATATCACACATGACTGAGATGATGAACACAGAGGCTGTAAGATGGGTGATACCAAATTTGAAATTATTCCTTTCAGGAGTTCAAGGTTTCTGAAGGTCAAGTGTCATGGCAGATACTGACACTTGGATATGAACTGCTAGCTTTTCACATATTCTAGGTCATAGCTTAATAAGATAACCCTGAAAATCGTCCAGTACCCATTTTATGACGCTCAGTTGACATTCAGACTTGTACCAGTCAGAAGAAATCATTCTTCCTCTGCTGAGGAATGAACTCAAACCAATGTTTTGGCAGGAAATTGCACTAATCACTATGCCACCACAGCAATAGGTTAAGATCTTGGTCTGCTCAATTATGCCTAGCAATCATTGTCTAAAGCAAGACAAACTTGTAAAAAAGAGAGGATGGCAAGGCAACAAAGTCTCTCACTTTGAGAAAAAGCTCATCCTACTTTTTGTACTCTTATTTTAATATCTTTATCCCTCCCCCCACCTTTGTCTGCATTGCTACCTAAATAGGTGTAACTATCAGCCTTTAGCAACAATTTAAGTTTCCAGGTAAGTGAGTACCCTATTCCGTGCTACTCTAGCTAAAAGCAAAAGGCACAACAGAGGTGTCCACTTATCCCAGTAGATACTTGGAATGTGGTATATAAAGATCTTAACATCATTCAAGCTTACTGTTACCATTAAACTACTTCTAGGAAAGATAGTTACACAAACAACCATTCAGCTGTAACTCTTCTTACATCTAGCAGATAACAAAAGGCACTGATGTATACAGTATTCATTCTTTAAAGATCCTAAAACAAGTATGAAAATAAATAGAGACAAATAAAATCATTATAGACTAAACCACAATAGCTTCAACAAGCTTGACAGAAATATTCTACAGTCCCAGTCTGGACTCGGTGCATATCTTAAATGAATGCGTTTCAGAGACTGTCACTTTGGAGCACTTAAGCCAACAGAAGAGCAGATGTTACAAGACTGGCCACATTTTATCAGAATTGAAATGTGGCTCACAGAAGCAATCCCACCAAACAAACTTCTAGGGACCAGTGAAGATGTTAGGAACACTGCTCTTTTCACAGCACATGCTGAACTATTAGTCGCAAATGGTGAACACTGAAGATTAAACAAAATTATGCAACTCAGGGTCAAGCAAGCAGTTCAGAAAGTTAGTACAGTATACAAGAAAATGACTTTCCAAATCAAGCAGCCATTACGTTCTTACCGCCATTTCCATTCTGTGTAGGTGACTCCATGACAGCATTTTGCCTCTGCAATGTGGACGGCAGATCATTGAGACGCAGTGACAATGTTCGCTTGAACGGCGATGAAGTCTCCTGGAGTTTTTCAAAGCCTCTGAATGAGCCTTGTCGCTCAAGTAAATTTGCAGTAGCATGAGGTCGTTGAACTGCATACGGATTGTTCGATGCCCTTACTGGAACTGGCTCTACAGAAAAGGATCATGTTATGCTAATAGTATTATTTTTACAGTAATAATCACATGACAACAAGATGTACAATTGCTCTTCATCTTCTTCTGTACTTTTCATCCCATTATCCATCACTGTCTTTAATTCTCTTCTCCATGTGTTTGTACGTCTCCCAACATTTCATTTGTGCTCTGTGGGTTCCAGACAAGGGGGTATCAAGTTATACTATTCTCATGTTTTCTCAGTGTGTCTATATCCAACCCCAGAATCTTTTCCTCACCTACTGCTTGGCTGGAATTTGTTTAGCTCTCTCCATGAGTTCCACACTGGTTATTCTGTCATCCCTGTTTAGTCCCATCACTCTGTGCAGGAACTAGTTAATGATTTTTGTAGTTTATTACTCTTTACTAGTCAGACTGAATATTAAGTCTTCTCAGATAAGGGTGCAGACTAAGATGTCCTGTGTGCACACTTTAAAGATACCATGGCAGTTGGGCAATGGAAAGAGAAGGCTGTAAGGCTACCTTTTTTGTTCGCATATCCTTTACAGGACATCGCTGTCAACATCAGCATCTTTCAGCTGATCGTTGATTTTTTGGCAAGATTACGCTCAGTAGTTTGCCATTGCTTTCTGAGCGACCGGCTCACATACCCCATAAATTACCGACATGGTGAGAACCGCTACAAATTCTCGCGAACGTCACATTACTCACAAGAGTATACGGGATTATGGAGACTGCCCTGACAAAATAGGAGTCCATTATCTTGGATGGAATCTGTCTGGAGAAAGTAAACCTAACAAAACATGTATGCTGATCTAGAGGTGAATAATTATGTGTATCATATTCCCCTAGAAAGAGGAACAAAGAACAGAAGAATGTGTGTAGGCCTGTAATCATGGTTAAACCCATAATCTTTTTCTGGGTCAATGTGGTGGTCTGTAACCAGCATGCTCTGTCTGACCATGTCTGGCAATGTAGGTCAGCACACGCTTGAAGAGTGTGTTCTGACCACTGGTTCTATACAAACTGTGCGGCAAACTTTGAGACAAAGCAGGTGGATCAGTAGTTGATATTGGCATGTTTAGAAATAACAATGGGTCTTTATCATTTTGTAAATTACCCCATACATCTTTTACTGTATACTGTTGGAAACAAGTCATACAGGGTGAAAAAGAAGGTGGTACCTCAATGGCCTTCTAGGTTACAAGAAAAGGCAAGGCTCAAAACAATTTGCAGATACCATGACATGGCATTACACTAAAAGGGGTGAGTCCTAATGCACCTAGATCAATAACAAAAACACCATGTCAACTCACAGTTAACAAAACAGCCAAAATCTTTAGTTAAAGCAGAAATAATGTTCATCAAGTATTTCAGGTTCCTGCATTGATAGATCTGTGCATGGCCATTCGATAAATGTTATCCTTGGTCTACACATGTCTCTTTTTTCCTGGTATTGTGCCCTCCTGTACTCCCTCAGTGTTTCTTTGTGTCTTGAGATGTGACCATGTGACCAAACCATGAGAGTCTTCACTTTTTGATCACTTTAAGTACCATGTTTCCCTGAAAATAAGACCTACCCCTATAATAAGCCCTAGCACAATTTTTCAGGATGATTTTAATATAAGGCACACCCCTAAAATAAGCCTTAGTTAAGATCGTCACCTAGAATGAGAGACTTGTTGCCAAATGATCAGGCAGAGTAGACGCCACTGGTGCACACTTGATAATGAATGGATGTGCTTCATAATTCAATACGTCACTTGTGTGAAATAAAGTTATCAATAGAATACAAGCAAGCTACATGGACACGAAATGCTCATTTAAAGAAAGCTTTATTGTTGGACATGAAAGACTAGGACCAATGGTTCGTCAGGAAATGGAGTCGCGAGAAATTATTCCAACTGGAATTCGGGATTTGGAGAGTTATGATGATGTTCCAGAAGATGACATGACTGTATTTGAATAAATGTAGAATTTTATACATTAATAAATGTAGATATTTGTATCTGAAAAAAATAAATATAAGACATCCTCCGAAAATAAGCCCTATTGCATTTTTTAAGCTAAAATTAATATAAGACCTGGTCTTATTTTCGAGGAAACTGTAGTCTTCTTTGTTTTGTTATATTTTCCAGAACCTGTTCATTGGTCAATTTGTCAAGTAATGCTGCTGCCAAAGAAATATCTATTCTGCATTTCCTTACCAGCCAAAATTGCACTCTGTGGATCCACAATTCTTTCAGTCAGTGTGGTCTGCCTAAATGAGCCTGTTCGCTCAAAACTTGTTCGTGACTGATTGTAGGTAACAGTGACCCCTGTCTCCTTATCTCGCTTCTGCTTCTTCTCTAAACAGATTGCAAAAGCACACCCCACAGCGTGGCTTAACCTCTCACCCTAAATGGAATATAGAAGAACAAATCACACTTTAATCATTGCACTCACAAAGCTCACTGCTACTGCCATATTTCAAATTAGGTTCATTTACTGTTAAATGCAAGTGCACTAACTACTCTGCCAATGACATCCTCCACTACATACAAAAAACAGTATGGTTAACTAAAGAAGACAATGCTTGTGCTCTTTTCCGCTGTTATCTATAGCTAAAACAAAAGGTGGTGTGGTGACTGCAGTTTCATTATGAAAGTTGCAACCCTTCACAAAACGTTTGAGAATCCACTAAAATACAACCAAATCAAGGATGAGTGAAACAACAACAGTAGCAATATAAGCATGAAAAATGTATAGGTTTCCTGCCAATATTTCACCAATCTATAAAAAGCTCCAACATCTCACAGCTTCAAGATGTATTGGATCTGCTCCGGGAATCCAGAAAGGAAACTTCTTTTTCCCTTTGTTTCCTCTTTCTTCACCCCATCCCACCACAACCTACCCTACCCTATGGAGCATAGACCCTCAATGAACTTACACCAGCCTTCCTATTTTGTTGTTGTTGCTATCTTCTACATGACTGTCCATGTTCTTCCCATATTATCCATCTGTCTATATATCTCCTCTCAACATGTTTTCTTATCCAGCGCCAGGCTACTCTTAGGGTGCATCAACCTTCTCAGTTACACATTTGGAAGTGAACATTTCAATATTCCCTCAATGATTTCACATGTTCTGTGCACCCCTGGTGGTACTTCATCCTATAGTGATGCCTTTAAGATTGCTCTAGTCTCCTCTTACAAGGTGCTTTTCAAGAAAGTTTTAGCCATTACATTTTTTCTGTTCCTCTATGGGCACAATCATCATGTCTCATATAAACTATCTCCTGTTCTGTATTTACCTCCATTCACATATTTTTTATGAAATAAAATTATTTGCTATTTTGTCTTTCACAATTCTATATTAGTTATTAAAACTTATGCTACAAAGATACACCCTCAAAATGTGTATTTAAAAGAATAAAATAGCATATATTCAGTAACAAAGACACTTCATGTAAGTATTTTGCAGGTTAGATGTGAACATTAATGACAAGTGGGGAATGGAGCAGACAAAAGAAATCCTGCATAACATTAAGGCTTGATGGCCAACAGCTTTCTGCTCAAGACTTGACAAAAGAAGACATGCATTATACAATATCCTTAATAAAGGTTTAAAATTTAATTTTTTAGCTCTCTAACACAGGAGACGTGATCTAAAATCACTAAATGTACTAACTTAGTTAAATTAACTACCAACTGTAACATCCCATGTTATATTGCCTCTGTATTAACTATCAATTAACAATGTTTTCTTTATTATTCCATTATTGTAATTGTTTCTACATATTTATTATGCCAGGGTGATGGAGAAAAGCTTTTCTATATTTAGAGGATGCTGGAGCGTTTATTGTTTTGAAATATTACAAATAGAGATAATCCTAACCAAAACCAAATCACACATGAAGCAGAATTATAAGGCAGTACAGTGCGAACCACTTAAGGCGATCTTGAATTTCTGTTGTGAAGAACAATTTGTTTATCCCCAGCAATTTTTCTTCTTTGTCTCTTGTCTATATATATAAAAATCGTTGTATGTATGTATGTATGTATGTATGTATGTATATATGTATGTATGTATGTGGATCCGTTCTTTATGCGTTCGCGAACGGTCCATCCGATTGAGATGAAATTTTCTACACGTATTCCTTTCATTCCTGTGCAACCAACTGTCATAGTTTTATCTATCAGCTATCAGCTATTACCTTCCTAAAATTTAATTTTGTAATTACATGACTGAACATAAGAAAATATTTAAACAAGGGACATAACTTTTAGTAGCATTGTTATATCTTAAGTTAAGTCCCCTGGCTATAGATATCTATATGAATTAAATGAGATGCCCCCCACCAGGGACTGGGTGCAGCCGGGCCAGGTCAGACAGACAGATAGACAGACAGACTGACAGACAGACAGATAGTCGGGAACGGGAGCTTATATGACTACAAGTTTACTTTAGATAGATCTCTTCCAATCATATTTTCTATCTATTCTTCTATTCTATCTATATTTTTAACGGGAACGGGCCGAACATACATAGATAGATAGATAGACAGACAGACAGACAGACAGATAGATCGGGAACGGGAGCTTATATGACTACTTATATGAATTAAATGAGATGCTCCCCACCAGGGCTTGGGCGAAGTCGGGCCGGGTCGGACAGACACACAGACAGACAGATAGTCGGGAACGGGAGCTTATATGACTACTTATATGAATTAAATGAGATGCTCCCCACCAGGAGCCGGGTGAAGCCGGGCCGGGTCAGACAGACAGACAGACAGATAGATAGGTAGATAGATAGATAGATAGATACATACATAGATAAATACATAGATAGATACATAGATAGATACATAAATAGATAGATAGATCCCCGCCAGAGCCTGGGCGAAGCCGGGCCGGGCAGCTAGTCTCTTATAAAAGGAATTTCTTATAAGAAGAACTATTTCTTGGGTCTCAGGTGAGTTTGCCTTATCAGGTCGATATTGTATTAATTTAGCAGGTTCAATCACGATTTTAAATTTGAGTATTTACTAATGAGACCACGACAGATAGAAAGGCCTTGAAAAACAAAATCTAATGGTACCTCAATTATGCTTGGATGTCAATTCTGAGTGGAGATATTCACATCTGAGTGTCAAAATCTCGATACAGATTTCACCATATTATTCATACTTTGAGACTGGAAAAATTGGGTCCATTGTTTTTAATTGTTATCGCCACTTCCGGTCCAACATGATTGTCTCAGACAGGCCACTTCCGGATATTAAATCCGACTTCATACATATGTTCTGTCATGTTACATGAAAAAATAATAGTGCAAGTATACAAATAAATTATTAATAATCTTTAATCTTGCATTTTCTTTAACTTTAGTAGTTAAAATTGCACGTTTGAGCATTAAAACTTTCTGTTGCCAGCAACTGCCATCTTGGAGTTCCATTCACAAAGACCTCGTGGAAATATATATTTTTTACGACATATAACGCGATATAAGCGATGAAACTCTCCAAATATACGTAAAAATGGGTTCTGAATTCGAATATCCATCTAAAAATATCTTATCTTATATATAAAACAGGATGTGTGTGGGTATGTCTGTATGTCCTTTATGCGTTCGCGAACGGCCCATCCGATTGAGGTGAAATTTTCTACACGTCTTCCTTTCATTCCAGCGCAGCCCACTGTGATATTTTTTTAGTGTGAAATCGGCTGCTTACTTAATATTATTTAATTTTTCATTTTACATTGTAATTTATATACAGCGAGGGGACTTAACTCTGTAAAAGTTATTTCAAGGGGCATAACTTTTCTGTATAACTTATAGTCATATTGTTGCATCGTTTTCAAAGATTTATAAACTCTTTGTCTATAGTTATATACCGGTATATGAGTTATAATAAATAGTGATACAATCTTTAAGGCATTTTCAAAGTTTTCATAAAAATAATGCATAATGCATAACATTGTAAATCATCTTTTTATGCTTAAAGAATAAATAAATAATAGTTACCTTATCTCTATCAAGTTTGAAGATTTTATATTTCTTTACACTGTCGCCAACTCTAAGAAGACATGGAACACCTTCAGCCATTATTAAATCCACAGGCATATGCGTTATAATCCTCCTCCTCCTCTCCCCTCCTCCACCTCCTACCCTCTTCACTCTCCCTCCTCCATCCTCCTCTTCCCTCTTTCTCCTCCTCCTCCTGCCTCCTCGCCCTCCTAATCACTCCGCTTCCTTCCTCCTCCCTCTCCCTCCTCCTCATCCCTCTACCTCCTCCTCATCCCTCCTCCCCCCTCCATCTCCCTCCTCCTCCTGCGTTCTTCTCCCTCCTCCTCCCCCTTCTTCCTCCTCCCCTCCCTAATCTCTCCTCCTCCCTCCTATTCCTCCCTACTACTCCTCCTCCTTCCTCCTCCTCCTCTCTCCGCCTATCTCTTCCTCCCTCCACCTCCCTCTTCCTCCTCCCAGCTCCTACTCCTCCTTTTTCTTCTTCTGCTGCTGCTGCTGCCGCTGCTCCATTTACCCAAGTTAATTGTAGGGGAAGGTGTAAAGATCTTTCAAGTGCTCTTTCTAATGCTTTTTGTAAGTTGGTCTTCGTTTATCTAAGGTTGTTCTAACTGCAACCAATAAATGATTAGACAGACAGGCAGGCAGACAGACAGACAGACAGACAGACAGACAGACAGACAGACAGACAGACAGACAGACAGAGAGGGAGGGACAGACAGACAGACACACATACAGACAGTCAGGAACGGGAACTTATATGACTACTTATATGAATTAAATTAGATGCTCCCCATCAGGGACTGGGCGAAGCGGGGCCGGATCAGACAGACAGACAGACACACAGATAGACAGACAGATAGATAGTCGGGAACGGGAACGGGAGCTTATATGACTACTTATATGAATTAAATGAGATGCTCCACACCAGGAGCTGGGCGATGCCGGGCCGGGTCAGACAGACAGACAGACAGACAGACAGACAGACAGACAGACAGACAGACAGTCGGTAACGGGAACTTATATGACTACTGTCACCAACTGGCTGGGGTTAGATCCCCGATGGGCAACCACTCAGCCAAAATCATTTTCTTCTACTGGTGTTTAGTTCTGGATGCAGTTTAAGATCCCCTAACTCTGTCAGAAGGGACTAGTTACCACCCAGATCCCAGAGAGAAAACGTGGAACTAATGTCTTTTATGCTGATTTAAGACACTGTCCCTGATACTCAAGAAAACAGCCAAGAAGTGGCTCGTTGAAGATAGAATATATCTATATAGTTTTGGCTGTACTTGGTATCACCAGAAGTGAGAAAGGAGGAGTTAAGGCATGCAACGTAATCTGGTTACTTATGACTGCATAGGCAAGATACCTCCCGGACATAGATTCCCACTTCTGGACAATATGTGCGAACCCCCACTAAATGATACAATAATGTGTGTACTTGATTAAGCTACACAAACATTTATAAACATTTAGAATTATACGGACAAATTGAGTTTTAAAATACAACAACTGTGTTTATTATTGCTATTGATGATCATATGATGATGATGATTATATTATGGTATACGTAACTCATCTGGCTGAAAAGCTCAGAAGCACATAGGTCATGCTTCCCCCAGTGAGACGCAGTTCACTGTCAGATTGAAGGAGTCCAAATTGGTCCCTCACAAGGCTAAGTCACTTCCTGATATGGGTTGTTGACTGTCCATTGCTCCTAAGAGATCTGGAATGAAACGAACGGAGATGGGTAGTATCTACGTCTACACATCTCAAACACATATGTCTATACATTCATATAAACATACATTCAAGTCATAATATATGATGGTATGATGATAGATGATGGCATGTTACATAAACATATATCAGTTCTAACTAAATAAATATATATGTAAATATTCATAAAACCATTTAGAACATTTATAGCTCAAAACCTACATCATCACATACATTTATGTAATGGGGTGTTTCCCATATAAGTTCACCTCACTTACTCTTTCCCTTTCTGATTCATTCATACTGTCTTGTCGGAAGGGCTGGTCGCACAGTCCTGTCGAACATTAAATGCCTTCCCTGAATCTGTCTGGGATATTGAATGTCCTAAGTCATGTCTGTCCTCATGCAGACATCATGCAGACAAGGTGAACTGGTGCCATTCCTCAAACCAAGTGGTTTCACCATAATCTTGGTAGGCACTCAAAGTGTTGGTCCAAATAATCAATGTTAATTGGACGCTATCAAGAGACTGGTAGCTCTCAGGAATTTCTCCTAAGTAGTCAGTCTCCCCAATGTTTAACATCATACAGGATGAATCTAAATGTATCTCCTGTACATGCATAAGCCACACGCTCATGTAGCTTGGATAATGGATTTCTCCAAATTATCACATACAACAAATCAGACAACCAAGTGGTGAATGAAAGAAGAAAATAAAGTTCACAGTGTAATAGTAAATCTAGAAACTGGAACATTAAGTACAAAGAAAATCCACAAGTGTAAAGTTTTGGAGAATATGCAGAACAAGAAACTACACAAGCCTTCAGACTAGCAGACAAACTAATCAGAGTAATGGTATTACCTGGGTTATAGCTAGGAAATCCTGTCATACGACATTGTATCGAAGTAACAAAACGAGAGGGTAATCTCTCACCAGAAATTAAAATTCCGGCTTCCCTGGTACACTATTGTGAATGCGTCTGAAGTCTTGCTGGCCACTGCTCGTAGTTTTATTCTATTCAATTCCTGGCTAGTTTCCAGGTTGGCTAATTAATATTCCCCTTTTCATTAACTCCGCCTATTTTTCCATGTAAGATGATTTACCTAGATGGATTAAGTGCCAAATTCTTTTCACCCCTCCTCCTTTCCTGTGAAGGGTAGTTTCATCTGTCAATCAAATTGACCGATGCCCCCCACGCCTGAAACAATGAAACCTGCTTTGGCGGCAATGCAGTTGCGTCATTACATTCCAATAGGCTGGTAACACCAGCCTTCCCGGTTGCTGGCAGGAATGTGTCAGCCATGTGTTTCTACTTTGCCCCGTAGTACTGCGTAGTATTGCGGAGAGGTGTTAAGTATCTGGTCCTAATTGCTCCTTTGTGGTGGCAATTACAGACGTTGTCCCGGCTCCACAAAGTCTGGACTTTTAGATAGGTGTTAGGCCTGCATTAAATTGCCGTCTTTGGATCACACGGGGTTTTCCCCTGAGTAGCACTGCCATGTATTATTTCAGACGGGTCTGGCTGACCCTCTTGATTCTAAACTAACACGTCAATCTCAACTGACTGGCTCCGCGATGTCTGGTTGATCAGAACATCAAAGGGAAAATCTCTTAGATGTAGAGACCAGACGTTGCTTTGATCTACCAATGTAGTAAAAATGATAGTGCGGGCTCTAAGTGACTCTGTATTTTTCTCTTACGTTTTTATCCTCTTCTGGGGAACGTTTATTCTTTTAGAGAATTTTAGAAAAATATTGTGGGCTCTGTAATTCCTTGAAAACTTGTGTAATTATGATGCTGCCGGGCTGTCCCGCCACATAGCTCTCCAATTTAAGTAGGTTCATTAATGAAGCCTATAACAGAGCCTCGGCAGCATTCAAGAATGTATCTAAGTTCTCTCCGTTCTCCAACTGCCTCCCAGTCTGGGTTCCCCATATTCTTTGTGGCAGTGGGATGTTCTATGAGTCAAAAGAAATATCCCATGTCCATTCTCCCAGGATAAATCTTGCAAATCTTTGCTCCTGGTGTTGTGTCGGATTTCCGGGCTATTGCTCGGTAATGTCCTGTCCTCTGGAGGTTTTACTTTTTCCCAGCCGGGAAATTGCAAAATGTATAACAAGATTCTCCTGCGCCGTAGAGAGACTGCTATTGTCCACTCAATTTCTGGCCCTTGTCCTATAAGCAGAGGAAGTGCCATCAGTGTTTTCTTAAAAGAATTGGTCGCAGTACTGTTGCTCCATTTTCTTTTCCTCCGCCGGCCAAAGATCATAATAAAATCCTTTAATCTCCTCCTTTTGGCAGGAAATTTGCTAAACATCATAATTTTATGATGTGCATTCAACTCGTACTTGCCTCTTTCTTGGTAGGATGTCAGTTTACTACCTCTTGATTTAAGAGTTTTCTTCCTTCGATAATTATTTATCCAGGTGCGTTCCTCTTCAACAGAGTTCCATTTTGAATCTGTGTTTGAAAGTATAAGGCTAGTAGAAGTTGTCCAGCTTTGAGAAATCATGTTGTTCCCCAAGAACTGTGAATTTGTATCACTCCTTGTAGAAGTATACATAAACAGCTGTTCTCCCCATCCAACATTGGTTGAAGTGAAAGGTAAACAAGGTCCTGAGTGTTGAGTATACCAACCGCTCCGGTTTTGTTCCGCTGCAGAGTCCATCATTTGTGATCCCCTGTTAGCTTCAGCTGTGTTGATGATAGGCATTACCTTCATCCTGTCCAAAGAAGTATTTTCTTCTTTGTTGTTAGCAGACATGTTTATCGTCCCTGAATCAGAGTCCGTGGTATAACCTACATGAATGCTTTGTGTATCTTGAGTTTCCTTTTCGAAAGACTCCAAGATACTGACATCGTAAGAATTCTCCGTGTCTTGTTTGTCCTCCATGGCTGGGCTCTCTTGTGCCAAGTCCAATTGAGGTATTCTCTCCCTGGTCTGGTTTTCTTGTGCCAAATCCAATAGAAGTGAATGTTGTGGGATGTCATTTTCAATGTCATCTCCCACCTGAGATAAGTAATTCAAACTGGTAATTATTTCATCTTGTGTGGCCACACCGTGAGAAACAATGGAATCCTGTTTTACATCCATTCCGGTCTCAGTTGAATTCATTTCCACTCCTAGTTTCTCTGAACTGAAGGGAATAAAAGAGTCGGGTAAGGTCTCGCCTTCGATCTCTTTAATAGTTTTCCTCAGGTCCTCCTCCTCCTGGATTTTTCTCCTTTGGGAAGTCTTAGGAAGCTCCTGAGATTGCTGGGTTGCCAAGCCAGCTAATCCGCTTTCATTGCGGTGTAAACATTTATCACGTTTGTGACTGTTTACCGAACGCTTGGTACATTTATTCCTATTCCGTTTATTTTTAATATTTTTAGGAATAGGCGAGGGAAGCATCTGCCTTTCTGTGCGCAAGTTTTTGTTTTTCTGAGCCATGGGGATTTGCGAAGGAATGCATGCCTCTTCTTTGTGACGGTCAGCTTCCCTGCTTTCTATCAGAGTTTCGGCTTGAGTGATTGGCTTTTCCTCAGTCGAGCTGTTAGATTCCTCCATGTTCAGTATTTCAATTTGCTTCTTCTTAATCTCATCTTCTTCAGCTTTGTGACGCATATCTGCTTCTAATTCTGCAACTCTTTTCATCATCTGCTCATCTTCTTTGTCCCACCAATCCATTTCTTCTCTAATAAATAGTTCTAGCTTCTCTCCTACTAAGCCGAGCCTTATGCCCCATCCTCTAGCGGACTCTAAGAAATCTGTGCGTGCATCCATGATCTCTTCTCAGCTTAACTCAGGCAAGTAATTATATTATTACCCTACACAGAGCTAGTTAGATTTATGCTAGAGCAGGATAGTGACAAGAGGAACAGACACTGCTATGAGAATGATAGTAGTGAATTAGAGTGAGAAAGTTGATGCAAAGCAGTCCGTCATACACTGAATTAACTAAGCATTATCAAATTATTCATGATTAAATCAAATGATAAAGCATGTAATCAAAAAATCATCACGTAAATCATCAATAAACTAATTAATATCACTAATTAATGTGATTATTAATTCTACAGTGGTGAATGATGTAAATTAACTCATATGATATTATCCATTATTAACTTTTTAACAAGTTATTTAAATTCTACAGACTTCCCTAGAAACAAATTCCTAAGTTAATACTTAGCAAATGTAATGGGTGAAGAATGAAAGAATGGTTTATGAAAATCAATAGTCTAGAATTTATTCTCTGATTCTATCATGGATGAGAAGTCCTGATGTGTCAAAATCTTGCCTACAATCAAGCAAGCTATTACATTAGAAATAAATTATAACTAACTAATGCTGCTAAGAATGTAAGTGAGAATGACCTAGGTTCTATCCATAGGCAAGACCGGAATAATACCAGACTAACAGATTTGAAATAGGTTCGTTCCTTGCGAGCGAACCAAAGTGTTCTAGGGTTTACTCCCGGATTCTATAGCAGACGAGCAGACCAATAGGTTCTAGGGTTTACTCCCGGATTCTATCCCGGACGAGCCCCCAATATGTCACCAACTGGCTGGGGTTAGATCCCCGATGGGCAACCACTCAGCCAAAATCATTTTCTTCTACTGGTGTTTAGTTCTGGATGCAGTTTAAGATCCCCTAACTCTGTCAGAAGGGACTAGTTACCACCCAGATCCCAGAGAGAAAACGTGGAACTAATGTCTTTTATGCTGATTTAAGACACTGTCCCTGATACTCAAGAAAACAGCCAAGAAGTGGCTCGTTGAAGATAGAATATATCTATATAGTTTTGGCTGTACTTGGTATCACCAGAAGTGAGAAAGGAGGAGTTAAGGCATGCAACGTAATCTGGTTACTTATGACTGCATAGGCAAGATACCTCCCGGACATAGATTCCCACTTCTGGACAATATGTGCGAACCCCCACTAAATGATACAATAATGTGTGTACTTGATTAAGCTACACAAACATTTATAAACATTTAGAATTATACGGACAAATTGAGTTTTAAAATACAACAACTGTGTTTATTATTGCTATTGATGATCATATGATGATGATGATTATATTATGGTATACGTAACTCATCTGGCTGAAAAGCTCAGAAGCACATAGGTCATGCTTCCCCCAGTGAGACGCAGTTCACTGTCAGATTGAAGGAGTCCAAATTGGTCCCTCACAAGGCTAAGTCACTTCCTGATATGGGTTGTTGACTGTCCATTGCTCCTAAGAGATCTGGAATGAAACGAACGGAGATGGGTAGTATCTACGTCTACACATCTCAAACACATATGTCTATACATTCATATAAACATACATTCAAGTCATAATATATGATGGTATGATGATAGATGATGGCATGTTACATAAACATATATCAGTTCTAACTAAATAAATATATATGTAAATATTCATAAAACCATTTAGAACATTTATAGCTCAAAACCTACATCATCACATACATTTATGTAATGGGGTGTTTCCCATATAAGTTCACCTCACTTACTCTTTCCCTTTCTGATTCATTCATACTGTCTTGTCGGAAGGGCTGGTCGCACAGTCCTGTCGAACATTAAATGCCTTCCCTGAATCTGTCTGGGATATTGAATGTCCTAAGTCATGTCTGTCCTCATGCAGACATCATGCAGACAAGGTGAACTGGTGCCATTCCTCAAACCAAGTGGTTTCACCATAATCTTGGTAGGCACTCAAAGTGTTGGTCCAAATAATCAATGTTAATTGGACGCTATCAAGAGACTGGTAGCTCTCAGGAATTTCTCCTAAGTAGTCAGTCTCCCCAATGTTTAACATCATACAGGATGAATCTAAATGTATCTCCTGTACATGCATAAGCCACACGCTCATGTAGCTTGGATAATGGATTTCTCCAAATTATCACATACAACAAATCAGACAACCAAGTGGTGAATGAAAGAAGAAAATAAAGTTCACAGTGTAATAGTAAATCTAGAAACTGGAACATTAAGTACAAAGAAAATCCACAAGTGTAAAGTTTTGGAGAATATGCAGAACAAGAAACTACACAAGCCTTCAGACTAGCAGACAAACTAATCAGAGTAATGGTATTACCTGGGTTATAGCTAGGAAATCCTGTCATACGACATTGTATCGAAGTAACAAAACGAGAGGGTAATCTCTCACCAGAAATTAAAATTCCGGCTTCCCTGGTACACTATTGTGAATGCGTCTGAAGTCTTGCTGGCCACTGCTCGTAGTTTTATTCTATTCAATTCCTGGCTAGTTTCCAGGTTGGCTAATTAATATTCCCCTTTTCATTAACTCCGCCTATTTTTCCATGTAAGATGATTTACCTAGATGGATTAAGTGCCAAATTCTTTTCACCCCTCCTCCTTTCCTGTGAAGGGTAGTTTCATCTGTCAATCAAATTGACCGATGCCCCCCACGCCTGAAACAATGAAACCTGCTTTGGCGGCAATGCAGTTGCGTCATTACATTCCAATAGGCTGGTAACACCAGCCTTCCCGGTTGCTGGCAGGAATGTGTCAGCCATGTGTTTCTACTTTGCCCCGTAGTACTGCGTAGTATTGCGGAGAGGTGTTAAGTATCTGGTCCTAATTGCTCCTTTGTGGTGGCAATTACAGACGTTGTCCCGGCTCCACAAAGTCTGGACTTTTAGATAGGTGTTAGGCCTGCATTAAATTGCCGTCTTTGGATCACACGGGGTTTTCCCCTGAGTAGCACTGCCATGTATTATTTCAGACGGGTCTGGCTGACCCTCTTGATTCTAAACTAACACGTCAATCTCAACTGACTGGCTCCGCGATGTCTGGTTGATCAGAACATCAAAGGGAAAATCTCTTAGATGTAGAGACCAGACGTTGCTTTGATCTACCAATGTAGTAAAAATGATAGTGCGGGCTCTAAGTGACTCTGTATTTTTCTCTTACGTTTTTATCCTCTTCTGGGGAACGTTTATTCTTTTAGAGAATTTTAGAAAAATATTGTGGGCTCTGTAATTCCTTGAAAACTTGTGTAATTATGATGCTGCCGGGCTGTCCCGCCACAACTACTTATATGAATTAAATGAGATGCTCCCCACCAAGGTCTGGGCGAAGCCGGGCCGGGTCAGCTAGTATTAAATAAATAAGCTCTAGAAAATAAATTTACTTACTTTTTTGCCAAGTAATTCAATTTATTTAAAAATTTAAAAAACATTTATGATTTCACCAATCGCCGTGCACGGAATATTAGGCTAACCTTTTCTGCTTAACCTAAGGTGACGTCTGCTATTGTCACGTGATATTTGAATGAATGAATGACATCGTAAGCATGAATGGACTTTACAGTGGCCATTTTGGTGGCACAAAGGAACAGGCTGGGGTTACGCTGTGTATCAGCTTCCGTTTTTAGTTCGGGTAGTGGCACGATTGATTCGCCTAGTATTATCATTCACTTTTTTTTTTTACTTGACAGGAAGGTCACACATTTCATTTTGGGTGGCATTCTACTAAAAACAGCATTATTTCAAGCATTTTAATGGTATAATAATACTGCTTTAGTTAACATTTTACACAATATTAAAAACAAACGCACACACAAACTTTTTCAGTATGTTGTAATCAGAATCCAAGAGAGCATCTGCTGTACCTATGGGCAATGTTGCCTCCAAGTAGTGAGTGAAGCCTAACTTCTAGACAAGCATGTGTGCAGAAACCTAGAAACTGGTGCACCAGCACATGCTAGTGTTGCTAAGAAGTGAAAACTGCTCATGGGGTTTCCTCCTCCTTTGATCCTTGCTCACTGAATTAAAAACAGTCAATAATCATTACAGCTGATGGTGTGTTGTAGGGCAGCAGCAAACTCACTCCACTGTGCTTCTTGGCCATCCTCTGGCTAAATCCCCAACTATGGTAAGGTTTTCCATCTCAGCCTCCAGTTGTGCACCAGGCTGCTTTAGGATGAACTCTCATACACTTTCTCTCTTGAGTTCCCGATTGCCAGTTCTGGTAATGGCAATGGGTTTCCATGTCTCTGATTCACTTCTCTTTTCTTGTATTAGTGGCATGTTTTCCTGTTTGCTCCTAATGAACAATTCTTTATGCTAAGCCAGAACATCTGAAGCACTTGACCAAGGTAGAGTGTATGGAAGGTGTGTTACTGGGGCCCATAAGAACATAAGAAGCATTTGACCAAGGTAGAGTGAATGGAAGGTGTGTTGCTGGGGCCCATAAGAACATCAGAAGCATTTGACCAAGGTAGGGTGAATGGAAGGTGTGTTACTGGGGCCCATCAGAACATCTGAAGAATTTGACCAAGGTATGGTGTTTGGAAGGTGTGTTACTGGGGCCCATAAGAACACCAGAACATCTGAAGCATTTGACCAATGCAGGGAGAATGGAAGTTGTGTTACTGGGGCCCATAAGAACATCAGAGCATCTGATCAAGGTAGGGTTATAGAAGGTGTGTTACTGGGGCCCATAAGAACATCAGAAGCATTTGACCAAGGTAGAGTGAATGGAAGGTGTGTTACTGGGGCCCATAAGGGAAGCAAAGAATAGTAACACTGTAACCTAACATGTAAATCATAAGAGGTGACCGATGAGGGTTGGCATGAGACTGGCTACCTCAAACCATATAAAACTTCAGCTGCAAAATTTGACCAATTATAATCAAGATCAATATGACTTGGCACTGAGTTGGTTGCAGGCGTATGCTTCATTTGGAAGATAAAAAGGCGTAAGAAGTGAAGAATGCCAGTTTGAACATTATCCGTTCACTGCTGACCAGAATTATGCTCCATGCAAGAGTCGTGATTGTTTGAGGGTCATTAGGTTGATGAGTTAATTTATTTACTGCCTTATAGCATGAGTGAGAAAACAGTCTCATAGACTGAGTGCGTGTTCATTATGGTAATTAACCTTGGAGCAAGTCTGACGATGGGCTTGCATACTCTGGTGTGATAATTGTGATAAAAACCCATGTGTGTCTTCAAGCGCAATAACCGTCATTAGTGTGGTGTCTGACCAACAAATATTAGAGTGATTATGACTGTTTGCTGTTATAATGTATACTGATGTTCATGTCTTCATTATCATTTGTGTATTTAGAATACATTCCTTGTACACCATGTTAAACTGACTCACACCCATGAATTGTTTCCTTCCTTCTCTATACAGACCTGAGAATCACCAGTAGAGATATTCTTGATTAGTACGGAGAACACATGGCTTTCACATACTTTCATTATGTTAGTGATATACTGGGGAGGTTTCAAAATGACATTTAGGCAGGCAACAGTTCTGGCCTTGTTAATTCCAGAGCTATTTTTTATTACTCCTCTATTTTGTGATAAATGTTTCCTTTGCTAGCTTCTGGTTCCTTACTTTGTTATTATGCATTTTAACAAATATTGCTTTAAACAGTGTAAAATATGCATATACATAATGGAATTCCATAACTGAAATTAGTTGATTTCTAAAATATCCACATGTATTATTGTTACAAGGGCTAAGATCATATTTGTGTGTTTGAATTGAAGTTTTAAATATGTTTTAATTGTCCTACATTTTAAAAAATGTACATGCCATTTGAATGAAGAATACAGATCTACTACAGCATTTTCGTAATTACTTGGAGCTTTAAGAGCATTAAATTGATTAATACATCAAACAAAACAGATATATACATGAAGAAATACACAATAATAAAAATGGCTGCAACAATATCAAAGAAGCATAATGGGGGATAAATAATATTTGATATAGTACTGATCCATGGGACAAGAAGCAAATACAAACAAAACAATGATAAATCTGAATTTAAATAGTCACCATCAGTGCAACAAATGCAATAGCAGCAAAACTACACAGACCGCAATTATATTCCATTTCTGATGACATATGATCCTAACAAGTTTGTTGTTTTATTGTCCCCTGGTGGCGATACACTGAGTTATGTTAGTGGGAAAATGAATTATTTGATCTTGTGTAGTTTTTATATTTCCTTACAAGTATATTTCCTTTAGTTCAATCAATCAGGTGCCGTCTCCACATTGAAGGTTGGCTGCAATGGATCTCCAACACTGTCTCTCACTCTGACTGTACATTCTGTCAGATTGCTGTTCATCCGTCTCTTGATGTTATCTTTCCACTTTGTTATCTACCTCTTGCTCGCCTGCCTTCAACTTTACTCTCCAGTATGGTTTATTTAAGAATGCTATGTCTTTTAACGTGGTCGAAATATTTCACTTGCCTCTTTTTTTATTTCTTTCATCAACTCTCTTTCATTCCCAGTTTTTTCTTGAACTACTGTATTTTATTGTTTTTGTTTCCTTAAAATATGACATATTCTTCTGTATATCCATATCTCCAGGGCCTCTATTTGACTTTCTAATTGCTTGTTCACTGTCCAGGCTTCTGCGCCATATAGTACTGTTGAATATAAATAACATTTGACAATTCTCATTTTAATGCGTTGTTAATCTCTCTAGATGTTAATACTGATTTCATAACCTTGAAAGCATTTTTTGGGCATTCCTATTATCCTTTTGATTTCTGTTTCACTTCTGCCATCTGTTATTACATGTCCAAGATAAGAAAAACTTGTTACTTGTTCTAGTATGTTCATTGATGATCTCTCCTTTCCACTGCTAATTATTATCATAGTTTTTGTTATTTGGATGTTAGTATCTAAGCCACATTCTGCACTATGCCTGTTTACTTGTCCCACTCATTTTTATAACTCTTGCTCACTTTCTGCTAGTAACACTGTATCGTCCTTTACTTATACTCATTCAAAGAAGATGTTCATTCTTTTACTTCATGCTCATTTGAAATGCGCTCATGTTTGTATCTATATATGGGTGAACATGTATATAGAGATACATATCTTTATAAAGGACGAAGAGGGATTAATATGCTGCAGCAGCAGGATGACATGGCAAGTGATAAACACACACAGGCTGCTGCAATCTTGGACAAAGCATTGGGAAATGTATGAGAGGAGAAAGCAGACATTTATAATGCCAGTGTGCTAAAGAATCAGTCAGCATCCATACATCTGCTAGGATACACTGACCCACCCTGTGCCTGTCCACATGCAATGATGATGTTTCTTAATAACAGTAACCATGTTTATATACAGAGACTAAAAATCCTGATGATTAAATCATACATTTGATTATAAGATGTGTAAATATGACAAATGCACTTGCATGCTCAAATGAAAAATCCAGAGACAATGGGTTGGATAAGATGCAGATGTCAAGCTACTACCATTAAACATGACTTTATCATGCAAAAGTTTTAAATTCATAGAATAACAATTTAAAAAAAAACAATCATTTGTTTCAGCCGTGTGTACATTCATTTTGACTTTTTGTTGTCTGCTAAAATTAATATGATTCTACTTCTTTGTACCTCTATCAAGGCGCCTCAAAGGTCAGCGTGTGCGACTTCGCCATGCATTTGTACAGAGTCTGCTTGCTCTAGACAGATTCCATCCAAGGTCATGGGTTCTTCTTATCCAAAGGTAGGTTTTCTTTCCTAACAATTATGTTCTAAAACCATAATTTACCCATGCATACAGATAAATGTCAAATTATTGTGTAATAAGTCCACAGTTTTTGTCAACATTCTATTTAAGTGTTATTCACAATAGTGAATGCAAGCCAATACAAAGCAGAAGAAAAATTATACAAAAAGTAAGAAATGTTACCACTAAATTTCCAACCATGATCGGTTGAGAGATCTCTATTAAGAAATGAAAGCGGGCATACATGTAGCTGGATAAGAAATGCATGTGCCCAATAGCTGTTTCTTTTAAACAGGTCATAAACAATGTATGAATGCAACTAATGATGGACCATTTATACACCAAATACATGGAACAATGACAGCAAACAGTAGCAAATGAGCAGGGATGTGGGGAAACTGTTAACACTATTGAGGAAATTATTAAAATAACTTTACAAATATTTGTTTATAGTCTTGCTGAGTGGGGAATGTGCCAAACAATGATAATATGAGATTAGCAAAGTTATGTGGGATCACAATTAAGCTTTGCAACAACCGGCAATATTTTGTGAGTGTGTGTTTGAGGTGTGTGCGCAAGTGTGTGTGCACATGTATGCAAGAGAGATGACAAAAATAATAACCATGCAAGTGTCATTCATCTGCAGCATAAGAAAGAAGCAATGCAAATAAAATCAGTATACAAAATTGTCTAACACGCTGCAACCTTCTTATGACTTTATAAATTCAAATAAATACACAGTTAATAAAACATATCAGAAATATCATCCAAAGAGAAAAAAACATTGTATAACAGACAACACAATTAAAAAATACTTTACAAAAACACTATTAAAAATCCCTGTGAGTTTACCCTTTTTAATTTTGCTAAAAAACACTATCATATTGTAAAGTTTCTCCTAAAGATTAGCAATACATGAACAAATATAAATAATTCAGTATGCACATGAATCATGACTACCAATCATAAAAAGACATGCTTGAAACAATGACTGTACAAATGTAAGCTACACAGATAGTAAAGTAACAGATCTCTGTCCATGCCTTGAGGCGTACTGCATATATGGTGCTAGCCCCATACATTTTAATGGACCAATCGGTAATCGATGGGTGTTGTGATCATTATCATATCAGCTGACTTTAATCTACAGAAGACTTCCTGGAACCCATTTTAGGCTGGGTGTGACAAGTGAGTCCAGGTCAATTATTTAAAATCCCACCTTTATGTGGATTCAAACACAATACCAGCAGGCTGGTAAGCAAGCATACTGACCACGGCGCTACCGCAGCTCCCAAATTACATTTGTACACATGTAGGCATCATACATAAATACAAAAGACAAGTATACAACAATATAACAACAAGAGGAGAGGTTGAGCATGCAAGGTGAAGACAGCAGTACAGGTGGGAAGATACCAAGAAATGGAATAGGAACCGCCTAAGTTAATGTATGTGAATAGGTAAGACAATGACTCCAGCAGACTGTTGTAATATAAAATGTAACAAATAGGGTAAGCAAAGATCCTGCAATGGAACGATCAATACAAACACTTCACTCAATGCCCCTACATACTACACAGAGTCTGTATTTGTTTTTTTGCAGTATTTCTACCTGCCTTACTTGTTACAATGTATACTTTCCAAATACACTATGAAGACAAAATGCATAAGTGATGGATTTTCTTCAGTCCACCTTCAATGGTAATATAAACAACAATAATACCACAGTAGAAATAATAACATACACATTTATAACTGTTTAAATCCCATAATTTATACAATTTTGTATCAAAGCAAGATTAGTAGCCTCACTGCTAGCAGAAAGCAGACATTAATGTTTATACGGTGAGCTATTCCGATGATCAAGTGGGGGGAAAAACTAGAGCAGTGGTAAATTTGTCTGTGTTTCACTTCAACTGACTTTCAATAAGAAAATGAAAGGCAATGATAGACATGTATAATACTATGCTAATAAAACTACAAATGTCCACATTCATTGTTGTTTAAGAATCATGCACTGCATGCAATTTTCTGCCCTGCCAAGAATGAGATTATTCTTGTTGACAGACAGCAAATGTTGTTAATCATTTGACCCTGAGATTTTAATATTTTGGTGTAGACATTAGTTGTGTACATATCATAAGCTTGCTTTTGCAGTCTATGGGAATCATGTCAATACTAATTATAGAAGGCTTAAAATATTAACCATTCACAACTTTTCTTTTAATGGGATGGGTATAAACTAAGATGCATTTGCTCATTAATGAATTTGTAATGCTCTTTTAATGTGATTTTCTCTGTGCCACTGATTAGACACAGTTAAAACAATACAGGTTTCCAGCACTAGCTATAAAAAATATACCAGATTTAGTGTTAACTTCACGAGAAGCGTTGCAGGCCTTAGAAAATATTGATGATCAAGACTTTAAAAATCAGGATTATTCATTAGAGATCACAGATTACTTAGATGATTATAGATGTAGTAAGATAACATGAAATGTTGAATAGATGTGGTAAGATAACATGAAATGTTGAGCTTTTACCCATCAGGAATGTGGGTACACATCTGAAAATAAAGGGGAACAGGATTCACAGGTTTAAAAACCAGCATGCAATTCTGACAAGGGTGAAGAAAACTACAACAGTGTTAATTCTATAAGGTAAAGAAACCAGACTGGCAACACTTACAGATTCTTTAACAGCAAGAAAACCATGGCACATCCACCTGCGCGTGGTTCCATCTCTGCAGATGTAAGCAAAACCTTTCTCGTGGTTGCGGTCTGGTGCACAGAATGACACCTTTTCTATAGTTTGGTCCACTATCATACTCTAGAAGAAAATTTAATAAAAGATCCTCAAATCACATAGTCAATCTGCATACAGTTATTCTCACAGTAAATGGTTCAACGCAGTAAATCATCAAAAAATTGTTTTATGCAGTAAATGGTTCAACTGCCTGCAATGTGAGTCATCGCCTCTCAAGAAGAACAGACATCCTCAGTAACACCGAAACCTCTCCAGAAGATTGCAACCTCACAACGAGACAGAAACAACAGCTACGGTCTTGTGCCGACCAGGGAACCACCCCACCAGGGAAGAACAGGGCACCCATGCTGGGTGTAGTAATCACTCGGACCGGAAATGTCATCCAAAGTCGAACCTCTGCAGCCAAACACCAGCAATGACCACATGTGGTGGAATAGTACGTCTTGCAAGGACCACGCCCCGCTGCGATATCAAGGGTCCAGGGGCAGGCCCAAGCCTTAATAGAATGAGCCCAGAGGAAGCTGGAAGCGTGCAGGAGGGCGGATCCGCAAGCCCTGAACGCTATACAAAACAAGACAACATGGCAGCAATGACGTCTACCGACTGGGTCACAGCTAGCCACCAAGGCAGAAGCAAAGACTGGGGTTAACTGCCGGGGAAGAAGGCTTTCCCATGGCCAGTCACTGTGCAGTTTAAATGCTGGTAGATGCACCGATGGTCGCCCCTCACACAACTCGAAAAGATTCTCCATCTCTTGCCCTTTCTCCTGTCTCCTGCACCCTCATGGACAAGGTATTTGCCATGTCCACCGTCTATATTCATGCTGGTTGACCTCTGCCTCTTGTTAAAGTAACATGTCTACCATCATTGTTCTTTCCAAGCCACTGAGATGTTAGTTTAATATGGCCAACGTATTTCAGTCTCAGAGACACGGAACAGTTTATGATCTAGTTTTCTGACATTCAGATCTGGTAGAATGTCAGTACTTTTCTTCTTCATGGTCAATGATGTTCTAAGAACTTTTCTGCAACATGCCACAAATTTCATCTTTAGTGATTACGAAATGACTCATGACTCACATATCTTAGGTTAGATGAACGTTCCAAAAAAATTTTCCCTGAACTTGTTTGCTAGTGTTGTAACACAGGTTTTTAATACTTTTTAACCCCTGTATTGCATCTGACTACTTTTGAACACTTATTGTGTGACAGCTACACCATGTTGTAAATGTATGTTCTTTTTCTCCTCATATATATATATATATATATATATATATAGAGAGAGAGAGAGAGAGAGAGAGAGAGAGAGAGAGAGAGAGAGAGAGAGAGAGAGAGAGAGAGAGAGAGAGAGAGAGAGAGAGAGAGAGAGAGAGAGAGAGAGAGAGAGAGAGAGAGAGAGAGAGAGAGAGAGAGAGAGAGAGAGAGAGAGAGAGAGAGAGAGAGAGAGAGAGAGAGAGAGAGAGAGAGAGAGAGAAACCTCGCTTAATGAGCACCTCGCATAACGAGTAATTCGCACAATGAGCAAAATAAATTGTAAAAAAATGACTCACTGAACGAGCGACGTTTCACATAACGAGTCACGCGGGGAGGGGAAGTCCCTGATTTTGCGCCTGCAATAGCGAGGACCAGCAGGTTATTTCTAACTTTAAGAAGCTCTATACTAAAGCACTCTTCGAGCGTTGTTTTCAGGTGACTGAAGTAACCAATCTCTCTCAGAGTTTTGGAAATATCACTTCCACATCGTTGCCTGCCTCAAGATGATCGAAAAGGCGTGGGAAGGGGTTACCAAGAGAACCCTCACTTCTGCTTGGAAGAAGCTTTGGCCGGAGAGCGTTGTCGAATGTGACTTTGAGGAGTTTGAGACAGTACCTGTGGAGCCTGTAGTCAACGAGATTGTGTCTTTGGCCAAGATCATGGGACTGGAAGTGGATAACAAAGATATTGATGAGGTTGTGGAAGAGCATGACCAAGAACTGACCACCGAAGAGCTTATGGAATTACATTGTGTTTCACAGCAAGAAGTTTTGGAGGAGAGTTTGCCCGAGGAGGTGGAGAAAGTAAAAGCAAACCAACAATCTTCTGGCACAATAAGAGAAATGCTGAAAGCATGGGAAACTGTTGCATCGTACATTGAGAACCATCACCCTAAATGGCAGTGGCTATGAGAGCTACTAATTTATTTAATGATAATGCTGTGTCGCATTTCCACCAAATTCTGAAGCGTCGGCAAAAACAAATTTCTCTAGACAGCTTTCTAGTAAAAAAAGAATTAGGTATGTATTATAAATTGTAAATTAATTATTTCAATTTTTTGTCTTCTACAAATCGAATTCTCATTCCAGGTCCGTTCATTCCGCGATAGAAGAGGAAGATGAATCACGCTCCTTAACAATGTATATATAATTTTCTTTGAATAAATGTTATACAAAATATTGTGAGTATTTTTTTGGCATGGAATGCATTATCGTATTTTACATTAATTTGTATGGGAAAAACTGTTTCGCTTAACGAGTGTTTCGCTTTACGAGTAAGGTTCTGGAACGAATTATGCATTATGCTCGTTAAGCGAGGTTCCACTATAACTATATATATATATATATATATATATATATATATATATATATATATATATATATATATATATATATATATATATATATATATATATATATATATTCTTGGTATTAAGTGGCAAGACAAAATCACAAATACTGAAGTATTGGAAAGATCAGGTTGTTCTACGGTTTATTCCATGCTCAGTCTTCGTAGACTTAGATGGATATGACATCTTAGGAGGATGGATGATGGTAGAATACCAAAGGACATCTTTTTTGGTGAATTACAGATGGGTAAGAGATCTCAGGGTCGGCCTCTACTACGATACAAAGATGTGTGTAAGCGAGACATGATTGATACAGGCATTGATAATGCACAGTGGGAGCAAGTCGCCGCTGAACGTGTTGCATGGAGGGCAAAGATCAGAAATGGAATAAAGACAAAGGAGAAAATTATTGCAGATAAGTCACACACCGAGCTTATGAGACGTAAGATGGTGCATGATGGTGGAAATGACCACGTGTTCACATGTACCCACTGTGAATGGACATTTACAGCGCAAATTGGCCTTATCAGTATTATTATGCATTTTTAAAGCAGAAACTATCGTCTGTCAAGACGGCAAGGTGCATATATATATATATATATTTTTTTATTTTTTTTTTGGGCATATCCTTTACAGGACATAGCTGTCAACACCAGCATCTTTCAGCTGTATGTTGATTTCTTGGCAAGATTACGCTCAGTAGTTTGCCATTGCTTTCTGAGCGGCCGGCTCACATACCCCGTAAGTTATCGATGCGATTCGAACCACCGCTGATTCTTACCGTCATCACGTTAACCCACGAGAGTATACGAGATTACGGAGAAAAGTCATAACCTCTAAGCCACGAAGCCGGCATATATATATATTGTATGCCTATTCTTAGTGAATCGAACTAAAAAATGTTTAAACTGACCTGGACTTCCAGGTCAATCCAGTTTAAATGGGTACCAGGAAATGTCTAGGGACGTAAAGGTGGCCAGCAAGATACTGCCTACACCATCCACTGAGTGCCGCTGACTGGTCTATCAGAATATGAACCTAGCAGCATGTACTCAATGTGCCTTGTGTGTGAAAGGGCTATCGATTTACTTATGTACTTACACATGAGAAGAAAGTATTACATCATAAAGTTTCACTGAAAATATGATCCTGAACATTATCCTAATTGGATTAACAAGCGGCATTTTTTTTTTTTAACTTAAGAGGTGAATGCCATACCTCTAAGCCACCCTTAGTCGTCAGATTACCCCAATGCAGTCTATGTGTGCTCGAATCCTATCCTCAGTATCTCCCTCAGCGTGCAGCAGTCGATGACACCAGTTCTGTGTTGGATGACTATTCTTCTTTAACTCCCTGTATAGCACTCATGTCCGGCTTGTCCTGTTGATTTGATGTTCTTGCAGTCTGATCAAGGTTGCAGAATCGTACTCTTTTGTTTTGTTTAATCACCCTGCCTCCCTGACGGCATTCACTGTATCAGCCCGGTCCATTGCTCATCCACTTTCCACCCTGTGCTTTTCTAAACAAAGGTCAAATCTAACTCGATGAAATCATTTCATAGCAACATGTAACTAACAAATGGATGTTAAGTGAAAAGTACTAAGCAGTGCACTCACTACCTTGCTAATCTCATCCACTACTCTCAAGGCATCTCCAGAGACATAGAGTACAGCTCTTTGGTATTTGCCTTTACACTGCTAATGAAAGAAGAAGAAAAACACTGTTAAAAACAAAGAAAATATGCATATTATAAATGAGTGTTTTAAAAAAAACAATAGAAATCATTCTATACAAAACATGTGACAAACAAAACATTAAATGCTGAGGTAATGAAGTAGGTTGTGTACTATCATCCAATCTGGTCAACCTGTACAGCAAAATAATCATGAGATCTATAAAAAAAAACGGCAGAGTTATCAATTGGTGGACGTAAAGTAAACAACCTGCATTATGCTGATGACATGGTTTTGGTTGCTGAAAATGAAACGCAGTTACAAGAAATGATAGATATAATTGAACCAGAAAGTCAAAACAATAGAAAAACAGAAGGAATAGTAATTACAACGAAAAATGTCTTCCCAAATGCAACTTCAGAGTGAATGAAACCAGTCTGAAACAGGCCAGTGTATCTAAGTATTTGGGACTTTAATAATGGCAGATGGAAATGTATTTTTTTTTATATCCCTTACAGGACATTGCAGTCAACACCAACATCTTTCAGCTGCTGTTGATGTACTAGGCAAGATTACGCTCAGTAGTTTGCCATTGCTTTCTGATCGACCGGCTCACATACCCCGTAAGTTACCAACGCGGGGAGTACCGCTACCGATTCTCGCGCAGGTTACGTTACTCACGAGAATATACGGGATTATGGAGAAAACCCCTAGGCCACAGAGACCGGCAGGAAATGTATTAAGGAAGTTAAATAAATAATAGCCCAAGCAAAAAACAGCATTTCACGAGATGAAGAATATTCTCTGAAATATATATCTGTCAATTTAGGGGAGAAAAGCAATTATTAAGAACTACATCAATCCAATTTTGATGTACAGAAACAAATCATGGACAATTAGCAGACAAATGAGGAATTGTGTGGAAGCTGTGAAGATGTGATTTAACAGATTATGAAAACAACATAGGTGCACAGAAAGAGTAATGAAGATATCTTAAAAGAAGTTAACTCACAAAGAGAACTGGTTACCCCATCATAAGAAGGCGGTCCACATTCTTTGGGCATACCCTGAGAAGCATAAAGCTGGAGTATGTTACGACAACAGGAAACATGGAGGGAGGTAGGGGAAGACTAAGAGAAAAGATGCTGGACAGTTTGACATCATGGCATGAAGCATCAAAAATTACTGGCAGTACACGAGACAGAAGGCTGTGGACAGTCGTGATCACCAACACCAGCGACTATAAGAAGACTGAAGTTAAATGCCAAGTAGTTCAGTAGTGATAGAATTGCTTAGACTATCTAGCCTAGAGCTCTGGATAGCAAGGGAACAAGCGACCAAAGACAGGCAGAAAGTCTGAAAAAAAAAAAAAAAACCACAAACTGGTGATCAGATGGAAGAAAAGAATCAAGAAAAACAAACAAGCAGAACATGTTTGAAACTGGCTAGAGAAGATAAGGAAAAAGTACACAAGATTTTTGTGACATGAATCTGAAGAGAAAACTTCACGGAAATTTTTACATCTACATCGACAGATGACGAGAATAAAAGCAAGCTGTCAAACACCAAACATCCATGACTAAGTAGGCACCATGCTAAGACTGTCATGGAGAAATAAATAACACACAGTCATATAAAGGTGGCAGAAATGCCAACCAAGAAACCAGAGAAAGTATTCATTAGAGTACTATTCAGGGCGAAATGTGAGACTTTGATCTGAAAGAGATACAAAGCATGCACTTTGACGCAGCAAATCTAAAGAGGCAGAGAAAGCACTAATAGAGTGGGGAGCAGCGAGCACGTTTTCTTATTTAGATAGATCATATCTTTTGAAACCATTTAGAGCTCTTTAACACAGATCTGTCTGGGGAAGTAAAGGTAAGCAGAATAATACTGATATTATCACCCCTCAGATGTTGAGGCATCATCATCATTAATTTCAGGCCTTGGTTTAGTTGTGAAGCTTCCTTTTTATTCCATTCCATAGTTGTCTTTTTTATGTCGCTATCTTTAATTCTATGTGTGTCTGCATTTATAGATCTATGCAGGCCTGTTTTATTTATGTTGTCCTTGGTCTATTCCTTCCTCTTTTCCTCAGTGTTGTAGTTTTAAGTGTTTGACTTGTGCTCCGAAGATTGTGGGTTCGATTCCGGGCCGCACCCTTCGGTTTACGAGTTAAATGTTTCGGAGACTCCTGTGGGTCGTCGCTAAAAGCTACGGAGTTCGTGCTTTGTGTGACGCTTTCCGCGCTGCGAAAAGAGACTGAGCCATATGGGATAAAATCCGGTGCGATGAAGTCGACCCTGTCGACTTTTTGTAGTTTTAAGTATTCCGAATTGTCAAGGCAAAATATAGGCATAATGCCTCATCTGCAAAATGCCTTAGTGACATGTATGTACATCTGATTTAGAATGTGTGAAAAAAAAGCATTGCACAAAAGGTCAGATGAGTGATACGACAAAGTGTTACTGAAAATTACTATCAGAAGAGTAAAAAAAAAAAAACAAGACTAAGCCAGAAATTATTGATGAACCCTTTGAATTTGCAGAGGTCAAAGGCAAAAAAATGTCAGATTAAGCTACAGAAATAAAAAGGTCAAGGGCAAAAAAAATGTCAGATTATAGACAATATTAGAATAAGCAACAGAAAAAAAAACATATCTCCATTTGTGTTTCATACACTACACAAAAGCAACCGACCGAATAAAACATGAGGAAATCATCAAATCATTAGAACATTAAACACTGATGGCAAAGTTCTGATAATAATAAAGCACATATATTGGCAGCTATAAAAGTGTACAGGCATTTAGGAACATTTCATAATCATAGTGAGTCATCTAAATGCTTTTCAAAGAGGCTAAGACACAAAGATAAATCATAAACAACAGAAAGAGGCAGTCAACAATTTGTTGGCCACATTAGTATATTTAAACAAAAAACAAAGACACTGTGACTGAACATATTATTGGAGAAATAGAAGAAGACAGTGAGAAATTATTTTTGACAGCTTTTCATCATGACATGTAAGAATATCAGAACATGAAATAGCACATTTTATTGGAGGGCACGAGATGTGGAGAAACATAGTCACCCACACCAGTTGGCAAGTTACTTGATGATCACCATCAGGATGTTTTTAATTATTTTTTATTTAAATATATTTTTACCCATTAGGGATACACAAAGTGGAGAGTGGAAAAGAAGAAGTAACAAAGACATTTATGATCTGTTTAAGTCCCCGCTAATCACTGGTATCACGAAGGCTAATAGACTACAATGGCAGGGGCATATAGAAAGAATGGAATAGGGAAACAAAACTAGCTTACACTCAGGAAATAAATTACCGTAGACCCCGAGGTAGACCAAGAAGACGGTGGAGAGATAATATATATACAGACCTACAAGCACTTGGAATCAACGACTGGCAAGAGAAGGTCAACTAGAGAGACGAATGGAGACGGATTGTATCTGCAGCAAAGAACCTCAATGGCTCGGAACATTGAAGAAAAAGATATTTTTACGACACTTTAACAAATATTTGATTTTGTGGTGCATCTAATACCTCAAAGGATTCTTGTAATAACTCAAAGGATTCTTGTTGTAAAATTAAAAGTAATACAATGGCAAATAATTTAAAAAAAAAAAAAAAAAAAGTAGGAATTCTAGGTGTTTCAAGAGTCATGAAACTTACAGAGGGTACATATTTAAGGGCTAGAACTCTAAGGGTCTAATTTGGGATCTGTGTGTGTGCACATGCTTGTGTGCATGTGCGTGTGTGTATTGCATGCATGCCAGGGGGGCTTAGGGATTCTGATTCTACAGGGCCTATGTTGCAATAGCTGACAGCTTGCGTGCCAGGCGTCTGATATAAAGTCATCCTCTGGCTGTTTAAATGTTACCGATAAATATGTCTCTGCAAGAAAGCAGGCTACTGTCAGGTATGAACAAATGCACTTCCGTTTTGTCTGATGAATATACTTACTGACTTCAGTGTCTTGACAGCTTCTTCACAGATATGCATTCCCCTTGAATCAAACACCTCAATGTAACCTAGGTACTGATTGATACAAACAAGAGATTTTGCACATATCACTCAATTAAATTGGGAGATATATAATCATCATGGAAATGTTTATTTATACAATTTATTTACATTTAAACTTCTCTCCATTCATGACCTAGAACATGTCAATAACAATCCCTTCTCAAGCCAACTACAGCATCTGCTATAAGATTACATATGTCTTCGTTTGCTGCACTTTATCAAATCAAGTAAGTGATTCAATTATAACATTTAATTTCTCGGAATTCAAGCTAATGTGCCTCTTTACAACTTGTTCAGAAACTATTTTTTATTATTATTATTTAGAGGCAATATTAACCAAATTGAGACAAGCAGCAGTAACACTAACATGTGGATAACATAAACCCCAAGTGTACATCTCATCACCCTAACCTGCAAATCCAAATAATATATGCAGGTACCTTACTGATTGTAATGAGTTCACTCCCATTCCCCAACTAGAAACTGTACATGGATATGTCATCTGATGAAGGCAGCTAGTCACTTCATCTCATTATTCCTAATATTTGTGAAGTCCTGTAACTTCCCATTCATTTGACAGTATCAGCCATGGGCACACTATGACCTTTATACAAAATACAGCTGTCTAACAAATCGCTCCCAGGCAGAGCAGGACAATTAGGAAACAACAAGGGATGCAAATGTTATCGAGTATTCATCTGGTTCTCTTTCCCTTCAACTCTGACTTCTTTACTACGGAGTGTGGGGGTCTCTGTGGCAAAGTGGTCAAGTCATCTGCCTCAGTCTGAAAGTCATGGGTTCGTTTTCTGAGTGCGCAGTTGAAAGCAGGAATACAATTTTTCCTCAGACCGTTGGGGGATCATCATTGGAGCTATGGATGTTATGCCTTCAGCAATGTTCTCGGTGGGTGGGTTGCCATTCTGCGAAAAGAGATTGAGCCAGATGGGGTGAAACCAGGTGCTATGAAGTTGATAATCTCACCTTTAACCACTACTAAGGAGTGTGTTATCCGACTCAACCTTCTTATATTCAGGGTATTGTATTGTTTTCTTTTTGTCTTCTACAGATAACATTCTTGTTGTGTGCTGTTACTGGTGGGTACACTTTTCTAAAGCTTAGTTGTTCTTCATGTTATTCACTGTATTAAGTTGTGTGGTGTGGGTCTTCGAGGCCGACCACGTAAACGATGGACAGAGGGAATAGCAGAGTCCATGGGAATATCGATACATGAAGCTCATAAGCGGGCACTCTCTCGCTGTTTATACTTCAGCAACGATACCGCAAGGTACAAGAGGAACATGAAGAGATGATATGAGATGAGATGAGATGGTGTGGGTCTTCGTTATTACTGAGTTTCTGCTGTATCATCTTGTGATTATATCTGTGATGACCACACCATTTGGCAAGTTCTCACGATTAATTCAACCATTGTTTTTAGTTCCTCTGTAGCTCCATACAGCAAAGAGTTTAATGTTGATTCAGTGCTCCTCTGTAATTCCATACAGCATAGAGTTTAGTGTTGCTTCAGTGCTCCTCTGTAATTCCATACAGCATAGAGTTTAGTGTTGATTCAGTATTCTTCTGTAGTTCCATACAGTATAGAGTTTAGTATTGATTCAGTGTTCTTCTGTTGTTCCATACAGCATTTAGTTGTGTTGATTCAGTTTTCCTCTTTAGTTCCATACAGCACAGAGTTAAGTGTTGATTCAGTTTTCCTCTTTAGTTCCATACAGCATAGAGTTTAGTGTTGATTCAGTGACACTGTGTCTTTCTTACCTCACTGTACTGAGGGAAATCCCGCAGAACATGTTTAGCTGTTTGCTGAGTCTATTATATATATATATATATATATATATATATATATATATATATATATATATATATATATATATATATATATATATATATATATATACTAGCTGACCCTGCCCGGCTTCGCCCAGACCCTGGTGGGGAGCATCTCATTTAATTCATATAAGTAGTCATATAAGTTCTCGTTCCCGTTACCGACTGACTGTCTGTCTGTCTGTCTGTCTGTCTGTCTGTCTGTCTGTCTGTCTGACCCGGCCCGGCATTGCCCAGCTCCTGGTGTGAAGCATCTCATTTAATTTATATAAGTAGTCATATAAGTTCCTGTTCCCGACTGTCTATCTGTCTGTCTGTCTGTCTATCTGTCTGCCTGACCCTGTCCGGCTTCATTAAATTCATACAACAAAAAAAGTAACTTAAAAGAACGTTCTTCCACACACCATCCATTATTTTTAATGAAAACTCTTTCTAATCACCTGCATGACTACAGTAACTTCTTAAGCAAAAAAAGATGAGTTACAATGTTATGCATTGTGCATTATTTTTATGAAAACTTTGAAAATGCCTTACAGATTGTATCATTATTTATTATAACTCATATGCCGGTACATAACTATGGACAAAGAGTTTATAAATCTTTGAAAACGATGCCACAATATGACTATAAGTTATACAGAAAAGTTATGCCCCTTGAAATAACTTTTACAGAGTTAGGTCCCCTGAAATATATGAAATTATGATGAAAAATGAAAAATGAAATAATACTGAGTAAGCAGGCGATTTCACACTAACAAAATATCACAGTTGGCAGCTCTGGGATGAAAGGAAGGCGTGTAGAAAATTTCATCTCAATCGGATGGGCCGTTCGCGAGCGCACAAAGGACAGACGGACATACGGACAGACAGACAGACAGACAGACGGACGGAGATCCTAATTTATATATAAGATATATATATATATATATATATATATATATATATATATATATATATATATATATATATATATATTGGTGGAGTACACAGACAAAGCCTATATTCATGTATTTACTCAGTTATGCCTTATTCTGAGGCTAACAATGATAATTTATTCCTGCCAGTCAAGAGTGTGGTAGTTGTCACTGTGAGACCACTAATTGACACACATTTTTAAGGTATCACTGACCTGTCCCCCTGCTACTTTTTATAGAGTAGTTATATTATTCTTAATATTTGTGAAATAGCATTTTTCCTGTCATTTCATCAGTTCTAAACTGTTCGATGTGTGTTTTTTTTTTTCATCTACAGTTTTTTAAGGTATGTTCAGTTTTGAATGGTAGTTCAGAGAGTTTTATCACATCTCTATTGTTTCTTTTTATATTATTATTTATTCCAGGATTGCATGAGCTTCATTTTCTGCGTGTCACCTATAGCTACCTCTCTTGTTTCTGGGTAAGCGTGATGCTTCTTTCTGCATTTTACCTGTGCTCTCATATTAAGGTTGTAATGGTGATGTGCTTTTAATTCTCAATTTACACCTAGTTTTCTCTCATTAATGCATTTGTCTAGATTGTCAGGATTTATAATGTGCCAGTGTGTTTTTGTAGGAATCTTAAACGCCTGTTATAAAACCGATGTTATGAAACTTTTTCCGACAATGACAATCATATTTCCACTGAAGCTACAGAAATATAACACTATGTTTGTAACAAACAGTTCACAGACAAATACAGAAATAACTGCATGCCATTAGGCCAAAGAGCAAGAATTACTGACAAAGAACACCAACAATGATGCAGATACTAACCCTGACTTGAAAACTACAGGTTCCTTCTCTGACTTTCTTCTCATCTTCTTGCCACTGGTGGGGCTTGGAACATTCAGGAACGTGATCCTTCTTTTTTCGAAAACTCAGCCTTTTACGTAGGCTCTGCATAATAGTTCTGTAGCGATCAAATCTGTTGCGTCTGTCAACAAATAAAAAAAACATCACATCACTCTTAGTGTCTGTTTAATGTGTAAATGTTTCTGGTGATCACAACTACTCACTGATACACAAAATAAAAAAACTGACTTGTCTAACTTTGAAATGTGAACACTTCTACATAAGAAACAGTAAAATTCTATGAAAATGTTACAAACAGTAAAATGCTATGAAAATATTTTAACTATAGTAAATCTATGATATTAGACTAATGCAAAATAAAACAGTATTTCTAGCCATCTTCACAATAACAAAAGTTCATTTGTGTGATCATGCCATATGCAAATCTAACCTAATATAATTCACATTATATTCAATATTTATGTGTTTCAGCTACCACAAATACATAGCAATCTAGCATGAAAAGCAACAGAAGCACTCACATACTATATATTTAAATTATGCTTACTCATGATCATCATGTAATGTTGTATATAAAAACATGGTGCAAACTTTCATAGGAAAGTGGAACAAGAGAAACATAAACAAATGAGACAAATAAGTCCAAAAATAAACAACCAGCTACTGGTAAGCAACATTACCATCTTAAAATGTGCTTTAAATTAACATAAACTGGCAATATAATGAGCAGATAGAAGATGTAACAAGGAACAGTTTCAATGTAAATCAAAACCACCATGAGCTTTTCACGCACAGGAAATAACATTTAAGTAAAACTGCTGTCTGTAAACATTGTAAACTTGCCTGGTCCAAGCATATTATTCACCACTATTTTTTCTTGTCAAGCATTAGTTTCCAGAGTACATTTGTAGTCAAGTGATGTGTGTGTGTGTGTGGGGGGGGGGGGCGCTCTGTGGCAAAGGAGTTACGGGCGCGATTCGTAATCCCGCATACCGCATTTAAACACAGCTGCCGGTGATTTGGAAGCAAACCGCCTTGCATTGATTTCCATACAATGGTATGAGTACCTGTTGTTCAGAAAGCACTGGCAAACTACTGAACGTAAACTTGCCCAGGAATCATGAACAGCCAAAATAATCTGGGGTTGACTGCTACGTCCTGAAAAGGATATCCAACTAACTCAATCAAGAATGTAGAGGTCTTGTTGTTGTATTTTAGATTAAAGTATATATTGCGTAGTGCAGACAGTGGTTGAGAAAAATGCATCTTACGTATATTTTAGAATATAATTATATATTTTAATTATTATTATAGTTATGTAATATGTGGAGTGGCAATATACTTTCTGTCTGGAGGCTGCAAGGGAAGTGATTAAGAGTACATGCAGGCAGCTTCATGACATGAACATCAGTCCTGGTCAGTGTTTAGTATAGTCAGGCCTCCATTGGTACAGTAGCCTGTACACAGTTATGAATTAATGACAATACCCACAGGAGTAAAGGTGAAGTAAAGAGACTTGTTTCACATCACAAGGGTAAATACGTGGCGCTAGCCCCATATTTTTAGACCGATCAGGACTTCCTGGGTTATGTGGTCAATATCACGGCAACCACCTTTTACTTCCCAGAAAATTTCCTGGTACTCATTTTGGAAGGGTTGAGCTGAGAGCCCTGATCGTTTTAAAAATCTCTGCCTTAAAGTGGATTTGAACACATGACCACAAGTGTACCCAGATGAGTGAAGCACAAAAATGAAAAGTCACGTATTCTCTATCTGACTGATGCGTTATGACACGTGCTCATTATATTTGGATGGGTATAAACAGCCACCTAATAAACCACATGGGATGAGAGTTGACAAGTTGGGTCCTCTTTTAAAATCATGAACACACAACAACACAAGAAAAAGTCAGGCAGATTAGTTACATCAGTACACTGACACCCAGCTTCCTTGTACCAATAATTCTCAGCTCAGGAAGAATTGTTTTCCCCCACCCGCATACAACTTTGCTCAGCTCAAAAATGGGTACCAGATATTTCACTGGTAAGAAGAAACAGTCTCCGTGGATAAGGGCTTGCGGACACGATTTGTGAGCCTGCTTACCTGCGTTCGAAACACAGCTGCGAACGATTTGGCAGCAGACCGCATCGCGCTGGGTTTTAACGTGTTGGTATGGGAGCCGATCGTTCAGAAAACAATTGCAAACTACTGAACATAAACTTGCCAAGACATCAACAACAGCAGTAAAATGCTGGTGTTGACAGTGATGTCCTGTAAATAGAATATGCACACACAAAAAAGGAGACGCAGAAATGAAGAAAGCTGGTCACACCACATCAAAGTACCGTGACACAATTCTTTGTGAAGTCCTATCATGTTACTATGGCCATTATGGTATGGATAATGGTACCCATTATAGTATTACCTTTACTTTTCAAACTGTATGGCCTGGGAAGGTATCCCGGCCAACAAATGCCTGAAGTAGTCAGATGTGTTGGCCTAAAGGTTCAAATATTGAAGTTCTGCTGTAAACAGGCACAAGGCAATTATGTCTAAAACAACATTCCAAAAGAACACAGAAGAAGGAGAAACTCTATGGGAGCTAGATGCTCACCTGCAAGTCCGGTAGTCATGGGTTCAATTCACATCAGGGTGGATTTGAAATTTTCAAACTGATCAGACTGACCCCTTACAAAATGGGTACTAGGAAATGCCTTGGGAAGTAAAGGTGGCCGGCCTGATATTGACAACACCCTCTCAGACACAATGGTCTATACAAATATGAGAGTCTAGGCCATGTGTCCAGTGTACCTTCAGGTGTGTAAATAGGTCCTTTACTTACTTACTTCAAACTATGCTATATGTAAGGAAAACTGGTGCAAACTAACCACCTATTACATGAGGTAAGTGAGGAAAGGAAATACATATATCAGTTAAGAATTAGTAGTTGCGAAATATGACCTGTGCACGTACGCACGCACGTACGCATGCGCGCGCGCGCACACACACACACACACACACACACACACACAATTGTCACCTTTACACTGGTCTCGTTCCAGCAGAACTGAACAAGTGTCAGAAGAGACAGAAACAATCAATTTAGAATGTGAGAAATGTAATTCTCACAAGCACTTAAGCACTTGAGGAGCTTTCAGTAAAAGCTAGAAGATGGTTACATATGAGAGTATCCCTAGTGGGCCACTTGACCATGCCATCAACTATTCACACTTCATGTGGAGCACTTATGAGGAACACAGGACTAAGACAGAAATTACTCTTTCATAAAGTATGTATAGTTTTCCTACACAATATAAACATCTCAGTTTTCAGTTAAGAAGACCAGACTCAATAGTGACATATGCAATTAATTGTTTCGCTATGACAGGCTGATGACAAATTGTCACAAAAGCCATCACTGTGAGGGTACTGTGAAGTGTTTTAGTACTGCCTTCCTAACAAGCATATGGAAACAGTTTGTAATGAATCCTTGTAACATATTAGAGCATATCCAACTGCAAGGAAAAGATGAAGACTTATTCAAGGAAATCATAACATTAACTGGCGAATTCAGACTACCATTACATGAAATAAATTATTGAAATGGCAATTCTCTAACATAAATTAAAGATATACAAGAAAGATAAAGGAGTACTGTGGAGAAATGTACGAAGAGTGACAAAGAACCCAGATAACATACTTAAGAGCAAACAGAAAGAACCAGAACCTTTATTAGAGGAAGTCCAATCAGTGTTCAAGTCTGAAGAAAGGGAAGTCACCTGCTGTGATGATATACCAGTGGAACTAATTCAGATATGAGGAGAAGCCAGCACTGATATCAATCATGCACTATGTGTGAAGGTCTAAGGCTGAGTATAATTTATCTAATGCTGAGGTGGAGAAGGCGGGAGAACAGATTGAGAAACGTATGTGGAAAGAATGAGATTGCAGGGGGTCGGAAAGGGTTCTGGAATAATCTCAAAACTGAGAGGGAAGACCAGGAGAACTTTAAATCAGATAGCTGTGGGAACGATTACTAGTATGACTCTTTGATGGCTGTTGAACGAGGGGACGGAGCACATATGGGAATGTCCTGAGTGCAGTGATGTGGGTTCTTAACTCAACTCAACTCTGTGCTGCTTGTGATCAGGCACCAAACAGTGAAAGCTTTGACATGTCTGTCTCGCAGGCCAGGAATACCCATGAGAATTACAATAACAGGTATGCCGGTCATGCTTGTTTCCAGGCTAGTAAATAGCCACGTGAACACATTCTCATCCTTTATATTAATTATACATTTCAAACTGACCATACTCTTAGCGTACATTGATAAAACTCTTATACGCACAGATTGACAATATATGACATGAACTATGACAGGGAATGAGGAAGTAGAGACTAGAAGACACACTAGACAACATAAAACTTGAAAGCTATAGTTACCGACCGGGATCGAACCTGTCGCCTCCAAAGATGACTGTGCCTCGCTGCAGGAACAAGTGTACTTCGACGCACGACCAACTAGACACTCCAAATTGTTAGGTTCATGTGTATGATAGACATGACCAATGAAGACACTTTGTTTGGAGTGTCTAGTTGGTCGTGCGTCGAAGTACACTTGTTCCTGCAGCGAGGCACCGTCGTCATTTGGAGGCGACAGGTTTGATCCCGGTCGGTAACTATAGCTTTCAAATTTTATGTTGTCTAGTGCATCTTCTAGTCTCTACTTCCTTCTTCTCCTTCTGTGAGCATCAAATAATACTTATTAAGATACTGCTACGAGACACTTTTGTTTAAATGGAGAAGCGGCAGGAGATAAATGATAGGACATCTTGACGTTAGCTGGTTGTGTGGCCTATGTGGGGAAAAGGGCTGAAGAAGACAATATGCAGTCATCAACATCAGTATCTGACTGAACAGAAATTGGTACTAGAAGTTTCTCACAGCACCCGTTAGAGTTAAACAGATGTTAATTGCCATCAATTCACCGCCATTCCTACAATTCCTTCTTTCTTACCAACTAATGAGAATTTATTGGCAGTTAATTACGCAGCATTAATTTTACACATAATTTTTACCCTCAATTTTCGATGTTAACGTCAAATTCTATTGATTTTACTCATTTCCACTTAACATAATCAGTAGTTACATCTCTCTCTCTCTCTGTGCGTGCGTGTGTGTGTATGTGTGTACTAATACAGAGGGAGTCTCCATGGCGAAGTGGTCAAGCCATTTGACTAGGGCCCCAAAGGTTGTGGGTTCGATTCCGGGCCGCATCCTTTGGTTCACGGGTGAATTTTCTCAGAGACTCCTGTGGGTCATTGCTGGAGCTACGGAGTTCGTGCTTTCTGCGACGGAAAGAGACCGAGCCATATGGGAAAACAACCCGGTGCAATGAAGTCGATCCTGTAGACTTTTAAGCGACTTTTTTTAAGAGGGTTATTACAAATGTAATAATTCAACATGTTAAGATAATTAACACTATCTAAGATACAAATACTCATAGATAAACAGTTTTGTAAGTTAACTAGAGGACAACATATCAAAACAACAACTTTCTGCTGATGATAATGACAGTTGACTCATGCCTGGCAAGGATTCAGCTGTTGCATTCAAATATGTTGTGTGGCTAGAGGCAATACACTGGACAACTATAAATTGTTGTGATAGGTTTTCATGTTTCCTTTCAATGAGTCACTTGTATCTATATCAACATTCTGGAGTTTTCTTACAAAACCATCCATCCAGAATGTCAGTATTTTAGATTATGTTTTTACATCATAATGAAACTGTCTATTTCATTTGCATGCAATCATCCTACACTCACATATATAGACACAGACAGACAGACAGACAGACAGACAGACAGACAGACAGACAGACAGACAGACAGACAGGCAGGCAGGCAGGCAGGCAGGCAGGCAGAAAAGGATGGATGAATGAACAGACAACTCTGTATGTGCAGATTAATGAAGAGACAACTCTGTGTGCGCGCATGTGTGTGTGTGCATGTGTGCTTGCGTGCATGTGTGTGTTCGTGTGTCTGTGTGTGCGGATGAATGAAGAGACAACTGTGTGTGTGTTTGTTCATGTGTGTGAGAGAGAGAAAGAGAGATTGGTGGGGGGAAGGGGAGGAGGAGCCAGACACAGAGACATATTATTATAATAGTATGGTACTGACAGATTCCCAAAAAGTAACATAAGTAATTACTGCTGCTGTCAGGTTTCTAGGTTCAAAAACTTGCAAAATGCTACTATCAAAAGAAAGGCACACATTTCTGTGCGAGGACTCCATCAAAGAATTTAGACTGCACAATCATGACACAGAATAACTGAATTCCATTGCAGCCAACTGTTGATTTCGTTGTGAACATGGCACTGATCTGACCACAGATATCCCAATACTACATTCAGACTTTTAGCAGCTTAACAGATTCATCACCTGAAAGGTATAGTGCCTAAAAGCACATCGGGCATATGGTGCTAGACATTTTGAATAGACAAATCGACACTCGGTAGATGATGTGGTCAAGAAGGACATGGATGGCAATAGATTAGCCAAGGGTCCTGAAACCATTCTAAGGTCTGGATGACATCCATACTGTTTCTTTCAATCCCAACTTTCCAGAGAAAATTAGACATAATCAGTGTTAACCCTTAAAATATTGCATGGCACTTGAAATGATAGATAATCGATTCAAAATTATCACTTGCCAATTGTTAGAAGATGAGTGACATTAGATGCTATCCATTATTCAAAAACATGATGCTGAGATTACGAACAGAGACATGCTAATTTTTAAGGGAACGACATATGTGTTTTGAGTCCCTGGAGTACCCTTGAGGTCACTGAAATAACATTAGAAATAAATTCATGAGCATTGATCAGTGCTCATGGAAGACATGGAAGAAAGAGGAAATCTGAGGACCCACTAGACCAGTGGTTCTCAACCGGTGGGGAATTTAGGTAGGAAATATGAAAGGGGGGGGGGGGGGGTTGGAATGCCCTTGTGAAGATATGGTGAAGGGGGCACGGGCCAAATTTTTAGGTAGGAAATACAGGGGGGGGGGGGATGACGCTCTGAAAATATGGTGAAGGGGGGCACGGGCCAAAAAAGGTTGAGAACCACTGCACTAGACAACAGAAAATGTGAAAGCTGTGGGGATACAGGATTCAAACCTGTCACCTCAGAATGACAACAATGCCTCGCTGAAGGAACAATTGTACACACACCCAGCTAGATAGCCTATTTTAAAAAGGTTTCACCACTAAGCAGGTCAATAACCCCCCTGAACCAACAACTATGGATATACAATGAGTTGAGCAGCTGTGGTTGCTCCATATCTAAAGACTCTTTTACAAGAATGAAAATCGTCATGAAAAACAGAAATATCACAACTACTTGAAACCACTTACTGAAAAGTTATGTGCGACCTGTTCTTCTGTATGGATGTGAATGCTGGACATTGAGTTATGGTGAAGAAACTGGAGACAGTGGAGATGTGGTTTTTGAAAATATTGTGGATAGAGAAAAATAAAAAAGCTGATGTACTGAGACTAGGTGTTACAGAAGAGTGCTAATAATTAATTGGATGGAAAAGAAATCAATACAGGAGAAGACTGGTTATCAAGACAAATAAAACTGAGAAAAGTGAAATATTTTAGGCATGTAAAAATATCTGGAAAAGATAATTATGGAGAATGTCATACCAGGGAAGTGGAGAGGAGGAAGACATAACAGCAACGAAGACAGGACATCTGGCTTATGATAAAAAGGAAATTGAAAGACTGTTGGGGGGGGGGGGGGGGGGGGGAAGAATGTTCTGCACAAGATAAGCCACTGGATGATGATTGGCTGTTAGTGAACATTCGTCAAAATCATACGACAAAAATAAAGTTTGTGGGGCATAACAACAGAAGGGGGAAAATATAAAATTAGCCTTATGTTGGAAAATACTAGGCAAGAGAGGCAGTGGTAGATAAATATGAGGAAAGCTTAAACATCTGGGCAGCAAATAACAATATAAGCAATACTAACTTCATCAAAATATCAAATAACATAGAGGAATGGAGAGTCATGATTGCCAGTGTCTGCTCCAGGTCAGGTACCTGTAGAAGACGATAGATGGCGGACCAGAAGGGAAGGCCTAAGCCTAACAATTCACACCTCTACAGCAATATCTACATGTTGACATTGTTTTTTTTTTTCCACTAAGAGTTAATACTTCTTTTGTTCTAGACAACCAGAGGTAAGCAAACATAATTCAGGGGCCAGCACCTTACTCTCAGGACCCAGCACATATATATATATATTTTTTTTGCAAATACACCCTAAGAAAAATTATTGAAAATTCAGGCGTCAGATAGAAATTACCAGGTGCTTTGATGACCAGATTTTTCTACCCCTGTAGACAACTTAAAAAAAAATAATAGATACATTTTGTGTCTCGAAGACTTAACCAAATCACTGTCTAAAATAGTTAAAAAGCAACTGGGAAACAGGTGAAGTAAAAGAACAGTCCATGGGACAGGAGTTGAAGTAATTGCTTGGGTTATTGAAAACACTGGCTGAAATAAAAGCAATTTCCAAAACATGCTGTGCCACTTATTACAAAATGAGTTAAAAAGCATGTTTACATGTTTTTTACCTATATATTTCTAACATTACCTATTTTAGCAGGCAACTAAAGGCAAATTTACTTCAATGATTTCATGACAGTTACAATGAGTTAACAAAAACTAATGATTAATGCATTAGTGGTAATATTTTGATTTGTAAAAGAGTGTGCTGTTAAAATGTGACTAAGAGACAGAAACATTATATCTTCTTCTTCTTCTGCGTTCATCCGGAGTTTTTACGGACATGATTACGTTGTGCCTGTTTACAGCAGAGCTGCGATACTTGTGCCTTTCGGCCGACACATCCAACTTCTGCAGGCATTTGTTGACCAGGTTAACCTTCCCAGGTGTATCGAAGGACATTTGACTCCCACTCGGACATAATTGCAGTGTGCCTGTTTACAGCAGAGCCGCGATACTTGCACCTTCCGGCCGCCACATCCGACTTCTGCAGGCATTTGTTAACCTTCCCGGGTGTTTCGTAGGATGGTAAACTCTCACTGATGTGGCGTCACCCCCATCTCAGCTGGACAATTTGGAAACATATCTAACGGTTACCATTAGTCAAGCACCTACACAAAACTACAGAAGTCAAGTTGCATGTCGTAAACAGTCCATTTCTATCAACACTCTGCTACTACTAGTGTCAAAGAACACTTTCTTGATAATTAGAGAACAAATCTCTCCTACAAACTCAACAAAAGTCGCCTGCTTCACTGGAAGAGGTAGTATAAAAAGTGGTAACATTAACAATGCAAGCATCCCCTGCACTGAAATTACAAAGAGGCCAAAAGTAATGTGGTTTTTAAATACTAAGGTAATTAAGCTATATCAGCCACCGCTTTGTGTCTACAACTGAAGAACCTCTAGATATCCACCTAGCAGAAGACCAAGAACCAGGATAAAATCTATTCCTCATAGACTAGACAACTGCTTCAAGACTGCCCAAATTACGACATATCTAGGCAAATCTTCTGTTCTAGAGAAATAGCAGTGGAAGATCAACTCTGAGTGAACTAAAAAAGACAGTTGTTTATTTCATACAAGAGATAAAATTTGCCTACGAAAGTTATAAAAAAGAAAGAAATAAAAAAATTGCCTACCTCAGAATTAACGCAAACACACAGCATCCACTGCATAGTGAAATTAGGAAGGTGAAGGGCAGCAGGTTAAAAAGAGGACGGTCGTGGATGGGTCAAGCCGAAGACATTCTTCAACAGGTGTGTTCACTTGAGGACTTAGAACCTGGCGAGGAGTGGGTGCAAGTGCCAACAGACTTCTGCACATCCTTTTCAGTTTGCATCCAACTAGATAGAAAATGCAGACAAGAAAATCCGGCTGCTGTGGAGGCTGAAGTACAAGCGTTGATTTTCGAGAATTCGCTAGACAGTGACGCGGTCATCTACACAGATGGGTCGGTCGTCCGACATGTGAGAAGCTCATGGGCCTTTACAGCTCGGGCCGGAGGGAGAATTGTGAAGGAGGACTCTGGTGCTTTCACTGAAACTACAAGTAGCCTGACCATGGAAGTCATGGCAGTAAGTAAAGCAATAACATGGCTCGAGACACAGACATTCACGAGGGCTTGTTTCCTTAGCGACTCAATGAACATGATCAAGAGGATAGAGGAGGGGTCGATCCGAAGAGAATGGTTGCTGCCTCTGAAGCGGTCTCGGCTGGCAAAGATTAGTTTCATCTTCGTGCCAGGGCATGCGGGAGTACAAGGAAATGAGCGGGCTGACAAGCTCGCAGGTGAGGCTACTGTGGAGGGCGGACGCGCCATGGACCAGGCTGACATTCTGAATGCTCTACGAGAAGTGAGACTTTTGCAAGAACCAAGTGATGACTGTGAATCTACAACAATGGCCAGACTGCGAGAGCAGCAAATTAAAAGAGGGGTGGCCAAACAAGAACACTACGCAGGAAGCCAAAGAAGATTGATAAACCAACACAGAACTGGCGTCGTTAGCCGCTACACGCTGCAGGTTTTGCTGAGGAGGGGATCCGAGCACTTATGGACTGAATGGTCCGATGTGCAACGAGGATGATCTGTCGACTAACTAACTAACTAAGAGATAAAATTGCAGATATAGACACATTTCAAGCAAACAAAAGAAGAAGAACACAACTACACAATGCAGTCCAGATGACACAATTAGCTCTCTCAGCCAAGAATATTCTGTAGAAACACAACACAGTCCAAACTGACACAACTGTCTCTAATTCTATCAAGAGTGTACTACACATACACAACACAGACCAAACTGACACAACTGTCTCTAATTCTATCAAGAGTATACTACACATATACAACACAGACCAAACTGACACAACTGTCTCTAATTCTATCAAGAGTATACTACACATATACAACACAGACCAAACTGACACAACTGTCTCTAATTCTATCAAGAGTATACTACACATATACAACACAGACCAAACTGACACAACCGTCTCTAATTCTATCAAGAGTATACTACACATATACAACACAGACCAAACTGACACAACTGTCTCTAATTCTATCAAGAGTATACTACACATATACAACTCAGCCCAAACTGACACAACTGTCTCTAATTCTATCAAGAGTATACTACACATATACAACACAGCCCAAAGTGACACAACTGTCTCTAATTCTATCAAGAGTATACTACACACATACAACACAGCCCAAACTGACACAACTGTCTCTAATTCTATCAAGAGTATCCTACACATATACAACACAGCCCAAACTGACACAACTGTCTCTAATTCTATCAAGAGTATACTACACATATACAACACAGACCAAACTGACACAACTGTCTAATTCTATCAAGAGTATACTACACATATACAACACAGACCAAACTGACACAACTGTCTCTAATTCTATCAAGAGTATACTACACATATACAACACAGCCCAAACTGACACAACTGTCTCTAATTCTATCAAAAGTATACTACACATATACAACACAGCCCAAACTGACACAACTGTCTCTAATTCTATCAAGAGTATACTACACATATACAACACAGCCAAACTGACACAACTGTCTCTAATTCTATCAAGAGTATACTACACATATACAACACAGCCCAAACTGACACAACTGTCACTAATTCTATCAAAAGTATACTACACATATACAACACAGCCCAAACTGACACAACTGTCTCTAATTCTATCAAGAGTATACTACACATATTCAACACAGACCAAACTGACACAACTGTCTCTAATTCTATCAAGAGTATACTACACATATACAACACAGCCCAAACTGATACAACTGTCTCTAATTCTATCAAGAGTATACTACACATATACAACTCAGCAAAAACTGACACATCTGTCTCTAATTCTATCAACAGTATACTACACATAAACAACAGCCCAAACTGACACAACTGTCACTAATTCTATGAAGAGTATACTACACGTATACAACACAGCCCAAACTGACACAAATGCTCTCTGATTCTATCAAGGATATAAAACAATGCCATTGTGTCCAGATGACACAATTGTCTCTCTGATATTATCATGGATACACTACACAAACACAACAGTCCAGGCTGTGATATTTAATTCTGATTCTAGCATGGGTATAGAACACAAACACAACATTGTCCCGACTGTGACATATGACTCTGATTCTATCATGGATATAGAACACATCACAACCCAGACTGTCACATTTTACTTTGATTCTATCATGGATATATAACACAAACACAACACAGTCCAGATTGTGCTGTATGACTCTGATTCTATCATGGATATAGAACACATCACAGCCCAGACTGTCACATTTTACTTTGATTCTATCATGGCTATATAACACAAACACAACACAGTCCAGACTGTGCTATATGACTCTGATTCTATCATGGATATAGAACACATCACAGCCCAGACTGTCACATTTTACTTTGATTCTATCATGGATATAGAACACAAACACAACAGCCCAGACTGCCACATTTCACTTCCCGCCAAATATGAACCCAAAAGTCAGGATCGCCCACATGACTATAGACAATAGAATAGAACAGACTATCAAACCTGTCTGAAAGTGTCAGCATTTACACAACACACGGGAATATCATTTCAAAACTGGTGGTGACAGTGTAACATTGTTGACAGCGCCATGAAGAGGAGGAAACTGCGCTTTCGTGCCTATTAAGACTCACGGACGGGCGGGTATTCGCGGCTTTATAATAGAGTGGCTAAATTGCTGTGCGCGCACGATTTCTCTCCCGAACATTGCCCAGCGCTGGATTAGATCTCAACAGTTGTAGGCATTATTCTGCGTAAGGGATTTTTAAAGAGCAGTATTGATTCGGCAAATTGCTGATTGCCATTATGTCCAAGCGTTATGTTCAGGTTGAGCAGGAGGCACATAGGTCTTTACCTGTTACTACGTCAGTCGTGTCGCAGTTTAGCGTGCCTGCTTCCAAGACCATAGTCGGGGTTCGATGTTGGTAGCAGTAATCCCTATTAGTGCCGGTCTCTCTGGCCGAGGGGTTACAACACTTTCTCCGTAATCCCGTTTATCACGCAGTCTCGTAGCGGGCGAAAACTGGGAGCGGTTCGTCCCCCGCTGGTGACTTGCGTGATAGCTGAGCCGGCCGCTCAGAAAGCAATGGCAAACTACTGAGCGTAATCTTGCCAGGAAATCAACAGACAGCTGAAAGATGCTGCTGTTGACAGCGATGTCATGTAGAGGATATGCGGGGGAAAAAAAAGAAAAAAAAATCCCTATTAGTACAACTCTGAGGCCCACCCAAGCTAGTAAAATGGGCACAGTAAAGGTGGTCCCATAGGAGACACTGCCGTTAAGGTGAGAAGTGTAGGCCTTCACATATTCTAGGCCACGACAAATGAGGCGGGGTGCTTATTTCCGTTCCTCGTCATCTTTCCTTTCCAGAGCAATTCTCAAAACATTATGAAAATGGTTTAGTATCTGTTTCTATGAGACTAGGTCGATCCAGAACCGCAGTGGCTGGAATAAATAATGCTGCCTCGGCTATGTTGGCAGACAAGCGCACAACCACAGTGTGACAGCGGTCCTGGAAAATGGCTATTGAATTATTTTCAGCATCGTCTGGGCATTACGTGAGAACCAACCAACCATACCTACCGACCGATCAATCGATCCACCTACCTACCTACCTACTGCCTGCCTGCCAATCCTACACTTCTGTGTCTGTCTGTCTGTCTACGCTTTTTGGTAATATTATTTCTCCACGTATATTTTCCAACAAGAAACCACCCATTTTGCTTTAATTAAAGTCTACCGCTTCCATATTCATACACACGCGCATCCCATAACGTGCATACATGGTGTAATTTTAATGACTGTGCAGTGTTTGAAAATATTGCCTGTCCAAGTTTTGTATTTGCCTATTATGTCGGTCTCCCAGGCGATGGCGTTGCGGACGCGATTCGTAATGCCGCTTACCCGCGTTCGAAACAGCGGTGGCCTATGTGGCAGCAAACCGTGTCTCGCTGGTTTTAACGTGTTGGTATGAGAGCCGGTCGTTCAGAAAGCAATGGCAAACCACTGAACGTAAAATTTGCCACGACATCAACAACGGCAGTAAAATGCTGGTGTTGGCAGCAACGTCCTTTAAAGGAAAGGCAACTTTAAAAAAAAAAAATCATGTTTCATGAACTTTACAGAGGGTGAGTACAAAACCTGGACCGGCAATATTTTCAAACACTGCAGTCATTAAAAATACACCCTATATTATGATCGCTACATAACATACAATGCCCCACCCTTTCTGGGATACAGTTGATTCTTTTCAATGGCCTACCGTTTTACTACTCGAATGATGCAATGAGAATACTTGACAAGCTAATTCTAATCATGTATACACTGTTGTGACAAGCGGAAAGTCACTTCATCCTAGCCTGTCATGAGTGCGTGAAGGTGTGTACTTGTGCCCTTCAGTGGTCTTATATTCTTTACAAGCCTACAAAGAAAATGATAAACGCGCAGACAGACAGTCAGTGCAAAATGGAAGTATCTAATAAAATGTGTCTTTGATGAGTGTATGTTTTACAATCCCATATAAGTACACCCCCCCCCCCCCCACCTTCGTCTGTTTGTGTGTGGTGAAAGACTGAAAATACAATTGCATATCATCAAGACGAACCATGTCGATGGTTGCGCGCGCGTGTGTGTGTGTGTGTGCATAAACGCGCGTATCTAAAATTAACGTTCACCATTAGCCATAACCATCATAAACAAACATCTGAACTAAAGTGGTACTCTTCCATATTGCATTATATACAAACTTTCACAGGACTCACATTTTGGTAATTGGAATCCCAAATGGCTTCCAACTATTAATGACTTCATTAACACTGACGTGCAACCATGTCTGCCACTATTAGGAACATTCTCAGCCTTCGCTATGTTGTTTACATTGTTAATATTGACAGGTCGCGAATATCAAAATTGGCAAACACGGTATTGATCAGTACGACGTATCATGTGATCGTCTGTGTGTGGACCCCATGTAAGTACGACGCATCGTATGATTGCGTGTGTGTAGACAAGGCAATATGTGCATTATATACAGGCTGCCTTTACTTCCCAGAATATGTTCTGCTTGGTACCCATTTTAGGCTGGAGCGACTGGGAGTCCAGATCAATTTTGTTTTCAATCGACTCCTTGATAGGAATTTGAACACATGATAATCAGGCCGACAGTCAAGCATGCTAGCCACAGCGCTACCTCGGCTCCAATTTCCCTTTATACTAAACTTTATTTTCATTATGAACTACTTGTATGTTCAGACTTGTTGTCCTACCTTGGAGGGAGGGAGGTGGCGAGAGAGGGAGGGAGGTGGCGAGAGAGAGAGAGAGAGAGAGAGAGAGAGAGAGAGAGAGAGAGAGAGAGAGAGAGAGAGAGAGAGAGAGAGAGATGAGAAGGGGTTTAAATATTAGTTTTCGAAGCTCTGGAGTAATAAGTTAGACAAGCAATTTACCGACGTCCCTTGTTGTGTGTGGATCGACTGACAAAGATAAAAGGAGACACTGGATATGCCCATCTGCTACGTGCGCGTGCAGGCCTGTCCACTTCAGCGTGTAACAGATATAATACACAGGCACTGGGCTCGGAAGCGTCTCCAGCATGTACTTAGTATACCTTGTGGACCGTGACTGCAATCTGTGCGCGTTGTCGTTGGCATGGATTGTTTTCGTATTTAGCTGTAAGCTTTATCTTTGCTGTTTTCTTTTCATTTCTTTTTTGTTTTTATGATGAGGGTTTTCAAATGGCGCTTTGTGTCATATTTTGTTTTCTGTTTAAAGTCTCCGTAGCAGAGACCTGCAATTGGTATGTGAAGTGTTTGGACCATTCTGTAGGCCTTAGTTGTCGGAGTAGGTGGCCAATCTATTCCGCCTGTAGCGAATGGCGACAGCTGACAGTGAACCCCAGTCCAACCATGCTCATGCTATTGTCAGCGTAACATCTTAACCATCATGCCAAGTGTATTTGCTTATTTATTTATTTATTTATTTTGTAACAACATTTTTAGAGGCTTTAAAATGATATGTTGTTAAAATGTGTATTTAAAGGAAAACATCACTACCGTTTTGCTAAAAACCCACAAAAACCACGACTCTCAACAATAACCGCCGCTGAGGAAGCAGGTTAGGCGAGACCGAATTTGGATTTTTTTTTTTCGAAAATTGGAATTGGAATTGAACCGTTTTTACCCTAACCAGCTATCCCACAGCGCGAGTTGTTTATAACAGCAAAACTTTAAAATGTGCAAATGATTTCGATAATTTGTATAAGAAAATAGATAGCCATCGCACATAACGGTGAAAACCGCTGAACTAGTGCAACACTGGGCCGATAAACCCATATTTATATACAATTATGTATTAAAAATATCGAATGTATTGACTTGCTCAGCGTGTCGCTTAAAGCTCACATCCAAAACCTGAAACCACAATTAAAACAATTGCAAACACAACGTCCTTCAATAACGAAATATGTACGTTAACTTTACAACTGAACTCACCCTTTCCTTTCCATGGTGGCACCTGTAACCAAGCGTCAGATCCGGTGATAAATAATGGCTAATTATGCGTACAGTCCAATAAGCGGCCCAAACTTTCAGAATATTCGGCCTTGAAGTGTCACTTAATTCACAAACATTTCAGCGCAGTAATTCCTTGGCTTGCGCTAAGATAACATATGCATATGTAGAAATGTCAAAGTTTTAGCAGCTGCAGATGAAATCGGCGTTTGTTAACGGGTATAAATAACCTCAATAGCCAACACTCTACACACTGCTGTTCGTGTACTTAACATCCAGTAATCTAAACAAGTGGTCTCTTATTGTCGATCGGGCATTGCACTACAGGAGATTGCAATATATGCGGAGGTTGGCGATCACTCCCCGCATGCGCGTGCTTATTACAGTGATCACTTAGAGTGGTTCGTACATACAGTGATGTTCGAGCAGGGAAAACACCAATGTTACGCTATTTTTTAGCAACAAATAGAAAAATAGAATAGTTCGGACGTGTGGCAAGATTAACACAAGGCAGCGCCCCAGAAAAAGCTTTAGCGCGTAAAAAATGTTGCATGTCCTCTCCAGGACGTTGCGATCAACCCCAGGTGAAAATACTAGGCAATTTTACGTTTCTGAACGAGAAGTCAACGTTGACGTCCAGCTGACTAACCGGTGTGTGGCTTGAGCTTAATTCCCCGCCCTCGCTGATCTCTATACAATGTCCACGGTGTTGCGTTGAACCCCAAGCCCAGGCAGATTTATTAGACAATTTTAAGTCCAGTAGTTTGACTTTGCTTTCTGAACGAGAAGTCAACATCGAAGTCCAACCGACGGATGTAGGGAATGAACCCCTTACAACGGTGTCAGCGCATCGAAAGATTCAGCACAAGCTCATTAAGTCCAGCGGCCACTCAGACCGCTCTTTCGCACTCAGACGCCACAGAAACAACGTAAAATACCACCGCTTGTCCCACCTACCTCCACGCAAACGGCGGACTCTTGAAATATCTTAGACCACTACATATCAAGCACACACAAGCGCTGTGACACTTAACGATGGAAAAACAAACCAGGGATGGAGAAGAAGAGATAATAACTAAAGCACTTCAAGTGCTCACACAGCCAGGCTTCTGTTGATTGTTATCCGCGACAAACTCACCAATCCCATTATAAGAACGAGCATATCTCACACAATCTTTATTAAAAGTGATAATTTCAAAGCCAAAGAAACAAGTACACTTAATATTGCTCAATGTTTTCAGGTCGTATAAGTGGCTCAGCTTGACAGAGACAGTACAATTATGTCGCCCGTGTGTTGCCGGGACCTATACGGGGGAGCAAAGAATGGTAACACTGTTGCCTACCATGCACGTCGTAAAAGGCGACTAAGGAGACTATGGTTCCGTCACTCTACTACTGAGTGAGTGCGTGGTGCGACACTGTGAGCTGTGAATTTTGCGTGGAATGCTTTTACAACTGTTCGCAGTTTGTAGCGTGAACTGCATGTTCGGAATGGTGTGGCGGCCGGCTGTTGCTGGATTGACTGGTTTGCCTTTTCGGTTCACGAGTGCATTGTTCAGGAGACTGCCTAGAGTCGTCGCTGGAGCTACGGAGTTCGTGATTTGTGCGGCGCTTTCAGCGGGTCGCCCTACGGAAAAAGACCGAGCCATATGGGATAAAACCCGGGTCAATGAAGTCTTTCTGGTGACTGCCCATCGACAATGAACTTATTTCTTGTGGAGGACTTGTGTGTTGGCATTCTGGCGGCGGCATTATGCACAGTGTACCTGTGCAGGTTGTTGGCTTGCCGATACTCCTGTCTATTCCATTGTTCACATAGGGCAGTGATAAGCATTCTGTGTGGTATTCACTGGCACAGGAATGGAGCATAATGGGGACGACCCGTTGCCGTGAAGTTGGAACCGCGACTAACTAACTAACTAACAGTACAATTATGTGATAATATTAACACACCGTAAAGGCTTTCAAAAAGTAAAAGGCCTTCGGAAATGTTGCAATTTACATGTTACAGTCTTATGGCCACATTTTCTTGATCAACTGCCGTCAGATGATGATGATGATGTCAGTATCACGGTGGCAAGTTTTTTGGTACCCATTCTAGGATACTGGGTCGACCCCGGGACCTTGTGATCAAGAAGATGATTCCGTCCCGGGTGTTAAGAGGGGATAAATAAATTACCGAGCCACAGTGAAGTGCACTACCAACTAGACTTTAAAAGTGGATGATACAATAAATAGAATATATGTGTCTAATGTCGGGGAAAGGGTAACGCGTTGAAAATTAAACAGGCATAGACGCCATCATCATTATCCTGACCGTGCCACTTGGTGAAGTGTGTACGAGATTGTTGATGAGATTGAACCCGAACCACTGTCTTGGTATGGAGGCTTCCTAACCACTATGTTATTGCGACAATGAAGGTCTCTGGTCATCCGACTTCATTATGTCTTGGCCTATAACAAGGGTTAGGCCACCGAAATTATTTGGCCAATGCAACCGTGGGCGCGACAATAAATTCAATAAATCTAGGAGAGCAACATAATTGATACCAGCTAACATCACACGGCTCACCAAAGAGAAGCAATTCCAGCCATCACATTAGGGGTGAGTTAATTAAATTTTTGACCAAATATAACAGGCTAATTATTTAAGTTGATAAATTTGTATGGCCTGCGAACATCCAAATAAATAGCCTTTGGCAGAAAAAAGGCCCCCCACACCCTAGCTACAATATGTAAAGACCTAACACGTCACAACCAACGACTACCTTTGCATTATCTATATACTATATATTAGTTAACAGAGATTGATCACGCGATATCACCACATCATACAGATTATACTCGGCAGCATACACAGCCTTCCCAGTTACGCTATCCGCTGGCGGAACATACACTAATGTGACAGACAAGTGACACCATGCAGAAACATTATGAGCCGTGTACAACTAGCTAATAAGCACAGTGAATTTTTAACAACCAGAAACCGCGCGGACAATAGATTCTTTCCGCTCCGCTTAACACCCTAGTCCAGGCCCGTTTCGCCAGCACTAAGCTAAATATGGTTGGAAGCACACAATACACGGCCCAAACCTGCCACACACAAATGTGGGTAGGAAAAAGAGGTCAAGCAGTGACTACGTACAGCCGACCAAGAACAAACAATTCATACGATACTGCTTCTAAGATATCGCTATCCACGTGAACGAAAGCCAACCTGTGCCAGGAAAGCAGGGCACTGGCTGAAAACAAGAAACAAGACCTACAATGTCCGGAGAGATGAACAACGACCATGCTAACGTAACAAGTGGGCGGTTTTGTCCTGCAACAAAAGCGCTAAGGCCAACATTCCAAGGCCTGGCGACAGGGATTCTCAAATCACAACGCTAATAGCCCCGACAGTAACATAACGACATGGGGCCCCGTCATAGCAATTGGCATATTCTGAAAGATAACAGCTCTAACTGGAAATCTTCTCCTTATTCTTCGTACACCTTCAAATGTCAACCTGAATATATATATATATATATATTTTTTTTTTAAAAGACAGATCTCCACGAAGTTAAGATTTCTACCGTACCTCCTCCCCTTCCTTCAAGTGTCCTATTCAGCTAACTGGGGAGTGAACAATACTGTCACTCCACAGACACGACTCTCTAGTGCTGTATATCCATTCGTGTACTAGTATTTTTTCTATGCCATGATGTAACACTCCAAAACTGTATCAAAAATGGGTTGGCTGTTGCCAATACTGGTTAGTGAGTCCCAATTTTTAAAAAAACATGAAATATGACTAGGAAGATCAACGAATGTTGTTTCCTGTGTGTTTTTTCATTCACTGTAAAACTCTCCTGTACATCTGTTATCTACCGTCCTCTATTTCTTCTTCGGTAAATAGACTTGGTAAATACAATATACACTCGGCGCTTCAGAAGATAGGTAGGTACTCTAGGATAAAACAAACTTGACTACTCTTTTCGGCCTAGGTAAACTGTTATTTAATTCCTTCTATCCCAAGCAATTATTCATGCAAAGTAATGAGCGTTTTTTTTTCTTCTTCTAGTCCACGCCGTGTGACGTTTGTCAGCATGTCCTTCTACAGCCTTCTGTCGCATTACTGCCAATATCCATCTCCCTCTGTTGTCATAACTTTCTCCAGACCCTATCGTCTTGTAACATGACCAACCAATGAAGTATCTATAGGAAATGAAACAGAACGCCCACTAACAGTTAATAACAATATCAGCGAGTTGCTTCGTCATTGCCAACACAAAACGTCAGCTAACAGCTAATAACAATGTCAGTCGTTAATACATTCGTCGGGTTACCACGAAAACGTCAATTAACAGCTATTAACAATACTGGCAAGCTACAGACTGCCAACATAACAAGCCATTTGACAGCTAATGTGTGTGAAAATGAAGAGAGGTCGGAAACGGTGGTGTAATACTAGATAATAATGCACAAATAATTAAAGAATAAGTTGTATAACATATATTTTAAAACATTAACAGAACATCTATGTACAGTCACCGAAGATAAACGAACATGTATTTAAAATGAAGATGCATGCAGAAAAAATAGAAATGCATATTTGGTGTTTTTTTTAATGGATATCTAAATAAATAATTAATGAACGAAGCAATGAAATTAAAATACTGTATAAACTATGTATATGCAATAAAGAAATGTAATATTAAACAATAATGGTCACATCTATAACGTTTGAATAATCGCCAGGGTTTAAAACCAGTAGACCATTGCTGCCAACGTTTTAAACTGGTGATTATTTATAACTGTATCATGCTGCATGTAAACCTGCCTTTATCAGATCTGAACATCGGTGAAACCTATCTGTGTGTAAACCGGTCAACCTACAATATCTGAACACCGAAAAAAAAAATAGCTGTATGTAAACCTGCCTATATCAGATCTGAACATCGGGGAAACATACAGTGTGTAAACCGGTCATTCTACAAGATCTGAATATCGGAGAAAACTAGATGTATGTAAACCTGCGTGTATAAGATCTGAACATTGGAGAGACCTATCTGTGTGTAAACCGGTCATTCTATAAGATCTGACCAACGGAAACCTATCTGTGTGTAAACCAGTCATTCTATAAGATCTGAACATTGGAGAGACCTATCTGTGTGTAAACCGGTCATTCTATAAGATCTGAACATTGGAGAGACCTATCTGTGTGTAAACCAGTCATTCTATAAGATCTGACCAACGGAAACCTATCTGTGTGTAAACCAGTCATTCTATAAGATCTGAACATTGGAGAGACCTATCTGTGTGTAAACCAGTCATTCTATAAGATCTGAACATTGGAGAGACCTATCTGTGTGTAAACCAGTCATTCTATAAGATCTGAACATTGGAGAGACCTATCTGTGTGTAAACCAGTCATTCTATAAGATCTGACCAACGGAAACCTATCTGTGTGTAAACCAGTCATTCTATAAGATCTGAACATTGGAGAGACCTATCTGTGTGTAAACCAGTCATTCTATAAGATCTGAACATTGGAGAGACCTATCTGTGTGTAAACCAGTCATTCTATAAGATCTGAACATTGGAGAGACCTATCTGTGTGTAAACCAGTCATTCTATAAGATCTGAACATTGGAGAGACCTATCTGTGTGTAAACCAGTCATTCTATAAGATCTGACCAACGGAAACCTATCTGTGTGTAAACCAGTCATTCTATAAGATCTGAACATTGGAGAGACCTATCTGTGTGTAAACCAGTCATTCTATAAGATCTGAACATTGGAGAGACCTATCTGTGTGTAAACCGGTCATTCTATAAGATCTGAACATTGGAGAGACCTATCTGTGAGTAAACCAGTCATTCTATAAGATCTGACCAACGGAAACCTATCTGTGTGTAAACCGGTCATTCTACAAGATCTGAACACCGAAGAAAACTAGATGTATGTAAACCTGCGTGTATAAGATCTGAACATCGTAGAAACCTATCTGTGTGTAAACCGGTCAATCTACAAGATCTGAACATCGAAGAAAACTAGCTGTATAAACCTGCCTATAAATCAACAGACAGCTGAAAGATGCTGCTGTTGACAGCGATGTCCTGTAAAGGATATGCGAATTTAAAAAAATAAATAATATAAGATCTGAACATCGGAGGAAACTATCTGTGTGTAAACAGGTTATTCTACAAGATCTGAACATCGGAGAAAACTAACTGTAAGTAAACCGGTCATTCTACAAGACCTCAACATCTAAGAAAATAAGCTAAGAAATAACATCATATCTCGAAACCTGAAACGGTCTGACCATATTAAACACCCGTGGTTGGAAAGCACAGTGATGAAAGCCATGATGTTTCCTGGAAGAGACAGGTGTCGACCAGCTCGACGACCGACACGCCATATTGCAGACATCTTGGGCATGAGAGTGCCCGAGGAAGGAGGACAGGCAAAAGATCGAGAAACTTTTCGGCAGGCAATGATGAGAGCGACGTTCTGCAAAGAACATGCTACATAATGATGGTGATTGTGCTGTATAGTGTGGGCATCAGGTATAAAGGCTGAGAGCCCCTTCTGACCCCCGTTACCCCAGCAAGCCACGCACTTAATACTCCGTAAGCCACACAGAGTATCTATAACAATAGAAACACACGGGGCCAGCACGCATACTTCTTCATGATGTTATGTGCTAGAACGATGACACACACACACGAGTCTAGAAGCAACGTTTCGCCTCCTACAACAAGCTATTTCTTTCCTGACGACGATAAAAGTCGGCCATGTCGTGCACGTATCTGGCTGTGAGGTGAGTCAAACATTCTGCTTATGGTGATACTATAAATAAATACTCCTGTACAGATTAAAGCATGCCTCTTACTAGATGTTAGAACGATGACATATATAACGACTTGAGCTGATTTTTGCGTGCAGCAACATTGCTTTTCAAACGACGATAAAGACACCTGGCCTGACAAAGTCAAAGATGTGTGTATCATAAAGTTAGTTGCATATCATTTACGGGACGCTCCAGCCGACCCCATAATTCTTTAACTGTTTGTGATTTGTTGGCAAGTTTACGTTCAGCAGTTTACAATTGCTTTCTGAACGACCGGCACTCATACCATTGTATGAAAATTAACACAAGGCGGTCTGCTGCCAAATTGCCCGCAGCTGTGTTTCGAAAGCGGTACGCGGGATTACGAATTGCGTCTGCAACCCCTTCGCCACAGAGGATTATCATAATGTTATCAATAATAACCGTTTGTGCTGCGAGAAATATCTTTCCTAGCTCCATATATGTACTGGAATAAAGACATGTAACTGTATGGACAGTGGCGTGTTTGCCAACAGCGCTATTTATTTCCAATAAATTGTATGAGTCTCAAAGTAATGGCACCGGTCCATTACCCCGATTGAGAAGCCAGTGAGGGTAAAACCGTGGGCAGTTGCTTTTGCGGCTGACTCAATCACAGGACTACCATTCTGAGCCGGTGATGGGCCCTAACTATAACTTCTCCATCGAATCGAATATGCGTCTTTTGAGTAAGGTTGGGTGGAAGATTCTGCTTTGGGTCCTTTTAATGATAAACAACTTTCTAGGTCTCCCTGGCGAAGGTGTTAACGACTTTGTCTGTAATCCCGTATATCCACGTGAGGAACACAGCTGTGCGAGATTCGAAGCGGATCGAGTCGCGATAGTTACTTACGGGGTATGTGAGCCGGTCGCCCAGAAATCAATGGCAAACTGCTGAGCATAATCTTGCCAAGAAAATCAACAACAGCTGAAAAATGCAGGTGTTTACTGCAACGTCCTGTAAGGGATATGCAACTTTTTTTTAAAAATAGCGAAAAACTTTACGATACTATATTTAGATCAGTCAATACGAAGGCCAATAAAGCTAAGCATGCTTATACGTGATTTTTAATAAATGATATTAATTCACCAATGTCAGTAGAAAATGTCCATGAAACTAAGGTAAACAATAGGAAGGCGGCATGTTTGATCAATATGAGACTTTCCAACAAAACCAAGCCTGGACTTGGGACACCCCCCCCCCCTCCCCACGTCGCACTACCTCCTAGCTTTCACAGTATTGCTAGGAACTCAGTTTTTCTAATGTCTAGTACGTCCTCCTAATTCATCTTCGCCGTCTCCTTAAGGGCCAGTAATATCTGTTAATTCTTCTTGTGATTGCATTTGGAATTACATGGTCCGGATATACTTTTTTGCTTTGTTTTTGCTTTCTTAATATTTAATTTGTTACTATTTTTGCTTTTTAAATCTGCTGTTTTTAAGTACCACTTTAATTCCATTCAGCTGGGAGTCACCAGTGGTGATATAGTGGGCTAGTATATATTTCTTTACTGTCGGTACATCACTATATCTTTCCTTACTTGAGGTACAACGTACAATCCTGCAGAGGATGCTCAGCGGTTTGTTGTCCACAAATGCCTAATGGGGAAGCAGACAGAAGAAATCTATGCATGTGTGTATTCGTTATGCCCCGTTTTGGCGTAAAGGACTATGATCAGTCCATGCCGGTCAAGAGTGCGGTGGTCATAGATGGGTTGAATGTGTAACTAGTAATATATTGTCCATGATGTTTGGACAATCTCGGAAGTTGTCAAACGAATGACATCACCAACAATAATTGATGTTACAAATATGCAAGTGTTGGTAGTTTGGGAAAGATGGAAGTCTGTAAAGGGGGGGGGGGGGGGGGAGAGAGAGAGAGAGAGAGAGAGAGAGAGAGAGAGAGAGAGAGAGAGAGACGGAGGGCGAAGAGGAGAGAGCACTATTTTGCTCCATATTTTGTATGAGACGAGTCCTGTTTAGAAACGCCAGCAAGGCAACTGTGCCAATCTCGGATTCAATCCCAGGAGTGAAGGCATTCATATTCCCCCAATTTGTATGGGTCGGTGTCGACCCAGTCTCACATAATAGACACCAGATTATTTTCTGGAAAGGGATGGCGGCAAGGAAGGCTACCCACACCTCATCATCATGTGGCCTAGAATATTTGAAGGTCTAACGCTTCTCTCCCCAACGGCAGATGTTGCCATAGAACTACCTTTACCGCCAACATACAACAGGAAAACATTCATATTAAATCTTAAATCCCCCCCCCCCTGTTTTCCAACCCCAATGCCCTAAGTCTTTGTTCCCAGTCACTAATGAACTGCCAAACCACATTTTCAGAAAAATAACCAGTCACATTGTGTATCAACAAAAACGCGAATAAACGACAAGAAAACAAACGACGTTAGAGTCAGTGCACTCTAAATTGTGTTCTGCAAATAACTGCTGCCTAAAACAAATGTCACAAGGCTTTGGTGGTCCTAGCCATACTCTTGCTGCTTCCGACAGTGGATTGATTTCTGTCCTACTAACTTTTGCACTTCCTTGTTAATTAAATTCTGACAATCGAATATATATATATATATATATATATATATATATATATATATATATATATATATATATATATATATATATATACCTACCTGGCAGTGGAGTAATTCCATGGCATTTTGCAATGTTGCTACCTAAAAGGTCAGGTATTTATAGCATAACTATAAGCGGCAACTTTGACAATGTTGCTGAACTTTTCCTGCCAATCGATATCACGTAATGTCAGCTGTACAGGCATCATGTTAGCCATCAACTATAAAACCGGCTAACTTATAATGGCAAGAAATACTCACAATTCTAGGTTCTCATAGTCAGTCTGAAATAGATCTACTTCTAGATTCCTATAATTAATTGACGACAACAAGTTCAAGACTGTGTAAAGTTTGACAAAATATATGTTACTAGACGACCCGGCCCGGCTTCGCCCAGCTCCTGGCGGGGAGCATCTCATGTAATTCATAATCGGCCCCTGCTCCCGTTCCCGTTCCCAAAAAAGACGACCCGGCCCGGCTTCGCCCAGTCCCTGACGGGGAGCGTCTCATTTAATTCATATTCGGCCCCTGTCCCCGTTCCGAAAAAAGACGGCCCGGCCCGGCTTCGCCCAGCCCCTGGCAGGGAGCGTCTAATTTAATTCATATTCTGCCCATGCTCCCGTTCCCCAAAAAGACGACCCGGCCCGGCTTCGCGCAGTCCCTGGTGGGGAGCGTCTCATTTATTCATATTAGTAGTCATATAAGCCCCCGTTCCCGTTCCCGGAAATATGGCGAACAGATTGAAAGAGAACAATCTTCATCCCAATAACAAAATAGGGAAATCTGAAACTACTGAACATAATCTTACGAAGATATCACGAAAACCTAATAAATGCTGGGATGACTGTATAGATGTCGAAGAGAAATAAAAAGATGAGTTAGAAAATTTTCACGTATTTAAAATAGATGCATTATTTTTATGAAAACTTTGAAAATGCCTTAAAGATGTTATCATTATTTATTATAACGCATATGCCTGTAGATAACTGTAGATACACATTTTATAAAGCTTTGAGCAAAATGCAACAATTATTTAAATTACACATATAGCAAAGCTACTAAAAGTTATGTCCCTTGATATAACTTTTCTTAAGTTTAAGTCCCCTTGCCATATATAAATTATAATGTAATTAAAAACATTAAATTTTATTACGTAATAACTGTTTGTAAACTAAAAAACTATGCCAGATGGCAGCACGGAAATGAGAAGAACATGTGTAGAAAATTTCATCTCAATCGGATGGACCGTTCGCGAACGCATAAATAACATACATACGGACATACATTGTCTTTTATATATATAGACTAGCTATGCTTCAAAGTAGCCAAGGATATGGCGACCTTTAGCGTCGTTTTTCTCGCAGCTTTTTGTTTACACAATTCACGATGCAACACACATAAAATGAACATAACATAACCGCAATAAAACAAAGTGTGTGTGTAAGTGTACATAACTATTCTAAGTAAATGTTAATATGAACCAGCTGATTAAACAAAAGTCAATAGATAGAACTAAATGTCAAAAGCAAAGTTACACAAAAATCATAAGTACCTAATATCAAACACAGTGGTTCAGTATCTTGGCAAGTTTTCTATGTTTAACTATAAAAGTGCTATCGATATACGCGGGAAGGGGTGGATTCTTGGCAAGTTTTCTATGTTAAACTATATAAGTGCTACCGATATACGCGGGAAGGGGTGGGTTCTTGACAAGTTTTCTATGTTAAACTATATAAGTGCTACCGATATACGCGGGAAGAGGTGGGTTCTTGGCAAGTTTTCTATGTTAAACTATATAAGTGCTACCGATATACGCGGGAAGGGGTGGGTTCTTGGCAAGTTTTCTATGTTAAACTATATAAGTGCTACCGATATACGCGGGAAGGGGTGGGTTCTTGGCAAGTTTTCTATGTTAAACTATATAAGTGCTACCGATATACGCGGGAAGGGGTGGGTTCTTGGCAAGTTTTCTATGTTGAACTATATAAGTGCTACCGATATACGCGGGAAGGGGTGGGTTCTTGGCAAGTTTTCTATGTTGAACTATATAAGTGCTACCGATATACGCGGGAAGGGGTGGGTTCTTGGCAAGTTTTCTATGTTGAACTATATAAGTGCTACCGATATACGCGGGAAGGGGTGGGTTCTTGGCAAGTTTTCTATGTTGAACTATATAAGTGCTACCGATATTCGCGGGAAGGGGTGGGTTCTTGGCAAGTTTTCTATGTTAAACTATATAAGTGCTACCGATATACGCGGGAAGGGGTGAGTTCTTGGCAAGTTTTCTATGTTAAACTATATAAGTGCTACCGATATACGCGGGAAGGGGTGGGTTCTTGGCAAGTTTTCTATGTTAAACTATATAAGTGCTACCGATATACGCGGGAAGGGGTGGGTTCTTGGCAAGTTTTCTATGTTGAACTATATAAGTGCTACCGATATACGCGGGAAGGGGTGGGTTCTTGGCAAGTTTTCTATGTTAAACTATATAAGTGCTACCGATATACGCGGGAAGGGGTGGGTTCTTGGCAAGTTTTCTATGTTGAACTATAAAAGTGCTACCGATATACGCGGGAAGGGGTGGGTTCTTGGCATATTTCCTATGTTTAACTATATAAGTGCTACCGATATACGCGGGAAGGGGTGGGTTCTTGGCATGTTTCCTATGTTTAACTATAGAAGTGCTACTGATATACAGGGAAAAGTTTGGGTATCTCGGTCGCGAAGTGGTCAGGCAGCATTCCTGCGTCACAAAGAACGTGGCTTCATTTTCGGACTCTGTCAATCGATTCACGATTTAATTTTTTCAGAGACCATTGGGGATCATCACTGGAGTTGATTATGTCCTCTGTGTGACCCTTTCGGCAGGCCGCTCTGTGGAAAGAACACCTCTGCGGAAAGAACACGGCGCCATAGAGGATAGAACCCAGTGCAATGAAATCTATCCGCTTCCCTTTAACATTACAGAGATATTTTCAATGCCCTTCAAGACAAGCTGAAACACGAACTGGATGGGTAGACATGCCAACTTTTCCAAGAATGGAGGTGGCATAATTACATTTTGCAGATAATCACAATACATTTGAAGTTAGTTAGTTAGTTAGTCGCAGTTCCAACTTCACAGCAACGGGTCGTCCCCATTATGCTCCATTCCTGTGCCAGTGAATATCACACAAAACGCTCCCCACTGCCCAATGTGAAGTATAACTTGTAAACTGACTCGTGTGTTACCGGGACCCACTATGGATGCACAGTTGTGCTGCATTGTAACCTGCCATGCATGTCGTAAGAGGCGATTAAAGACTAAAGAGGGTTGGCATAAGACTGACTACATCATCCCATAGAAAACTTGAGCTCCAAAATTCAAACAACCATGAGCAAGTCTACAAAAGGCTTGGCGTGAGTAGATTGAGGGTCTATGTTTCGATGTAAGATGGAAGGAAGAAGGAGGAGGGGAAGAAGAGGTGTAGGAGGAGGAGGAAGAAGAAGAAGAAGAAGAAGAAGAAGAAGAAGAAGAAGAAGAAGAAGAAGAAGAAGAAGAAGAAGAAGAAGAAGAAGAAGAAGAAGAAGAAGAAGAAGAAGAAGAAGAAGAAGTTGTAAACATACATGAGACAGTCAGGTTTCAAAATATGTTAATAATTAAGTCTCCTCAATGGCAACTACTTTACCAACTGGGAGAGGCGAAGATGCATTTCTACATCTTAGACAGAACATATCAATTCATGTGCGGATAGTTTTCCCTTGCCACAATGATAGATTGTTAAGAATTTTTCCATGCTGTTTTTCTCTATACCTTTTTCCATTAATCTCTCTAGTTGTTACAATTTTTTCTGTTCCCATAATGTGACCCAAATATGTTTACTGTTGTTTTCTGATGTTTATGATAAATTATCTTTGTGTTTTAGCAGTCTTGGCATTTTTGAAAACATTTAGACAGCATTTCGGCTGTTCACGGTATTTTCAGCTATTAAGTGACCACTTCCAATGCCCTATGGAGTTTCAGAAGCATTGTGGTAGCATAATGGTTGGCAGACTTACCCACCAACGCAGTGATCCAGAATTCAATCTGCCACAGTGGTAAGATATTATACCTATCAGTACACCTTTGGGGTCAACCCAGTCTGGTAACAAAGAAACTAGATATTTGTCTGGTAGGAAAGGAGAAGTGAGCTGGTAATTTCACCTTATAATGCTGTGTGACCTAATATATGTAAACCCCTTCACTGCACACACTTGAGAACGAATTAACGAACAAACATTTTCAAAGAGAGATTTTCTTTACAATTTTCATGAGAGATGTGATGAGGGATTACTTTCACCTAGACCTTTCAATGAGGTTCAGATTTATATTGAATTCTACAGACAGTGAACTAATGTCAGTTGTCAACACAGATGAACACTGTAAGACATACAATAGACAAGCAGAAAAAAAGGAAATTGATACACTGCACGGTGATTGCACAGATGGATGACTTTAATCTCATAGTCAGTCTCCTTTCCCATTACAGAGGAGATATATAGAAAGTAACAGCAATGACTGAGTTACAAACTCACACAAACAAAACAGCATGTAAAGAAATAATGCACAGCCATACACAAAGTGGCTCTAAGTTTATATCCATGAAATCAAAGATCAAGTTTTTGAACTACAGAAGCCCAGGAAGATTAACAAAGTCAACAAATACCCGCAGAAGTCGGATATGTCGGCCTAACGGAGCAGGAACCCAGCTCTGCTGTAAACAAGCACAATGCAATCACGTCCGAAAAAAAAAACTCCGGATGAATGAAGAACTACAGAAGAAGCAATTGCTTGGATCCATCATGACAAGAGATGTTAGAGCAACTACAGAAAACCCTGATGTAGTAACTCAGAAACGCTCCTTGGAAAGAGAAGACAGCTGACAGTTGACGTCTGGGAAATCACCGTGAGGCCACTGAAATAGCATAAGAAATACATTCACAGGTGTTGATTGGCACTCATACAAGAAAGAACAGAAGTGGAATCAGAGGCCATGCTACTTTTCTTCTGCCTTTCATCTCCCATTAGAGTATAGGCCCTCAACCAACTAATGCCAAGTCCTTTGTAGGTTTGCTCATAATTGGTTGGATTCTGCAGGCGCAGTATTCTAAATGATGAGCTAATTAGCCCCATGCCACCCTCCTTAGCTGCCTCTTATGACATGCACTTAGGCTACAGTGTTACTATTCTTGGCTTCCCTTATGGCCCTGATAACTCAGAGGCCAGTGCACCTACTAGACAATATAACAATTGAAAGCTGTAGCCACAGCGGGGTTTTAACCTACCCTTCTCCAAATGACAGCAAAACTTTGTTGAAGGAAAACGTGTACTTTTACGAATGGCCAACTAGTCATCCCTTAACTCTATAATGCAGATAAAAAACTGTGAATGAATTTCTAATGACAGCTGACATTACTACTTGAACGAAAATAAAAGAACAGTACAGGCACAAACAACTAACCCAGACAATCAAATTTGGTTTACATCATGACAATTACCAATGCTGTTCTTGCATTTTCATAAAGGAATGGAGCTTGTAAACAAAGAATTACAATAACAAAATCCTTAAACTAAGTAACAAAAACATGTAAAGTAAGAAGAGGATATTTCAACACACTTTCAAATAAAGGCGACCACCTGCTTTAACTGTGAAGTCATTAAATTTACCACAACCCAATTTTCTTTAGCACTTGATATGAACAAGACTACCCTTGTAAGCACTTAAAATGAACCTATATAAATGAAAACAGCAAAGAATTGCTCTGCTGTGGATTAATGAAACTTCATAATACAAACATAACAGCTGATATCCATACTGTTTAACGGAGATTTAGTTGAACGATAAAAGTGGTAGTATAGTATACTTAATGCGCTGAGGGCTTTATTCTTACTGATAGGTGAATCACTACAAACAATTGGCCTTACAGCTGTCAGTCAGCAATGATAGTGCAAATGCAGTTATAAAAACTCGGATTTTCTAAGGTTTGTGTAAGATGAGTTCCTTGAAGTCATACAATTGACTACCAATTGCAAAGGAAAGTAATTTCTTCTGAATTGTTGGAGTGTTTCAATGCTGATGGAGAGAACTTTTTGGCTAAGATCGTTACATGTGATGAAACCTGGGCACATCATTTTGAACCAGAGACAAAAAGACAGTTAATGGAGTGGCATCATACACAGTCACCATGAAGAAAGAAATTCAAGACAACCTCTTTAGCTGGAAAGGTCATGATCACTGTCTTTTGGGACATTGAAGGTGTGATTCTTGTAGATATTATGCCAAGAGGAGAGACAATCAATTCGCAATCTTACATTAAGACATTTAAAAAACAAGGTTTTCACAGAGTTTGGCTGCACAAGAATCCAGCAGACCCGCTTTTCCTTCATGACACTGCGCGCCCTCAAACAAGTCTAGCAATGAGGGAAGCAATCACCAAATTGGGTTGGACTGTACTACCCAATCCACTATAGTCCTGATTTGGCACCCTCTGATTTTCATCTGTTTGGTCCACTTAAAGAGGAAGACCGAGACGAAAATATCTGGATGGCTTGGCCACATGGCATGGACGAGACAGGAACACTGAGCTGATCCACGACACTGGTGATCGAGTGAAATGGCAAGTCATGACCGCCCACGCTTCCCGGCATGGCACATGATTGATTGATTGATTGGTCCACTTAAAGATGCACCCCATGGGACAAGGTTTGAAGATGATGAAAAAGTGATTCATGCAACGAAGAAATGGCTACATGATCAAGACACAATCTGGTACAGACAAGGAATACATGCCCTTGTTTCGCACTGGCATAAAGCCATACAAGTTGATGGGGATTATGTTGAATAATATTGATGTTTACATGACATATCCATTATTGTGTATAAATTTGAAGATTTTTTGAATAAGCAGCTCCTGAGAAAAATTATGTGGTGCATTACTTTCTGACCAATGCTTGTAATATAGAAACATTCTTTAGAAAACTGGATCAAAAGAAAGAAAAATATTGACATTCTACAAAATATGAATGTCAAAGAAAACTGCCTCATAAACATCAGGATCTCTTGGAAACTGAAATAATTTGGCTACATTAAACATCAGTGGTATGGACAAAACAGTGATGGAGGGTATGGATCCTGGGGAAAGAGGCCAGGGTCGACCAACAAGGCGGCAGACACAGGACATTGAAGGCACTTTAGGCATGAAGATGCATGGGGTAGGGGAACTGCCACAAGATCAAGTCTTTCCGGCAGGCTATGAGAGTGATGCTCTGCAAAGGACCTGCTACCTGAGATTGAAATTAACATAACTGTATCCATTTACACAGATGGAGGTGTAAACACTAAAATAAACATGACTTTTCATATAAAATCTACAGCTCTTTTAAAGAAATATGAACAACTAGTTTATTTAACAAAAAAACCTTACATGAACTGACTATGAGAAAATCAATATTGGGCTACTTTGAAAGTAACATTAAAAATAGAGACATACTACAGAATCAACAATATATGACACAATACAAATAACATGACACAACATATTTATCTGCTAATGTGTACTGCATATTCCCCGCAACAAATGGCCAGATGTTTCAGCCTATTACTATATGAAATTATTAATCAATAACAAATTACATTAAAGTGTGTAAGCAAACACTGACAGGGTAACATAAAGAGACTACAAGAGACATAGCTAAACATGCCCAAATCCACAAGGCAAGTATATAGCAAAGTAAATATAATCTCATGGTTAGGTCATGATATAATAAGCATGCATGACCAGCTTTCTTCCTTGCCAGCTGACCTGACCTACCCAGAAAATACAGAAATGTTTCCCAAATTTATGAGATAGTTAACCCCAAAGTTTTAGCAATGAAGACAAATCCAAATCTACACACTACAAGAGATTCTACAAGGGGCTTCTCATAAGTCTTTAGCCTGACCATGAAGGAGTAGGCGGAGAATATTGAAATTTGGCACAGTGCTTATTCCTTCTAAATGTAGCCTCCACCTGAATTTATGCATTTCTGCCATCTCTGTGTGACCTTGAAAAGACCTTCAGAATAAAACAACCTATTTTTCAAACTAAACCAGTTATCACAAGCCAGTATGACTTTGTCACTGTCAAAACGATATCCTTTCAGCTGTTTTTTTAAGATTTGGGAAAAGAAAAAAAGTCTGATGGAGCCATATCTGGAGAATTTGGTGGGTGTAGAAGAATTTCAATATTCAAATTGTTGGCAGTTTGCAGCACAAGCCGTGCTTTATGGGAGGGTGCGTTGTCTTGAAGAAAAGGCAAAATTTGCGTACGCGCTATCCCTCATTTTCTGGTCACAGCCCTGCATAGTACTGCCCATTAACCATATTGCCATGAAGCATGTAATCTTTCAATATGACACCTTTGACGTCCCAAAAAGCAATCAGCATAACTTTTCTTACAGATTTTTATGCTCTTGGCTTGACATGTGTTGGCGAGCCCGAGGTTTTCCACTGCATGCTGGCAAAGTTTGGATTCTGGGTCATAATGGTGAATCAGTCTCATCTACCGTGACGGTAGTGGTCATCAACATGTTTTTCGACCGCCACATGTTGAGCAACTGGCCACAGCAATCAACCCGTGTTTGTTTCTGTTCACATGTCAGCAGGCGCGGGACCCAGCGGGCACACACTTTTCTCATGTTCCATCTGTTGTGTAAAATTCTAAAACACTGTACTCTTACTCAGTTTTGCTGAACCTGATATCTCTGTTATTGTCATTTTCCTATCCTGGTCTATGATTTTCTTCACTTTTGCAGCATTTGCATCATTGCACTCTGAGGACGGCCATCCTGATCTTGGCAGATAAGCAACTTTGGAACGGCCACATATAAACTGCAAATATCAATTTTTTACAGAAGCATACGAAGGACAGACTTCCTCAAACACTGGCTCCGTTTCCCTGTGTATTTCTGTAGGTGTTTTTCCCTGTAACATCAAGAATTTTATCACAGTCCTGGCGTCTAATTTATCCATTGTTCTGACAAACCGTTGGATGTGCAGATCTGGTCAATAGGGTGTCTTGTGCCATGCACCATATCGGGAAAACCAGTTGAGAAGGGAAATTCATAATTCATATGGGTTCCAAATGTTGCTGTATGTAGCCGAGGCGCGGTGTTGGGGTGAGCGCCCAACATTGCTCAAATACCTCAATGGCTCGTGAATACATAACCTATGCAGCAAAAGTCCAACTCCTGGCCTTCACGTGGCGGGCCTGTTTAAACTAACAGGAGAAGGGGCGACGGCGAGTCTCTGGCGCCGGAAAATAACCAGTATGCTCTAGATGTGTATGCACGGACATGCATGCGCAGACAGGCGTGTGCGCGCGTACACATCTACACTCGAGTGAGACCACAGTCTGCTCTAGCAAAGAAAGGTGCTGAAGACGGAGGCAACCAGCCAAGAGGCGCACCACAGAAATCAGGATGCCACGCAATCACGCAAAATGGAATATGTCGACTACTGCTAATCGTTATGGTGCTCGCCCTGCTTTGGATCCCCAGGCAGGTGCAGTGCCGGGCCCTATGTCTCGAAAGGGTCCAACCCCAACTACTGGAGGTCCTTCTCAGATGTCCTGTGGAGCCAGGGGACATGAGAATAGGACGACTGGCCATACTAAACTAAGACTTAAAATAATGCACTGGAATGCGGAGGGAGTCAGCAACAAAAAAGTTGAATTAGAAAACATCCTGGACAAAGAGAAAGTAAGCATATGTTGCTTGCAAGAAACTCACCTCAATGAAAATATAGCCTTCAAAATCAGAGGCTACCAGTGTTACCGATCTGACCGAAAGAACAGGCGAAAAGGTGGGATACTGACCCTTGTAAGAAATAACATCATGGCTTCCCAAATCAAAGTCTACATGGAAGGGGCTGAGTATCAGACACTTAAACTTAAGACAGGTAATACAGATCTACATCTGATCAATTACTACTGTCCAAGTGACCGCCCACAGGCACTGGACACTCTACCACTAAAAGAAAAAATGATTGTGTGTGGCGATTTCAACAGCCACTCGCAGAGCTGGGGCTATGATCACATGGACCAGAGAGGAGAGAGACTGGAAGACTGGCAAGATGAGAATAGATTCATGTTGATTAACAAGCCGTCCGACCCACATACTTTCTACTCGAGATCATGGCACTCTTCAACTACACCTGACCTGGCTTTTCATTCACCAGACCTGGAGTGGAACATTACACGAACTGTTGGGAAACAACTTGGTGGCAGTGACCATCGGCCAGTCTTTCTAACCGTAGAAAATGAGCTTGTAAGTGAAAGCAGCACCCTCTCGAGGTGGAACTACAAGAAAGCAGACTGGGCAATGTACAAGCATCGCACCAGCATACTGGTTAGAAACCTGAACACTGAGAAAGACATAAATAAAGCAGTTGAAGAGTTTGGGAAATGCATACTACAGGCAGCGCGAGAAACAGTACCAAGAGGAGCCCGTAAACAATATAAACCCTACTGGAGTAGTGAACTGGAACAGTTGCATAATGATGTTGAAGTGTGTAGAAAGCAAGCAGAGGCCACACCCAGCCAAGAGCACCACAATAAATTCCAGCATGCAAAAGCCAAATTTCAAAGGGCCAAGCTGCAGGCTAGACGGAAAAGCTGGCTGGAGAAAACGGAGTCTCTGAACTTTGAAAGAGACACAAGGAAATTGTGGAAGCTAATAAAACAGCTTAATGACGAGGGCACAGGGAGAAACTCAAAAATTGCACTACATAAAGATGGAAATATCTTAACAAGAAAGCAAGCAGCTGACCATTTTGCGGACTCGTTCGCACAAGATAGCAATATCAAAATTAGTCCAGAGAATCAACAAGAGATTCGAGAGAAACGACAACATACAGGACAGAAGGAAATAGTACATGAGGTTCTGGAGGCACCCATCACAATCAGCGAACTGGAGCTAGCCATATCAAAACTGAAAATGAGAAAGTCACCAGGAGCTGATGGTATCTCCAATGAAATGATCAGGAACCTAGGAACAGAGGCCAAAACAAAGCTGTTGCAGATCTTCAATAACAGCTGGACCTTAGGCAGTGTTCCACAAGCCTGGAGAGAAGCAATCATGATACCCCTCCTAAAATCAGGGAAAGATGGTTCCATTGCCTCTAGCTACAGACCAATTAGCCTCACCAGCTGTCTCTGCAAAACACTGGAGCGCATCATCAATCACAGACTGCAGTGGTACATTGAAAGTAAAAACATCCTTGTGCCACAGCAGGCTGGCTTTAGGCAGTGCTACTCTACGGAAGATCAGACAACCTACCTCTCTCAAGAAATTGAGGATGCATTCCAAGAGAAGAAGCTGGTGCTTGCGGCATGGATAGATCTGAAGAAAGCCTTTGACAAAGTCTGGAAAGAAGGTCTGATGAAGAAACTGAGAAACTGCAAAGTCAATGGAAGAATGTACAAATGGGTGAAAGCATACTTGCACAACAGAAGAGCCCGAGTACAGATAGACGGACTCAAGAGCAAGAAAGTACTACTGCGTCACGGTGTCCCCCAGGGCGGAGTCTTGTCCCCCACACTTTTTCTAATCTTCATCAATGATCTTGTTGCTCACCTACCGCATGGAATTAAAGCGGCAATGTACGCCGATGACCTGGTTCTATGGAGCACAAATGAATATGCATCAGTGGCCACCAGATTGCTACAAAGAGCTGTAGATACATTTGCTGCATGGGCAAATAGATGGTGTGTCAGCATAAACACTGACAAGTGCAGCACCACCCTATTTACCCTCTCTCCAAAACAAAAGGCAGGGATCATCCAGATAAATGGAACACCCCTAAGAGAAGATAAAGAACCAACATACCTTGGAGTAACATTTGATGGCAAGCTGACATGGAGAAAGCACATCAACAAAGCAGTAGCAAAAGCCAGAAGGAAAATAGCCATCCTGAGAAAGCTAAGTGGAACCACATGGGGAGCCAGTACGAAAATACTTAGCAAAGTTTACCAACAGAGCATACGACCACACCTGGAATATGGGTCAACTGCGTGGTGTTCAGCATCAAATACCACACTACAAGAGCTGGACAAGGTGCAAAATCAAGCACTTAGAGTCACCACAGGAGGGATGAGATCAACCCCTATAGTGGAAATGGAGAAGATGGGGAGGACACAGGCACTGAGTGAGCGCAGAGATACGAAAACGCTAATACAAGCAGAAAAGTTCCTCAGCTTGCCAGGCCACCCTATGAAGAACAGATTTGAAAACCTAGCTATGGGGCGGTTGAAAAGAAGTAGTTTTATCCACCAGGCCAAACGACTCTGCAGAGAAACCACTGATCTGCCCACAGTTGGTATCCCCCTAACAACTATTCCAGAGCGAACTCCATGGAAAGATGAGCATAGACTATCATTACAAATCCAGACAAAAGTGAGAGGAATATTTGACAAGGAAGAACAGAACAGTGTGCAGCGCAGAACAGCCACTCTCAGCTTCCTTGATGAAGAATACCCACAGGACCTCTGGATCCGAGTCTACACAGATGGGTCAGCACAAAATGCTGTTCGAAATGGAGGAGCGGGAGTGTACATAGAATACCCAAATAATACTAGGGACACAGCCAGAGTACCGACAGGAAAGTACTGCCATAACTATGATGCCGAAATTGAGGCAATCAAGATAGCAACAGAGAAATTACTAAATAACAGCAATGGTACACAACCTGTGGTGCTACTAACAGATGCAAAATCAGTACTCGAGGCGCTCCTCTCTGGGAAATTGCCAGTACTAAGGACACTACTTTCTGAACTTAGCAGTCAGCATAAAGTCACCATACAGTGGATACCATCCCACTGTGGAGTACCCGGAAACGACAGAGCTGATCAATTGGCTAAGGAAGGAGCCAAAGAGGAACAGCCTGATGTGCCCGTTACATACCACCAAAAGAAAAGAATGATCAAATCAGTCAGAAAGCCACCAAAACCTGCTCAAGATGACTACCACATTATGGACAGACCAGAACAAGTCATTATTCTGCGCCTCAGAACAGGACACAATAGATTACGCAACCACATGTATACAAAATTCAAGATTGGTGAAACAGCCATGTGCACATGTGGATTGGCGTCGCAGACAGCAGAGCACATACTCCAAGACTGCCCAAAATATAACATATCTAGGCAAACCTTCTGGCCTAGAGAGACGACGGTGGAAGATAAACTCTATGGACCACTGTGTGAACTGAAAAAAACAGTTCAATTCATGCAAGAGACGACATTGCAGATATAGACATATTTCAAGCGAACGAAAGAAGAAGAAGAATAATTCATATGTCCATTACAAATTGAATGTGCCAAATTTCAATTTTCTCCGCCCACGCCTTCGTGGTCAGGCTAAAGACTTATGAGAAGCCCCTTGTAAAATCAGAGAAGATAGGTTTACATTAATGAAATCATATCCCCCTTGCTTAAAATACTCTATGATATATATGATTTTATTTGCCATATTTTTTCATATTCACACTGATGGAAATGGTATGTTTTATGGTAATTATTTGTCTCATAAGCTTCACTGATACTGTTATTTTTAAAAAGTAAATTTCATGGCAGATGCTACTATATAAAATTGACTAGTCTGGATTTCATATTTAGTAGTGCACATGCCTGCTAATCAAGTGGTTATGTGTTCAAATCCCCCTCCAGGCATGGACTTTTTTCTTTTTCTTTTTGCATTGACTTATGGCTTCCCAGGTTGACTCAGCTTGGATTGGCCACTAGGGAATTTCCTGGGAAGCAATGATATTGACCACATCACCCATCAAATGTCTAACCCTCTAATGTTTTTTCCTGCATATCCTATTACAGGACATCGCTGTCAACACCAGCATTTTACCACTGTTGTTGATTTCTTGGCAAGATTACGCTCAGTAGTTTGCCATTGCTTTCTGAGCGGCCGGCTCACATATCCTGTAACGGGCACGGCGAGAACCGCTACCAATTCTCGCGCAGCTGCGTTTGCTCATATGGATAACGGGATTACTGAGAAAGTCGCTAACAATATGGGTTTAAAGTTATCTGCATATCCTTTACAGGATGTTACAGTCAATCCCAACAGTTTCTGGCTGATTGCATTGCTTTCTAAATGACCGGCACTCATACCATTTGTGACACACACAAAAGCGCAAGGTGGCCTGCTCCCAAACTGCCTGCAACTGTGTTTCAAGCCTGGTATGTGGGATTATGAACTGTGTAGGTAACTCCTTCACCACAGCGCCGGCAATAATATGGGGCTAACTGCGTATATCCAGTATGCCTCAAGGCATGGGAAATGGTCCTTTACCTTTTTTTTTATTTACCAGAGACAGACCCTGGATTATCGTCTCAGTAAGCAAGTTGCTAACAACTATGCTACCACAGCTCCTCCTTAACAATTAAGAACATTAAAACAGAACAGCTTGTGCCACTAGTTGAATCATGATATTATCAGTGTAGTCAAGATTACTATTGTACAGGTTGAGAGAAATTAGAAATAATAAATTAATTTTCCACATGATTATAAATGACGGAGACAAATTAATGCCGCGCCACACTTTACAGCAAATGCTGAAACACATGAATCCTCTAATGTCAATTATGGAAAAAAGTTTGCATCTAAAAATGGCAATTAGATAGGCATAATAACACCATCACAGAGAGAGAGAGAGAGAGAGAGAGAGAGAGAGAGAGAGAGAGAGAGAGAGAGAGAGAGAGAGAGAGAGAGAGAGAGAGAGAGAGAGAGAGAGAGTTGGTGGTGGGGGGGGGGGGGGTACAACATTGCCTGAATAAAGCCAAAACAAAAATCAAAATATAAAAGATATATAAGAAGATAATGTTATTTCAAACCTCTTAAATCAATAACAATGCATATTTTTTTTATATACAAGCACACACGACGTTAACATTTTCTACATTGCTTTCACATTTAAATACATGGCAGTAATGTTTAAAAAGCTGCAGAATTCAAATATGACATGTAGCCCCATACTATGTGAGAAAAAGGGTGCAACGCAACTAAACCTACTGACACACTTTTACCTACACAATTTACATCAACAACAACAACAACAGATAACTCTCTTTTACTATCAAAATGTAGTGCAATGCAAGCAGATATGTTTAAGGTCATACACACTAAGTGGTTTATAATATAAAAAGGTTAGTTTTCCACATCAAGAGTACACTGTAAAATGAGGCCTGGTGGCCCAATTTTTATTAACAAAACCACTTTCTTTATGGGATTTAGGTGACACTACTGATCATTTTGACTATCAGAAAGTTTACTATATCAATTATCAGCCTGTAACTGACAATCATTAACCCTTTGACCTCAAGGTACCAGATTATCAGCATCTGTTTCTATCAGTATCAGACGTGTACCTCAGATTTATGAGGTGGGCACACACACAAATGTGAAAGGTAAGGAATATGAGTGGTTCTGGGAAGGTAAATACAAATGACAGTGACCATGAAGTGAGAATTATTTGAATTTTGTTGTTTGTTTTCATACTGAAACAAGGTGATGAACAGAAAAGGGCCTTCCAAGAAACTAACAGCAGTACAAGCTTCTGTTATTTTTACAATAACTAAAATTTAATCTAATGATAATATGAATGGTGACATATGTTCCAAATAATTATAAAAATGCTATTTTTAGTATTTCTCAAGATCCTTCATGGGTGCACCCAACAGTACAGCGGTGTGGAAGAAGGCTAATCCCCAGGTAAATATATCTAGTAAACTTGATAGTTTGGTCTCCTACAATTAATATTATACTACAGTAATCACTTTACTTATGGAATTCTATAGCTGAAATGTGCTACAAAACTTTCAGGTTCATGAATTTCAGGATTATCACTTGGTGGCGCTTAGAGAACAGAGGGTTTGAAGTTTCACTACCTTGTTGAAGCCATTAGAGACTGCAAAATGTGGACTTTCTATGTATAAATGTAACAAATATGTCAGTCATTTCCCAAAAATAGCCAACAAAACAGACCATTGTAAAAATAACTAAAATTGTGTGTAAATACTGCAAAAATCTACCTGACTTTGTTGAGAGGACTGGTATAATAAATAAGCAGGAATACTGGATATGATAAAGTTAGTTAGTTTGAGATAACATAATTTAAAATCAAGCATGTATCTGTGATAAGTTGAGTTAAGAACTGACAGCACAGCACTCGGGACATTTCCTTACACAATTTGTCATCTTCAACAACAAACGAAGAGTCCCAATATTAATGATACCAGTTTCAGTCTAATTATGATGTAGCTGTGTCTCATGAACTGATGTTACCCACCTGTCCAAATAGTGCATTTTTTGCTCAGGAGCAGGGGGTTTAGCTCAAGTTCAAAGGGTTAATACCGTAGCTAGTTATTTCGACATAAGCAAACTCTGAATTTTCTCATCTTATTTTCTAAGTATTTTCACACTTTCTTTCAACTGGCCATCAAAATGATAAGAAAATTAGCTCTCTTACATTTTCTGATGGAGACGAACACACATTTGTGATGTTTTACCACGCTAGTTGCTCTCAACTATCACAGAACACTACCAAATCTTTTGCACAGTATACTACTAAATTTATTAGAAATAAAATCGGTTAATTGCCCATTCTTTACTATTTACAGTTAAAGGTTTTTATATTTTCGAAACTGTATCATCTTTCCCTTATCTGATCACTGGGACTAACTAGCTGCACTGTTGGATCATGAACAAAATACTAAGTCATCAAACAGTTCATTCCAGGCACTATTTCATTTAGCCAGTAGCCCAGCACATTTCATCTATATCTATAAAAGACGATGTATGTCTGTCCGTTCTTTATGCGTTCGCGAACAGTCCATCCGATTGAGATGAAATTTTCTACACGTCTTCTTCTCATTCCGGTGCAGCCAACTGTCATAGTTTGTTAGTGTACAATCAGCTATTTACTTACTAAAATTTAAAATTTTAATATCATTTATATATATATATATATAGCGAGGGGACTTAACTTAAGAAAAGTTATTTCAAGGGGCATAACTTTTAATAACATTGATATATATTTTATATATAGATTGTTGCATTGTTTTCAAAGATTTATAAACTCTTTGTCTACAGTTATTTACAGGCATATGAGTTATAACAAATAATGATATAATCTTTAAGGCATTTTCAAAGTTTTCATAAAAATAATGCTTCTATTTAAATAGTGAAAATTTTCTAACTCATCTTTTTATGTTTAAAGAAGTTATCTACAGTCACGAAGGTGATTAAAAACAGTTTTCATTAAAAAATAATGGATGGTGTGTGGAAGCACATTCTTAAGTTACTTTTTTTTTGGTTATATGAATTTAATGAGACGCTCCCCGCCAGGAGCTGGGCGAAGCCGCGCCGGGTCAGATAGACAGACAGACAGATAGTCGGGAACGGGAGCTTATATGACTACTTATATGAATTAAATGAGATGCTCCCCACCAGAGGCTGGGCGAAGCCGGGCCGGGTCAGACAGACAGACAGATAGTCGGGAACGGGAGCTTATATGACTACTTATATGAATTAAATCAGATGCTCCCCACCAGAGGCTGGGCGAAGCCGGGCCGGGTCAGGCAGACAGACAGACAGATAGTCGGGAACAGGAGCTTATATGACTACTTATATGAATTAAATGAGATGCTCCCACCAGGGACTGGGTGAAGCCGGGCCGGGTCAGACAGACAGACAGACAGACAGTCGGGAATGGGAACGGGAGCTTATATAACTACTTATTTGAATTAAATGAGATGCTCCCCACCAGGAAGCCGGGCCGGGTCAGACAGACAGACAGGCAGGCAGACAGACAGACAGATAGATAGATAGATAGATCCCCGTCAGGGGCTGGGCAAATCCAGGCCGGGTCAGCTAGTTCATTATAAAATAGGTTTTTCTGTTCAGTGTGCCTTCCTTAGCCTGTTCCTGTCTTCAGTCTACCTGTAAAGTAGTAGGTTTTGTATGTCTCATTCTGGTCACTATCCATCTATCTGTCAGACTTGGCAGACGCTACCAGTAACTTATACTACTGCCTAAGTAACATCAAGTCAATGGGACACGCTACCATGTGGAGACAAGTGAAGGGTTCTAAGTCACATCCATATAGGGACGCAGAGGTGTTCCCAAGGCACCGGAGCCAGGTTCTATACTGGCCAAGACCTACTAACACGTCCTAGTTGTGTGTCCTGGGCAACAGGTCCCTTTGGGGTCCTGGCTAACGTAGTGGGATCATTGGTTCTTCCGAAGTCATAGAGTATCTGCCTGCATGGCGAGGAACCACCAGTCTGCACACCAATAAGCCAGACATGGGACAACGGATACTCACACAAACCTCTGGCCGGTATGACATCACACTGATGTTGGACAGTAGGATGTCTTCATCCGACATACAGGACTTCACGCTGGAGTTCACAGCCAGTGAACGCAAGCAAGCACATCCATATAAAGTAAAAATGTAACTGACTCTTTTCCTTGCCCTGAGTATTGGGTATACGGTGCTAGTTCTATATTTGTATAGATCAAGTGGCACTCACTAGGTGGTGTGGTCATCATGCCAGCTACCTTTACTTCCAAGAGAAATTCCTGGTGCCTGTTGTAGGCTGGAAGCCCGGGTCATTTTATTTACAGGAAAGCATGCTAGCCACTTTCCTCCCACGGCTCCTGTTTATCTATCTGCTGGTGACTATTTTTAATGCAAATGTATCCTGAGCTAGATAGGATATGGGAAGACAAACTGTTTTATACGCTTTGCAATACAATTAACTCCAACAAGCAAAAAAGTGTATATTGAACGAGCGAGTGAAATAAAATTTAAAAGAACAAGACACAGATTCAGAAACTAGTAAAAATATTAAATTAGCAGGCCAACAAAACTAAGTGTGTATAGCATCATTTAGCACAGAAGAATCATGAGATACACTGTGCTTGCTGTAAAATGTATAACATGCTCAGAATAACTAAAACACATTGTATATGCCTGCAAATATACTGATATCTATTTAAGAGACAGTTTCAAAGATTGTGGTTTCTTTTTTTAAAGTTTAGTTAAAAAGCTATTTAAAAGTTTTTAAAAACCAATAATGAATGGTTTCTAAATTATAAAATACATGAGAAATGTCAAATAATTATATATTTAATTATAAAATAATAAGTATTCCTTCATATATGTTTTATATTCACCATGTAATTATGTATATGTGTGGGAAGAATTTTTTTTTTGGGACACTAAACATATACACCAGTGTGATATAGTTACACATGGATACATGATGTGATTCTGACTTGTAAACAAAGCGTGCTTATGTATGTTATGGACAACTGAAAATTCATGTGGCAGGCAAAAAGTAAAAATGTTCAGGCGCCATGGCAACCTGATGCCTTGGATTTTTCTACCCCTGGTGGGGACATTATGGTTAGGTTTCTTGGACATGTTATGAGAAGATATGAATTGGAGAACTTGGTGACAACTGGCAAGATCGAAGGGAACAGACCAAGGGGAAGACAGAGAAGTAAATACCTGGATGGCTTGGCCACATGGCATGGTTGAGACAGGAACACTGAGCTGATCCATGACTCCGGTGATAGAGTGAAATGGCGAGTCATGACCGCCCACGCTTTCCGGCATGGCACATGATTGATTCATTGGTGGGGACATTATGGTTAGATTAGTGTGGCTTATTTTTATCAACACAGTGGCCTAAGTTACATGTCCAATAGTGGGAAGAAATTATCTGACTAGTATGGCTTGGGGGTCAACCCAACCTTATAACAAAAGGGCACTGCATAATTTTCAGGAACTTGAGGAAGTGAGCTAGTCACAATATCTATTCCATTATGCTATTATTTAGTATATGTGAAGGCCAAACACCTCACACCTTTAAACTTATGGCATCTTTCAAAAAGTGCTTAGCCTGTTGTGTCTTTCTTCTGTCCTTCATCCCCCATTGCTACATAGGTCCTCAACCAATTTGCACCAAGCCATCTTACGTTTTGCTATCTCCTGCAGCTCACCATGCCCTCCCTGTTATCAATTTTGTCTCTTATTATCTTCTCCTTCTATTTTGTTTCCCCATATGGGTTCTAAAGAACTTGCTAATTAAAGTATTATCAGATTTTCTCAATGCGTGTCCTATCCAGCATATTTTCCTTAGCTCTTGATTCACTAGAATCTGTCTAGTTTTCCCCCTAAGCTCCACATAAGCGATTCTGTAACCCCATTTAAGTCCTTGTCTTTGCTAGCTTCAGTTAATTAATGTTTTTAGTTTATACATAACTATTGTAGTCTTCTCCATATTTCTGATCCCTGCATCATGCTAAACCGGCTCCGTGGCGAAGGGTTGCGGACGCAGTTCATAATCCTGTATACCCCCGTTCGAAACACAGCTGCGCTCGATTTGGCAGCAGACTGCCTAGTGTTGGTTTTTTACAAAATGGTATGGGTGCCGGTCATTCAAAAATCAATGGCAAACTACTGAACATAAACTTGCCAAGAGATCCCAACAGCAAAATAATGCTGTTGTTGACTGTGACGTCTTGTAAAGAATATGCAATTAACTTTTAACGACATCATACTAATTTAATGCTGGAGTTAAATATAAGTTTGGTAAAAAGTAAAGGTAATCACATAACAAATACTGGTGTGGTGAGAAGTGTTAGCCTTCCCTGAGTGGATTCTAATGTTCTCAAAGATTCCAAAGACGCTGGCGGTTGTGACGACTGAGGGCAGCGAGATACCATGCCAGGTATCGATAAACAAGAAAATACAACAGCCTGAAGGATTAATTCTAAGAATCACGCAATGTTCCAGATGCCAGAGGGCCAGCCACAACAGAGCAACATGTCGCAGTAATACGGAAATCTGCCGATACTGCGCTGATCACCACGCCTTCAAGGAATGTCCGCTGGCCAAACTGGACACTGACTTCCAAGTACCCAACAACAAAAGAAAGTGCGCCAACTGCCTGAGCAAGCATGGAGCAAGATACCTGGGCTACGTACCTCCAAAGACTCAGAGACGTCTTAAAGATCGCCATTACCACAAAGACACCATATAAGGACGCAATGCAGAGGTGCGAGACAGACACGTGCATCTCGCAAGTGGAAAGATCTCAACTACAAAGCCAGATAGACGAACTAAGAAACCAAATCAAGCTACTTCAAACACCAGCACAAACCAGCGACAATGAAAAACTGCTTGCCGAAATAAAGGAGATCCAGCAAAACATCAAACAATAGGTGGAGCACATGATCCAGGTGACAAAGAAGAATGAAGAGATTATACGAGACATCAAGGCGGAGAGAGAATTGCTAAAATATGAAAGGGCGCCAACCCAATTCCAACCAGCAGAAGACATGGAAAAGAACACAAAGAAGCCACAAGATGAAACCCAACAAGAAAACATTGAAAAGCTACTGAATACAATACACAAAAAAGGAGACAAAAGACGCATGATGGAGCCCAACCACAGATAAATCAGAAACAGCAAGCTCAGGCCATGATACCCAAGCAGCTCAAGGGGAAACCAGAATCCTGCCAGAAACACAAAGAAAGCCCAGAGGAGGAAACCGACACATGTGGAGACAGCCGGAGCCAAGAAGAGAAAGACAAAGCAACCTTAACTCCCAGCGAGTATTGGGATAAATATGAGGATAGATACTTCAAGAGAGAGAAGCAAAGAAGAATACGACGCGGACTGTGGATCTACGAATCGCCATACAGCTGCAAACGTATCTATCCAAGCAACATGCTCAACTAAAAGTAGCCAACACTGACAATAAAATCAGCCAGAGGAGAAAGACTCAAAGGAATACTTGCAGGCCAACGAATCCCCCAGCTGACATCACAGGCATAAATTCTTCAACTGATAAGCCAGCCAACACTGGCGCAAAGAAACTTAACAAACTCATTCCGCACCATGAACCACCAATATTATAACCGATGCCACAGAGGCTGGTTGACACGGTGGAAAGTTTTTTTTGTCACAAACCACTATGCTACCACTATCAGTTCTAACTTTCACAAAGTTTAAATATATGATCCTCTCTTTCTCGCCTTCCCTGTCATCTGTCACCTCTCCTCGATTTGGGTACCCTCCCCTTTCTTGAGAACTGCAGTGGCATAGTGGTTAGTGTGCTTGCCTGCCAAGACAGTGGTCCAGGTCAAAACCTTGGGTAAACCCAGTCTCATAAAAATGGATACCGCACAATTTCTGGGAAGGAAAGGTGATGATAAAAGGAACTGGCCACTCCAACTCATATAATGGCCTAAAATAATTGAATGCCTAACACTTCACATGCCAACAGTATTATCTGCTTAGGACTTAAATTTTTCTTACCCCTTTCTATGATCTCTGCCCATCCCACACATCTTTCTATAAAGATGAGCACCCTACCTCCTGCAGCAACTGATTTCCCCCTAGTTTACACTTGATCAACTACATCACTTCCTATCAGTTGACCTACACCTTCTGTGGCACACAGCTTGACCTTTGCACTTTAGCATTCAAACATCTCCAAGGTCTCAGCTCAGTGACTATTTAGGGGGATTTTTTCATGAAGATGTATCAGTGTCTTTTTGTTTTTGTGTGCTGATGAAAGCTTTCTAGCCACACTGTCCATTTTGTCACTTGTGAATGTTTTCTTGTAAAGATAACCAATTCCACTGTCCATTTTATTTGATTTACACATATCTGCTAGTGCTATATTAGCCCATCTAGCTTTTTGTATTCGTGTTTTAATGTCTCTACCTATTCTCCTGTCTGTCTACATTAAAACAGTTGTATGCATTGTACGATTCCACCGCCTGAGGTGGGTTTTACCAAGATTTATGGATAATGCTTGATTTATTCTCATTATCCTTGTCTACTCCCTAAGCTTTTTAGACCTAATTCTTGTGACCTCACATACAGTGCGTTTAGTTTTTCTTGCATTTTATTTTGCTTCCTATAAGAGCCCGGGTAACTAGCAGGCACTTAACTTAGCCTTACCTTTCAAATGAAAATCTTAGAGGTGTGATAGAAATTATAATAACCAGGCCATTGTCTTGTAACCTGTCAATATTGTAGTTAAGGATGTCAAGAGTGTTAAGCACATGACATCATGGTGCAGACAAACACTATGACATCATAAGGACAGTTTAAAAATGGCCACCCCACTTTTGACATGCACTAAAGAGGAGCAGCATTAGTTATTCGTTTTTTGATCAGTGAAGAGGTGAAGCCTAAAGAAATTCATCAGAAAATGAAAGTCCAGTATGGTGATGCATGTCTGTCAGTCCAGCAAGTGTATGAAGTTTCAAAATGGCATGACTTCTGTGACATACTGGGTCAGAAAGTAGTGACCCCAGAGTGGTAACACACATGACCAAGAGAATTTTGTTCTACAGAAATCCAAGCACTTTATCGGAAGTGAAGGACTTGCACTGAACACAATGGGGACATAATCGAAAAATGATACATTTGTTCTTTACTTTTTCAGAATATATCCACCATTTAAAAAAAATAGCATTTAAGGTTTTCATTTGAAGCCCACTCGTAGCTGTACATAATGTTAATATATGTTAATATTATATACATTGTAAATGACTGTACTCTACAATCTACTGACTGCAGAAATCAGTGAAAACAAAGTGGAGTATTCTGACTGTGACTTCTCTCACTGTAAAATTATAAACCTCAGTTGTAAAACTGTAAGTGTAAGGAATACATTATGTGGATTACATTACAATTACATTGCATACACTGTACATGGGGAACAATACAGAGTTGTATGTGGGTGTGTGTATAGTCTTATTCCTCGTTTGATCTATCAAATCATAATGAATCACTCAAAATTAAGTTTTAAAAAATATATTAAAACAAGACCTGATTAATTAAATTTTAGAAATTTGCTGTAAACGGGAATAACATATTTAATTGGAATCTATAAGTTGGTATGCTTTGCTGTAAAATGTCATCTCAAATAATAGATCAAGAATACACTTCACTAAATCCGCACCCATATTTCTGCTGCACCTTTCATTAAGTGTTCTATTACTATTTATTAGGGGCACTGTATGCCGGCCATTTTGTTGTCTGGCAATCACCAGATAAATGGATATTCATGCGCAAGCATTCAAAAACAACACTGCCACAGACAACAACACATAAAATGTTACCTAAATCAATGTAGTTTAGAAAGATACTCCGTTAAAACTGCATCCCTTTGAATTGACCAGCATAGTCAACCCTCCATTGCGTTATGACTGGTCACCCGACGGTCACTTCTATCTAAATAGAAGTGAACGAGCACAACTGCTACTGCTAGTGCTAGGCAGGGGTAGTCACTGTGTGGTGTGCGGTAGTTTGTAGTTTCCTTCACGAATAACTGAATTATTTTATCACTGGGTTAGTTCATAATCCACTGTAACGGCATTCACGATGTGGAGTAAATCGAAGAAGTCAAACATAAATTGTAGAAATTACTGATTTCAATTAACTTATCGAAAGTAGTATCAAGGTTGGTCCAAAGAAATATCTCCTCCCTTCAGGTGAGCTCCAAACGAAATATTTTCACATCAAAACGGAAGCTATTCAGCGCATGCGTCACGAACAAGTCGATTAGATAAGATAACGTGATACAATACCATCTCCACTTGTGAGGGCGGGTGCAGAGGAACTTAACTAACTGAACTGGAACAGTCTCCGGGAAAAAGAAAAACAGTCACAGATGAAATACGGCATGGATAAGTGGGTCAAGAACACCCATTGCAGAAACTTATATGCTGGTAAGTAACGGGTGGTGTCCCCAATATAAATTATGGGAGACAATATAATCGGGTGCCTGGCCTGGGGCATACACTGATGATAAGGACTCACCACTACTCTCTATCTTCTGATATTTTAGTGAAGTTGCATGTTATGTTGTTTCCAGCCATGCTGGTTGGTCGGTTGGTTGTGAATTTTCTGGAAGACAAGAGTTTTAACGTTCAAAACCGACCCATTGGCGTTCGGTTCACATGAGACCTCAAAAGAGCTTGCGCCTATTGAAATGAGGTAGGTGTGAAGACATTTCTGCCGACTCAGTACCAAAGTGCCATCTCCAAAGGGAAATAGATGTGTTGCAGAGCTCTCTGTCCTCTCTCCAACCCAGTAACCAGCAGGGTGAGCATGACCGATGCTGGAACGTGACACATGCAGAGAGACACATTAGCATGTAAGCAGGTGTGTGAAATGAACCTGCTACACCGCCGTCGGTGCCCAGAAAGTTTGAGCGATAGCGCGACAAACCTCTCGGCCATGGTCGGCGTGACCGAAAGTTAGAAGACTTCATGTGGAGGGGCACTGGGTTCATTCCTTACACCGATCTGTTGGACTCTAACGTTGACGTCTCGTTCAGAAAGTTCAGAAAGAATGTCCCGAATGCTGTGATGTCGGTTCCTAAATCAATCAATCAATCAATCAATCAATCAATCAGAAAGTAATGGCAAACTTAATTTAATTTAATTCGCATATCCTTTTACAGGACATCGCTGTCAACAGCAGCATCTTTCACCTGTCTGTTGATTTCTTGGCAAGATTACGCTCAGTAGTTTGCCATTGCTTTCTGAGCGGCCGGCTTAGTTATCCCGCAAGTCACCAGCGGGGGACGAACCGCTCCCAGTTCTCGCCCGCTACGAGACTCTGCGTGATAAACGGGATTACGGAGAAAGTGGTGTAACCCCACGGCCAGAGAGACCGACAATGGCAAACTACTAAACGTAAAATATTTTATAAAACCAACATCCTGCAAAATAACATGCAATATTTGTATTATTATTATAATGATATTATTATTATTATTATTATTGTTATTATTATTATTGTTATTATTATTTATTGCTTCGTATAAGGCACTCAGCTGAGGGATATGGCTGAACGTCTCTAAGTCAAATCCCCCAGATATGAGGGTCTGGCCGCTACCCACCTGCTGCTCTTAGAAGTTTAATGCTGAGCCACCAGCATCTGCAGCCTACCTTGTTCCATACGTACTGGTTATCCATTCCTGTGGAGATAAGGCAAGGCCAAGAGAGAGAGACCATGCTGCATGGGCAACGCAAGTTCTCTGATTTAATGCCAGAGTTTGTGCTTTGGAATTCGAGCTCTGTTCCAATTCACATACTTTCGTCTGTAAAGACTGCAGGGTGCCTTACTTACTTATTTATTGCTCACTCCCCGTGACTTCTTGTCACCTTCTAAGGTATTTACATTTGCCTGTATTTGTTATTTTTCCTCAGAATCTACACATATTTCAATGTTTCATTTCTCATAAAATGGGTAGGCCTACTGGGTTATTTTCGGGACAGGCTGGGAAGGAAAGGCGGTGAAAAACAAAACTAGTCACCCCACGTCAGTATGCTGTATTCGACATAAATGTCTAACACTTCAAAGCCCAACGTGATGATCTGTCACGGGGATTCCTTTTCGCGTATTTCACATTTATACCTAAAACTCAGCGTCGTATCTCAATGAATACATTAAATAACCCATATTTTTGGTTCTCCTTTTGAGGAAAACTTCAAGTGATTTGTAGCAGAGGCTTAGCCAGGTTTGAAGTAAGTGGCGTATAGGAATAAAATAGAATAACCGAGAACTTAGAAGCGGCAGTCGCTGTAGCATAGTGGCTAGACGCTGGCCAGCCGGCTCAGTGGTCATGATTTCAACCCGCAGCAGGCGGGTTCTCAGGTGGATCCAGCCTAACATCTGATGTCTTGGGAAGTCAAAGCGGCTGGCGTGATGATGACCACATCTGCTACCGAGCGCCGATTGGTCAGTTAATACAAATATGTTTAGCACCATATGCCCAACGCGCTTTATGGCGTGTAAAGAGACCTTTACCTTCTGCTAGCAAGAAGACGCCAACAAGAATTTATTATGGACCATTCCTTGTCACCACCCCAGATTTGACTACGCCAATGATTTATCGCGTACTAATACTAATGTCGCCTGTGAGTTATTAGGGCCTAGACGGGATGCAAAGTATAGTGAGACTGTAACCTGTCATGCATGTCGTGAGAGGTGACTACGGAAGGTTGGCGTGAGACTGGCTATCTCATCTAGTATAAAACATTGGCCGCAAAATCTAATCAGTCGTGAACAAGTCTACAAAGGGATTAGCGAGAGTTGGTTGACGGCCAATGTTTCAATGAAACATGACAGATATCATGAAAAGAAGAGTTATCCACAATATTATTTGGAGGTGACCGGTTCAAATTCAGCGAACATTCCTTTCAATGTATGTGTTATCTTTTTTTTTTCGCATATCCTTTACAGGACATCGCTGTCAACATCAGCATCTGTCAGCTGATTGTCGATTTCTTGGTAAGATTACGCTCAGTAGTTTGCCGTTGCTTTCTGAGCTGCCGGTTCACATACCCCGTAAGTTACCGACGCGATTCGAACCACTGCTGATTCTCACCGTCTCACGTTACTTACGAGAGTATACGAGATTACGGAGAAAAGTCGCTAACCTCTAGGCCAAGAAGCCGGCGAATGTCCATTAATCCATGAAAATAAGCGTCTAGCACCATATATTCAATACGCCTTAAGTCGTGTAGAGGAGTCTTTTAGTTTCACAGAGAATAGCGGGAGCCGCGGTTTTGCAATTGTTAGTGCTCTTGCCTGCCAGTCTGTTGGTCATGGGTTCGATCCCGCATATTGGTTCGAATCTGCATCTTGGCGGATTTTTAAAATTGACCAGGGCACACAGAATGACACCGCCTAAATCGGTGCCAGGAAATGTTACACAAAGTAAAGGTGGTCTGCATGATATTGACCTCAGTACCAGACCAGTGCCGATCGGTCTATGGAAATATGTGTCTAGTGCCATATGTTCAATATGCCTCAAGCGCGAAAAAGATACTTTTTACTTGTATGGTGTATTTTTAATGACTGCAGTGTTTGAAAATATTGCCGGTCCAAGTTTTTGTATTTACCTATTATGTTGCATGAACTGTACAGAAGGTGTATACAAAACAGTCATTAAAAATACACCCGATACATTCATAGGCAAGAGAAAGACAGAAAAACACATGAGGTATGCCACAGGAGTGCCACTTAGATCTACCCTTAAGATAGATGATCATGACCCTTCCCATGCCTTGATGTGCATTGGGTATATGGTGCTGGCCCCATGTTTTGTAAGCGGACTGGCAGTTAATGGGTCATGTGGTCGATATCAGACCGGTCACTTTTACTTCCTAGAATATATTCTGGTACCCAGTTTAGATTAGCTCGGATTGTGAGCCTATGTTAAATTTAATACCCGCCTGGAAGGACGGACAGGCAAGCTCGCATTGTACACCCACGCCTCCCATAATCAAGATAGTTAGGTGCATGTCCTTTACAGGACGTTGCAGTTAACCCCAGAATTTATTGAATGTTCGTGATTTAATAGGCAATTTTATTTCAGTAGCTTGACATTGCTTTCTGAATTGCCGACGCCTCATATCATCGAAATGAACACTTAGCAGTTTTCTCCCAAGTTACCCGTGGCTGATAATCAAGATAAGGACAAAGAAACATGCAGATGGCGCTACAAGAATCATCCGCTAATATAAACAGCGAAGGCAACACACATGGCTCAAGACCTGCTACTCAAACTCTCCTCCAAACGCTTCGCCCCTTGGATTACAGAACCAAGCCTCACGCTGGACAAGACGTCGAAGCACCGTATTCACATACTGCGGTTCTTTTTATCCTCTGACTGGATTCACAGTCCGGCTAACGTTTCATGTATCGCCGTGCCTTTTCACAGATGTCATGTTCCGGTACCAGTCTTTCATACCCCTCAGATTTCTGAACTTAAAGAGTAAGCGAATGTGAGAAGATGGTGAAGAAGAGGAGATAAAGGAGAAAGATGAGCAGAAAGAAGTAGACGAGGCGGAGGAGTGTGTGAAGACGAAGTAGAAGATGGGAAGAAGAGGACGTGAAGACGAAGTAGAAAAAAAAATGTAAGAAAAAGAGGCAGAGGGAGAAGAGGAGAAAAGTGGTACAGTAGGGTGTGGTGGATAAAAAATAGGAGTAGAAAGGGAACAGATGTGGAGAAGAAAAAGTAAAGAGGATGAAAAAGAAAGATGCAGAGACAGATGGGAAGGGGCAGGAGTGGGAACATTAATAATAATAATAATTATTATTATTAGTATTATCATTATTATTATTATTATTATTATAAGGAAAATAAGCAGAAGAAGACGGTGTAGCAGGGGGTTGAGAGGAAGTAACAGAAGGAGACGCCAGCTGAACTTGTGGTCTGAACGGTGCCTTCCGAAAGCGAACCCCCGACCTTCAGAGCCCGAGGCAGACGGCTGAAACGATCAGGAAGAGGATTACATTCAACCACCAGCTTACATACACTCTGAGCTTGATTAATTTAGATTTAGTCCCAGCGCAGACAAGCTAAAACGAATAACTGCAGTCCTGCTTTACCTTCAAATGGGAAAATTTCATTTCATCTTACGGTTATACAAGGGAACCCTGAAAACATTGTTACCATGAATAAATATATCCAGACAATAGGCAGTGCCGCAATGGCAACATTATCGAGAGATTTTCTACTCTGAGACGCCCAAACAACGTTGATACGATCCGATTCAAGCAAATATTTGCAATCGATGGCGGAAAGAAACACGAGACTATTGACTCAGATCTCAAATAATATGACATTACTAATATTACTTGCAGGCAGAGAGGCAGCCATTTGTGTGCTCGCGTGTTTGTGTGTGTGGCGCGCGCGCGCGATCGCGTGTGTGAATGTTCGTGATTGCGATTATGCGTGTATGTCTTCTTACCCGCCTGTCTATCTATATGTCTGTCTGTCTGTTTGCCTGTCTGTCTGTCTGTCTGTACGTGCGTGCGTGCGTGCGTATGTATGTACATGGTGTAGCCAGGCACGACTCTCCACAGATCTCGGTCCTTTGTATTCCAGATCAACTCTGCTCACGATATTTCTCTACGCCACCGTTTAAGTAGACCTATCATCGTTTTTCTCTGTTTGTGCCTTCTCCCACGTGTCTTTCCAGTCGTCACGAAGATTTCCAATCAATGTTATGTGACCAAAGAAAGTTGTATGCCTTTTTCTTATAGTTGTATCTAATGTTCTACTTGGAGTAGTGTGTCTCAGCTTCTCTGTGGCTGAATTAGATGATTATTAACACGTAGAAAAACAGAATTACCATTACCGAAAGCATTCTGTCAAGTGAGAAACTGTTCAGGACATTCCTTTGAAACTGAAATAAAAGGCAAGATGTTCTCTTTCGTTAGCCTCTTCCAGGCAATCTTTGTTACCCTGGCAGTCCAAGATACTCACAATATTCGCCTCATGAACCATGAACCACATCTCCGTTGCTTCCAAGCTCTTCCTAAGTTGTTAATTTCACATTCCGTGTTTCCCTGCCATACAGTAAAACAGGTTTTATATAACACTTTAGTTCTTTCTCTCTGACATTTAATGACAGTTTCTTGCTGCATAAGATATTTTTCATTTACTGAAATGCAGCTTTTGTTTGACCTATTCAAGCTCTGAATTTCTGTAGCGCTTCGTCCATCTCATATTATTGTCTTTATGTATTTAGTTAGTTGCATATCCTTAACAGGACGTGGCAATCAAACCCAGCATTTTTTTTACTGTTCGTGATTCCTGGCCAAGTTTACATTCAGTAGTTTGCCATTGCTTTCTGAACGACCGGCATCCATACCATTTCATTAAAAAAAAACAACGTAAAGCGATCTGTTGCCAAAGTGCCCACAGCTGTGTTTCGAACGTGGTTATGAGAGAGAGAGAGAGAGAGAGAGAGAGAGAGAGAGAGAGAGAGAGAGAGAGAGAGAGAGAGAATATATCCTTGTTAATAATTGCCCTCATTATTTCCCATTTTAATTGCCGCTGTTTGTTTATAATTAATGTTCTTTATTATTCTGAAATCATTCCTAGCAATGTCAACATGTTGATCATTTCATTATGGTTTACTTTATTATGTCTTCTTATAATATATAATACACAAGTATGTCTTTTTTATGCCTCTATTCATCTGTCTACTGGTTTCGCATTGTGTATATTGCATTGTGTGTATCTTTATTTTCCCTAAATCCATACTGTTCTTCATCAATTTCCGTCTTTTTCTTCGCATTATAATTCTGAATAGAAGTTTGTTGACATGGTTTGTGAGGCTGAGTATACGAAATTATTCGTATTTAATTGCCCCTGGTCGTTTGGGTTGAACTTTCAATACACATTTCAGTATATCACTAGGTATGTATCCACTGTTATAAATATCATTCAACATTTAAGTTAATATTTCTAATTCAAATTCTCCCAGTACTTCTAATTACTCTATTATGATTCCACGTGGCCCAACGTTGCGGGCGATTTGAAAGAAAGCCGCTGTGCCTCGGTTTTTTTTTTTTTTTTTTTAATAAAATGGTATGGGTGTCAGTTGTTCAATAAGCAATGACAAACTTGTTTTTTTTTTCATATCATTTTTTTTTTCAGGACATCGCAGTCAACACCAGCATTTCTGCCGCTGTGATCTCTTGGGAAGTTTACGTTCAGTAGTTTGCCATTGCTTTCTAAACGACTGGCATCGATACCAACGCGAAACCAACGCAACGCGGTCTGCTGCCAAATTGCGCGCACGCTGTGTTTCGAACGTGGGTATACCGGATTACTAACCGCGTCAGTAAGCCCTTCGCCTTTACTGAACGTAAACTTGCCAAGAGATCACAAACAGCCAAAAAACGCTTGGGTTGACTGCGACGTTCTCTGAAGGATACGCAACTAGCTTAACATATGTTTGATAGCGTCAGTGACATCCCCCTTTAGTATAAGTGGACTTTCTCCTGCTAATTATATCACATATACGCGCGCGTGTGTGTGTACGTGCACTCTCATTTCAGAACACATTACCTTATGTTACTAGAAATTCTATTATAACCTCCGCTTATACAACAAAGACGTAGCAGCCACAAGGTAATGCAAAATGTCACCCGACACTGGTTCGTGATAACCTTAGCCCGAGCCTGTGCGGATCTACATACTTGCCCTATCTGCGTGTGTACGTACTATTCCCTGTTATCTATTTGTAGCTGTACATAATGAGAGGAGCACATTGCCCACTAGTAAACTGAGGGACAGACTTTGTAGACCAGTCTGTTAAGATCATGTTCTCAATACCGTTTGCGATCTAACGTTACACAGCAAGGAAATTAACCATACGTAAGTGTTATTACACCGGACTCCGTGGCGAAGGTGTTACGGACGCGATTTGTAATCCCGTATAACCCGGGTTCTAAACACAGCGGTGCTGGTTTTTTTTTTCGAAAAAGTATAGGAGCCGGTCGTTCAGAAGGTAATGGCAAACTACTGAACGTAAATCTTGCCCAGTTATCACGAACAGCCAAAATGCTGGGGTTGACTGCTACGTCCTGTAAAGGACATGTAACTAAATTTTGCCGGTCTCCCTGGCCAAGGCGTTAACGACGTTGTTCGTAATCCCGTATATCCACGTGTGGAAAACAGCTGCGCGAGGTTCGGTAGCGGATCGCGCCGCGCTGGTAACTTACGGGGGTATGTGAGCCGGTCGTTCAGAAAGTAATAGCAAACTACTGAACGTAAAACTTGCCTAGTACATCAACAGCAGCTGAAAATGCTGGTGTTGACTGCAACGTCCTGTAAAAGATATGCAACATAAAAAGTGTTATTACATTAGGTCGTCTGAAAGTGGATGTTGTGATCCCACTGAGGCTTGCGTAAATATAACTGGGGATTGGAAACACGTTTGCAAATGTTATCGAATACATAAATACCCTTCTTCCTTTTCCCTTTCGGGTGGAGAGAGTCACACCTGGTTAAGCACTCAGAGGTCAGTAGGTCAGATGTCGGCATTTCTGGATGTCAGATTTACTTCCTCGAGACAGATTCCATCCTAGATCTTCTTTCCTAACATATTTGCCATGTGGGTGGCCTTTGGCCTACCCTTTGTTATTTCCAACTGCTGTGGAGTTTTAACATGCACAAGAGACCTCCTGTTTTAAGGCCGTATCCGAGAAGACTATGGATCAAATCTCCCTACCCAAGAGATCATGAGATGTGGGGATGGAGGGGGGGGGGGTATATTGTGATATCATTAGATACCATTGGTTCTTAGAAAGATTCCCAGACTACTGCAGGAATCGAACACCACCCTCCCCCGATGTGTCTCCACCTTGCCGTGGTGGGGGAGCTTGCGTGTCCTATTGACCCTATCTGCTTGCCGATGGATGAAAACTACATATCGGACAGCTTATGGGATAGGGGCCAGACTAAGAGAGACACAACCTGCTGCTCTGCAGGTAGACTGAGGATAACAGTCAAAAGATTAAATCAGGTACACGAAGGCAGAAGACCTTGGTCCGGACAATACTCTAAGGCTCTCTGTCGAGGGCTGTGGCTGAAAACCTCTAAGCAACAAACCCTCGGATCTGAGAGCCGGGCCGATACCCACCTACCGAAAAATATAGGTGAGATACTGAGCAAGCTACATGCTCAGGTCTGATACATGTTCGAAGGCTTTCAGCTGGGGGATATGAGGGATTCCCGGATGAGAGGGCCTGGCCGTTTCTCGTTCACTGCTGCACGAAGGTAAGGTGCTGAGCCGGCAGCACATGTAGCCTACCTCGTGAGGGAGTACAAAAAGTCAGAAAAGTGCTCCAGACGAATGAAATGGTTACGAAAACTGTCTGTATCTAACTCATAGAGAGTGTAGACAAAAGTGGAAAAACGTCTCAATAACACGAAATGGAACGCACGGCGAGCGAACCTATTGCGTGGTCCGAAGTCAAAAGCAAAAGCTTACCGAGTGGATATCGCCCGCAGTCTGACCGTTCCTGGTGTGTGCTTGAGCGACCAGTGGCAAGCGAGATGCCCAACACATGGAAGTGAGGAACTGAAGCAGCCATGAGCAGGACGTGGCAAACTCCTCGGGTGAGCCCAGTCTCAGAGCAATATGTGCCGGCTCTGCAATTATGGAAGCCTCCTTGGATAGCGAGGGAATGCCCATGGTCTGCCCCTGCCTTCCCTTGAGGGTTGACCATGATGTCGTTGACCGTTCTATCTTGACCAGCTGAGATGTGGGCGGCATCACAACAATAAGTCTAACGTGCCTCGAAACCCGAGGAAGGCTAACCTCATTAAAAAAAAATGCCCGCCGAAGCCGGAAGTGCCGTCCTACGGGTGGCAAAATAAAAATTGGCACTACGCATTTACGTCCGAGTGAAATGTCTCGTCCGAATGTCTCTCGTGCTAGGAACAGCTCTGACTACCTAGTTTCCGAATGCCGCTCTATTTTGGAACAGCTCTGACTAGGTAGTTTTCCGAATGTCCGTCGTGCCTGGAACAGCTCTGAAGGGCACAAAGACAAGCACATGTCCGAACCGAAAACTCGCTGAGTGGATACCATCTGCAGACTGGCCTGGTTTGTGCGGGAACGGCCCTTGGTGAAGGAAAGCCCTGCAACTATGGAAGCAACCTTGGATGGCGGAAAATGCTATGGACTGTCCCTGCCTTCCTTTGAGGGATGACCGTTGTCTTCGACCTTTCCAACTTGGCCAGCTGGGTTGTAGATGGCACCACAAAAGTGAGAGTCTCCCAGGAATGTTACCTGGTCAAAAAAGCACGCTATAGTCGTATGTGTTGGCCTACGGGTTTCGGCCCAAGGGCGCATAACAGTCACACCGCAATCACATCTGAAAAAACACTCCGGATGAACGAAAAGAAGAAGAAGAAGAACACCACCCCCAGCCCTCCCCCGCTACACACACACACACACACACACACACACACACACACACACACAACCTTTAATAAATAATATGCATAACCCTCGCACCTATTGATGTTTTAACATAGCGAGAGAGTTTCCAGATCAAAATGAGTCGCAAGTGAAACATGTTTAATTAAGAAGCCCTAGGTTACACTAAACATCGAGAGTTCTCAACATTTTTCCACACGACCATTTTCTTTGACGAGAGGTACGCGTAAAGTAGCTGAGGATTATATTTTCTAGTAGTGTACATAGAAAGACAAGTGTCCGACGACTGACAAAAGGTAATAATAGTACCATTGTAGAAAACCGAGGGCGGCAGAGGAAAATGTAAAATATATAGGGCCTTAGTAGGCCACGAGGAGGGGCTGGCCGAGTGGCTAGAACGCCGGACTCTCCTTCAGGAGACCCGGGTTCGATCCCTCGGTAAGTTGTGGGATTTTTTTCTGTCGGGGGCAAAAAGAAAGTCCGAACCTGCACAGTTCGCGGCGACTGCACTAGCCAGACGGCCTTAATTCATCAGGCTCAAAGACCTCTCTGCCATATACCGCACTATATTGGCAGTAAATGACAGTAGGCCACACGAGCAAAGTGTATATACCTGTGGTTCCGTGGCGAAGTGAGAGTGCCGTCGATCGCGTGCTCAGAAGGTCGGGAATTTTCGGACTTTGTCATTCGCTTCTTGAGTACAGTTGTCTCGGAGACACATGAGAGTCATCGGCATTGCAACGGAGTTCGTGCCCTATGCGATGATCTTAGCAAAAAAAAAATAAAGATCCGCTTTGTCGTACCGGGTTTCTCTCGGTCTCTCTCAACAGAACAGCTAACCGCCTGCTTAGACTCTTAAGTTCTTAACAGGGGGTTAGCTGTTCTGCGGAGAGACCGAGAGATCCCCGGTGCAACAAAGTAGATCAGTGTTTCCCAACCTTTTTTGTGCTATGCCCCACCTAAGCCTTTCTAAAATTCTTATGCCCCCCCCCCAAAAAAAATGTATATATATATATATATATATATATATACATAATTTTTAATATTCAAAAATTGAAATGTTCACCAAAGAAACTTGAATGATAGGTTTTAGGAAGAAATCACTTGAAAATTATTTAGGAAACACAGTAAGTAAATTTTCACACATATAACGGAGAACTGAAATTCAAGTGCAAAAGAATTTTAATGAAAGATTTTTCTATATTGTTTTAATTATTAGTAATTATTTATTATTTAAATTTAGTGAGATCCTTGCACTTGATGCTTGCTGCAAAGAAGTTTTATGTCAGGTTCCAATTTAGTTATCTTCAGTCTCAGATCTCCCCGTTTTGTTATATCCAGCCGATTTTTTTTTTTTTTTTTTTTTTTTTTTTTTTAGCAAATCATTTATGGTACTAAATTCGCATTCAGCCAATTATGAAGATGGAAACGGTAACGATAGTTCTCTTGCATATTTGGTTGCATTTGGATATTTGATTTCGGTTTCGTCACAAAGCCATGCCATCGCTCCTTTTATATTAAATAACGTTTTAATTGACTCATCATTTTGCATTTCTGCGAGTTCTTCTTGATACTGCATATTTGAAATATCAGACAAATCCACTAACATTGGCTGCGTCATCCAAGTTGGGAAATCAATTTATTTCAAATCAGAAAATCTTTCCTTTAAATCAGCCGATAAAATTTTCAGATGATAGACAATAACATATATAGCGGTATCAGTCACTTCATATTTTTGGAGCCAATGAAACTTTACAAAATTTTTGTTATAAATATATGTCTGACATAATTCAATAAAGGTAATGAAACCAAATATCTTCGCTTTAGCGTCGACAAGAGTTTTATTTGTTCCTTGAAGTTGTTTAATTAATATATTTAGTTTTTCAAAGATAAGGACTAAATAACTCTCAAATGCCTTACCATAGACCGGTAACAGATTTTTCATTTCAGGTTTGTCGCTTAAAATATCGCTAAGAGTATCAAATAGTTCTATAAATCTTTTCAGGCAGTTCCCTTTCGAGAGCCATCTTACTTCAGTGTGAAGTATATCCCACATGGTCTTCATTTTGTTCTTCACAAAATAACTTGAAGAGTCATTCACACTTGGCACTAGCTTTAACGGCATTGTTACACTTTATAACTAAATTTAGTACTTCATTTAGAACAGGCGAAATGTTTTCAGCTACCAGGTTTTCCCTGTGAATAACACAATGCACAAGAAGCATTTCTGGATTCTCATCTTTCATCAATTTTAAGCAACCATTTTCTTCCCCATCATATTAGGAGCACTATCTGCAGCACAAGAAGTTATATTTTTCATTGGTATATTATTGGACAATGAGCAGTCATTGGTATATTATTGGACAATGAGCAGTCAAGCTGAAAAACATCTGATGGCCGTACAAATTTGGTTTCTGAGGAGAATGCAAAGAATACCATGGACAGACAGAAAAACCAATGACCAAGTACTACAGGAAACAAATGAAAATCGTAAATTGGTTAGAGAAATTAGACGTAGACAGTCACAATTTTTTGGACATGTTAAGTTCTCCAATTAATTTCTTCTCATGGTGACAACTGGTAAGATCGAAGGGAACAGACCAAGGGGAAGACCGAGAAGTAAATACCTGGATGACTTGGCCACATGACATGGTTGAGACAGGAACAATGAGCTGATCCATGACTCTGGTGATCGAGTGAAATGGCGAGTCATGACCGCCCACGCTTTCCGGCATGGCACATGATGGATGGATATTATTGACATCTAAGTAATTTTTTAGCTTTCTATATATATCTTTGGAGGTTGTGGTGCTTTCTAATGATTTACAAAACATCATTTCTTCAGCATGATCACCTTTATCAATGCATCTTATGTTAGTTATAAGTACAGCCTCACTGTCTCTCAAAGTTGATTCATCCATTTGCACCGAGAATGTTCTTGTTTTCAGCTTTTCAAAAAGTTGTATTTCAATATCCTCACTCATTTCGCCTATTCTTCTGCTAACAGTTTTGTTACTTTGTGGCACAGCTCTTAAGTCTTTGTCATCTTTTTCCAGAACCGTTTTAAGAAATGCTGATATTGATGGTTTGATTAAATTCTCCCCTATAGTATGACTTTTCCCAGATTTAGCGATGAGTAATGAAATTTGATAACTAGCCTCAAGATTACGATTGATAGTTGCATTATGAGCAGTAAATAGAGACTTTAATGTTACTCTTTTTTCAAAATTTTTCTTTAAAGTTTGAAAGTAATTCAAATCTGAATTAATATGAGCATTATGTTTCGTCCTCAAATGTGTCTCAAGATGACCTCGTTTCATTGATTCGTTGGTCAAGCATTGTTGGCATAAAAGATAAAAAGGTGACCGTTCATTGTGGACAAGCGTGTATGAAACCAAATTTTAAATATTCCTCCGAATACTGTCAAATTGTTTTCTTGCTTGCACCACTCATTTCACTATGGGCTGAAATAAATAAATAAATATAAGATCAATTGAGATCCCGGCACTAAGCATGTCGTACCATTCAGACCAAATAGCGCGAAATGTTTAGTGCCAGCTCAGTATAACCAGTAGTTCGCCTCTATCGTCTAACAATGAAATCACGGCTACTAACATGACGGACAGATCTGACTTATACTGGACGTTTACACAGCTCGAGTAGCAACTGAGAGTCGCCATACGGTTAACTTAAACTCTGGACGAGTCCATTTTCGAATTACTCCCCTTAACAATCGAATTGACCCCCTGAACAATCTAATTGCCCCACTGAACAATCAAATTGCCTCCCTGTGGGGCGTGGGCCCCACGTTGGGAAACACTGAAGTAGATCCTTTTTTTTTTCGATCCGCAACTGAGTAGTTCGCCTTCAGAAGAGTAAGGGGCTGCACGGATGCTTTATTCATTTCAAGGCAAATGAGTGAAAGAGCAATTTGACATTCTTAAGGGTCAAATGTATTATTTTCAAACAGGAAAAGGCGGTAGGCAGAAACATTTTTTATGGGAAATGTTACATAACTTCGCAATGAATGGGCCACTCTTAGGCAACGTTGAAGTTAAAAGTAAGTTGCATATCCTTTACAGGACATTGCAGTCAACACCAGAATATTTTGCTGTAGTATACTCTTGGCAATTTTACGTTCAGTAGTTTGCCATTGCTTTCTGAACGACCGTCACTCATACCATTTCGTTTTTAAAAACAAACACACACAAGGAGGACTGCAACTGTGTTTCAAACGAGAATAGGCGGGATCACGAACTGCGTCCGTGACACCTTCGTTACGGAGCCGCAACGTTGGAGTAACATCATTATCATCTTCCACTTTTGCCGTCAGGCTTCCTTGGGAGGAATATGTGGCGTTCCAGTGCCAGATGGGTGGCACTGGATAATTGTACAATGTCTTTGATGTCGTCAATCCATTTTCTTCTCGGGCGTCCTATTGCTCTCGTCGTAAAATGTCTTTCACGTAGGGCCTGTGAAGGTAGTAGATGGTGTTGCATTCTAACGAGAAGACCAAACCATTTGATCTTATGTCTTTCGATAAATATGACACAAGGTGTTGATCCCACGGTCTGTCTGATAACAACATTTCTTATTCGGTCTCGGATTGTTAAGTTGGCAGCTCTCCTCAGGCATCTCATCTCACAGGTGTTGATTTTGCGTAGGTGTGATTTGGATAATGTCCAAGTTTGACTGACTGATTGATTAACATTTATTTTCTAAGGGTTACAAATTGGGCACGCAGGCCCATCTTACATTCGGCCCTTCCAATCACTCAACTTTCGTTCATCAATAGTGCATGATACTGGGAAAAAGACATTGTCAAATGAATATTGTAAACATAAACAATGCATATTACCATGTTATGAGACACATCCCCTACCCACCCACACATCCCCTACCCACCCACACATCCCCACCCATACACACATACACCCACACCCACACATTCCACCACCCACACACACACCCCACTCACAAACACATCCCAGACACACATACATGACACCACCCGCCCATTCCCCACCCACACACATCCTCACCTACACACACATTCCCTGCCCATCCCCCAACCCACACACACACTCACCCACCTACACACCCCCACCCACATACACACCCCCACCAACCCACACATCCTGCATCCACGCGCACACACATCCACCACACACAAACATTCTCCCACCCACACACATCTACCCCACACACCACAATCACTCACCCACCCACACACACACACACATCCCCACCCACACATCCTTTACCCACCCACCCACACCCCAACAACCCATCCCCCCAACCACACATCTCTCGACCCCCCAATCTCCCAAACACACCCACCAACCCACACATCCCCCACCCACCCACACACACACACATTCTTCACCCACCCACACACACACATCCCTCACCCACTCATACATTTGAGATTATTAGCATAGGGTTGGTGTAAATATACTGTTTATTATCTGCCGTCTTGCGGACATAGGTATATTTGGATGTTTCAGAATGGGTGATAGTGGATATGTAAATGCACTTGCATTTTGATATCTGATTTCGATTTATCTATCCAATCTGCCATCTTCTGTGATCATACTTCCAAGACATTTGAATTCATTAACTTGTTTCAGAGATGTGCCATTTATCTATATACTTAGTGGACCAGGAGATCTGCTAACTTGCATTACTTCGGTTTTGGCTATATTTATACTCATATTGGAGCAAATAAAGGACCGTTTTTTCTTGTCATGAGGAAAATTTGGTATATGGTGCAAGTCTCTTAGTTTTAATCACATTTTAAGGGTCATGTGATCATTGTCATGCCCATTGCCTTTACCTCCCATACAAATTCATGAAACCTGGATCGTTCTTCTTCTTCTGCGTTCATCCGGAGAGTGTTTTTTTGGACGTGATTGCTTTGTGCCTGTTTACAGCAGATCTGCGATTTTGAGCCGTTAGGCCGACACATCCGACTTCTGCGGGTGTTTGTTGATCGTGTTAACCTTCCCGGGTCCTGGATCGTTCTGGGAGCTCAGGTCAATGAAAAATATCCTTAAAGTGTTACAGTTATTCAAAACAATTGATAGACTCAGTGACACACTCGAAACAACAACACTTTGTTGAATGCGTTGGCCGTGTGCTTTACCTCTACTTTTTAACGCTTACACGGGCGAAGTAATAATAGAAGCAAAATATGAAAGCGAAGATCTCACAGACATTGAGCCAGATTACCACATAGAATTAAACAACTCACTGAACGAGTTACTTTTTACAGATAACTAGAATTTAATCTGTGACGATTAAATACATTTGCAAACTCACATCTATTTACTTTCAACCACATATCAGACTACAACATGAAAATCAGCACGTATAAGACTGAAACAGTGAACATCAGCAACAAGCCCACTAAAAAAAATTTTTTTTAAACGTCAAAATAAGACAAGTCTCAGAGTTAAAATGTTTCTGCATAATTTTCAGAGGACAGGAAGATGTCAAAAGGCAAACCATGTGACTTATTAGCTGTCACTTTTACTCAAACATCAGAAGAATACAATGGTTGCCAAGTGGCAAATTATAAAATGTGATTATCTTCCAACACTTTGCGATCAGTGTCAGAATTGGTCCCTATCAGTATCCCACGTCACACATAAGAGAAAATGCTTGAGGAACGCTGCAGGGGTCTCCAGAAGAAGCAGGATGTGAAACTACATACATCAGAAATACGATAGGCGCTGAGCCAAAAAATATGCGCCATAAAGACTAGACATATGTGCGGCAGCGTATGCTAGATTAGAGGGAACATTGCATACGGTACAGATTCTAAGAACTGGCCGTACTTCTTGTGGTTAATTGTGTGTGTCCATCGCAAACATTTAGGGACCTCTTCCACTCTTGCAGTATAAAATAACCTTACTCACACACACACACACACACATATATATATATATATATATATATATATATATATATATATATATATATATATATATATATATATATATATATATATATATATATATATTACCACCTCGGCTTTCGTCGATAATCCGCCCGAAAAGAATCGGCGAAACCCGAAACCGCGAAAACCGAGGCAAGTATTTCCATATGAATCGGAGTAAATCAAAGTAATTCGTTCTAGACACTCCAAAATACATACCAAAAAACACTTTTTATAGAGAATAAATATAATGTTTAATACTATTCTTCGGCCCCTTACATGTCCGAACTAGCACATTTGCCGTTCCTAGTAACACAATGTATGCCAGTGCGTTCTTGAATTTTTCAAATTATAATCTGCTGGCCTTTAAATCACTAAGTACACTAGCATTCGTCGCAGTCATTTTCTTAATGAGATCTACATACAACAGCCTGACCTTTTCACATATGATTGTCTCCGAAACAGAATCGCTATCTAACTGTTCTTGATTTATCCAAATTAATAATAACAACTGTTCGACATCTTCAATTGTTTGCGATCTCTGTTTTGTTAACACATTGAGGCCTTTCGCTACATTAGCCTACTTTATTGCTTCCTTTTTCGCCACAATGGAAGTTATCGTGGATGGCGACTTATCAAAGTGATGATCACACAACAAGAAACAACGCCAAACTGAGCAGAAGAACGCGTGGGTCTCTTTGTTTTCGCAAAATGAGCAGCGAGGTCTCGTGGGCAAGCCGACGAAAACCGAGGCAACCGACGAAAACCGAAGGCAACGACGACCGAGGTTTGACTGCATATATTGGTCCCCTGTCGACCGGAATCCTGAAATCGTATGTGTGTGTGTGCGTGTGCGTGTGTGTGTGTGTGTGTGTGTGTGTGTGGCGAAAGGGTTACAGACAGCTGCAGGCGATTTGGCAGCAGTTCGCCTTCAGTTGATTTTCATACAATGGTATGAGTGCCGGTCGTTCAGAAAGCAATGGGAAACTAGTGAACATTAACTTGCCAAGAAATCACACCCCCCAAAAAAAAGATGCCGAGGTTGTCCCGTAAAGGATATGCAACAAAAAAACTTCAAAAAATAACAAGTAACACTGGTGCACCAAAAGTTAACATAAGAGGTAACCTCGTGACAGAAACGGGAGTAAATTAATAAGTATACACCAGGTCATGAGATTATAAGGTAGAGTTGTTGATCCCAACCTTCGTTTTTCTTTCATGGACACCCATTTTTCGAGACTAATTCCAGAATCGAAGGTGTTCCAGGAAACACAGATATGTATCATATAAACCCTGCTTTAATGTGGCGGTAAACACTGCACGGTTCAGTAATTAACCTCGTTTGCTTTTTGAATTTCAAAGGGATTTCTTGTTATACTATTCTGAGGCGCCTCCCCCCCCCCCCCCCCCGCAAAATCTGTTCTATGTATGTCCGTTTCTCTGTGTTCCCTACTGAGGTCAGCATTGCCGAATAGATAAGAGTGCTCGCTCTTAAACTTCCAGTGTGCTGATGGTGAGGTAGAGTGTTCAGCCCCAACACAGTTCAGTTGGATTAAAATAATGACTTCTCGTCCGTGCCTTTGGGACGTAAATTACAAGTACTTCAGAGATCAGAGTGGGTTTGGCGGATGGCGAATGACACTTGTAAAAGGGAAAGCTATTCTACAAGTAGTAATACGTGTATGGACTACGACTAATTTTAAAAAGCGAGCGAGCAGGGAAACAAGTACCTTACTACGGATCATGTAGTGACAATCGCTAGAATGTATTTTGTGGAGATAATACTCGAGCGCCATCATCGCATTAACACCCATCAGACCGTAATTCGCACAATTAAAAGTCATTTGTTTATCGCGTGCAAATCGAAGCTATTTTTGGGATAAGTTAGTTATTTCTGTACACAGTTTAATGGAGGCAAAATAATCTTGTGATGTTTGTTCATCCTTTATTCCCCATTGGGCCATAGGCCACTGTCCCTCAACCAACTAATTCCAAGCCATACATCCTTACCTGCCCCATGCAGCTCCGTCGATCTCCTCCCCGTATTATTCATTTGTGTCTCTATTTCTCTTCTCCGAGATATTTTGGGTCTTCCTCTATTTCTTTTGCTTTGTGGATTTCAGACAAAGTGATTCCTGGTTATACGAGGGCAAGTTAATAAGTAAGTGATAAATGGCTGTAGAAATATAACTAAATATGATATAAAAGTGAAAGGTCATAGACTAAGTGTTGTGGACAAATTCACCTATCTTGGCAGCACTGTGTCACAAGCTGCCACAATTGATGACGAAGTGAATGCAAGAATCTCCAAGGCCAGCGCGGCCTTTGGCAGACTACAAGAATGTATGGGACAGAAATGGAATAGGCCTGCAAACAAAGCTGAAAGTCTGCAAAGCAGTTGTATTATCCAAACTGCTATATGCTTGTGAAACCTGGACTGTTTATCAGCGACATGCTAGAAAATTAAACCACTTCGACACAATTTGCTTTGCCTTAGGAAGCTACTGAAGATTAAATGGCAAGACAAGATCCCAGACACTGAAGTCCCAGAAAGAGCATCCATGCCCAGTATCCACACTCTACTAATGAAGAATCAGATTCACTGGGCTGGTCACTTAACTCGCATGCCAGATCACAGACTTCCTAACCGAATTTTTTTTACGGCGAGTTGCGTTGTGGTAAACGCTCCCAAGGTGGCCAGAGGAAACGCTTTAAAGACACTGAAAATCTCACTGAATGCTTTTGGAATTCATCATGACACCTGGGAGACTGCAGCCAGAGACCGAAATTCGGGGCGTGCATCATTACGCAAGGGTGCAGTCACGTGTGAGGCAACCAGGACTGCAAGAGCTGTAAAGAAAAGGCAGGACAGAAAAACCACTGCAGGAAATCCTCCTCCATAAACGTCAAGCATTCTTTGTCCACATTGTCAAAGAACATTTCGAGCCAACATAGGCCTTGTCAGCCATCTTAGAACTCACGGCTCCATGCTTTCAACCCCATGGATGAAGTGAATGGTCATATCATTCTTGATGGACAAACAACACACAAATATGATAACAACTTGAAACCAGTTTATTTTTATACATACATTGTCCCTTTATTTCTCAACATAATTTACACCAACGTTGATGCATTTATCCCATCGTTTATCAGTCAGAAAGCCACCAAAACCTGCTGAAGATGACTACCACGTTATGGACAGACCAGAACAAGTCATTATTCTGCGCCTCAGTACAGGACACAATAGATTACGCAACCACATGTATACAAAATTCAAGAATGGTGAAACAGCCATGTGCACATGTGGATTGGCGTCGCAGACAGCAGAGCACATACTCCAAGACTGCCCAAAATATAACATATCTAGGCAAACCGTCTGGCCTAGAGCGACGACAGTGGAAGATAAACTTTATGGACCACTGTGTGAACTAAAAAAGACAGTTAAATTCATACAAGAGACAACATTGCAGTTATAGACATATTTCAAGCGAACGAAAGAAGAAGAAGAATCCCATCGTTTTATCAGTCCTCCCAAACCGGCTGCATAGAACTGCGGGCTCTTTTTTCTAAACGACGTTTTCACTTCACATTCAACTTCGGCGTAATTCGCTGTCAACAACCAAAGTGTCAGGCATCATAGGATTACTTCTCCCACACCACACAAGAAACTTGCAAGTCGTGTGAGAGGAAATGAATGGTACATTTTATTGACATTGGCTCTTTACATTTACAAAAACCAGTCGCTATCAAATCACACACAAAGCCACAGAATTGCCTATCTCTAGTTTCCTAAACCCTATTGCTAATCTCTATCTAATTGGCTACAAAAAACCCCTATCAACACTAGACGATCTGCTCTCTACAAAGTCAGTCCCCAGTCTGACTTTCCTACACGCGTCGCTACACAGCACGCGGAAGGACCTTGTTGCGTCCTTCGGCTTTTTGCGTGCGGTCTCACCCAGCACGCCGGTAGCAGCCGTTCTCCTATTGAGTGGCACTCTTCTCCGTGGCTATCACGTAGGCGTGATTCTGTCGTGACCAGAGTACTAACCCTCTGGTCAATGCCTCCGTGTCTCATGAGAGAACTAGTTACTAGTCCCCCTTTCTATCACCTACTCTGCCCTTATCTCGGGGCACTCTGTTACCTCTATCTACTTGAGGTTGACCACTCTTCCCGGTGGTCTTCTATCTTGCGGTAGACCTCTTTCCTATATTCCTATATATATTATCTCAGTCTTTGACACACACCCTCCCCTCCTGTGTTGCGTCATCAACTTTGACTCCTTGGTTGTGACGCAAGAGGTTTGTAAAAAAAATTAGTGTATCTAATTTTTGTCAAAGACTGCTGATAACCTGGCTTTGGGTAACCTAATAGACTTCTACTGACTATTGTCACAATGTAGTATCACTTTACTTGGCTACTGGCAATCGCCACAAACTTGTCTGGTTGGCGTGAGCCCTCTTCTTAATCGCAATATTATATTATTTAGAGGTATGTCTGAACCGGACCGTTGTCTTATAAGACCTGCCCTCAAATAGTAAATTAACTCACTACCCATACAAAGTTGACTTTCTTAGGGTCAACACATGAATTGCTTCATGTCCCCCATATAATATTAAACAACCATTACACAAGCTGTGTGCGACAGGCTTTACCTATCTCGCTTCCGCGTGTAAAGTTATCTTTCACTGTTAAAGTAGTGTTTCGTTGTCTATTCTGTCCCCTGACCCGGAGTTATCTCCCTTTGATCTACAAAAAATGTATGCAATTTATATGTTTGTTTTTCTGGTTGTTTGCGTGTTTGCATCTACCTAATAGTATAATCTACCTTCTAACATGTGTGTCTAACTATCATGTGTATGTAAGTTAGTTTTCAAGTGCCATAATTCGGTTAAATGTGGCCACAAACAAGTGTATAACACTAACTTGTGACTACGTTTCCGTCTTATGATACTTAAAATACTTTCTCTAAGATGTACACTAAACTACACACAACACATTCATGACAACACATTTTCAACATCGAAAACAAACACTTGACGCAGACAGAAAATAAAAAGTCGCGTTGCGCGGCAGAAAAAACTCTGCTGATCTCACCCTCTCCTGTATCATTCACATTCGCTCTCACTTTCACACTTCTATCACCATCTTTTACCCTCACTTCTGTCACACATCTTTTACCCTCACTTCTGTCACACATCTTTTACCCTCATAATTATTTAAAAACCTTGGAGTGACACTGTACAAATTTGGCTCAATTTGACAAAGTTGAGCTAAATGACTGTGCGTAAATTGCTGCACGAGTCATGTATTTACACATATTTACATGTAAGAAAAAGGGTTGATGGTTTGTACCCTGGTATTAGTAACTACTATATTCTACTGAAAAATCCTCTAAATACTAGTTCTATACATATGTGTCTAATGTGTTACATATTCTAATTTAATTTGCCACATTAATCCTAATGTTTATCTAATTTAAGGGATGTAATCCGACTATTTAAAATGACATTGATGTGAGATGAGTTATGTACCTTTATGATATGGGTAATGTGAAAAGTAATCAATTATGTACCTTTTTAACATGGGTAATGTGAAATATAACAAAATTATAATTAATGTTTTTAAATGGAAAAATATATGATTGATATTTGTACTCTAAATGGTGTAAATGATGTATGTTTAATTGTATAATCTTTTTATCCTATGACAATGATGTACATTAATCCTAATACTACATGATCACGTTTGTTAAATGGACTGGTTCATTAAGATGGGATGAACTCAAATGAAATGAAACAAAGTGAAATGTAATAAATCTAAATGGTACTGAAAACTATCCAAACCTTTTATTCTAGTTTATAATTAGCTGTTATTACGTTTAAATTACTATCCTATTCTACTTTTAAGGTAAGTAAGTGGGTAAATTACTGATCTATCTAATTAATCCTATCTAAACTAATTAAAAAAATGAAAACTATTATATTATCTAACTCTAAATATAAATTAAAGTGATCTAATCTCCCTATAATTTATCACTATATTAAAATGTTATAATATATATCACATTAAGTTTAATTATACATAGTATTTAACTACCTCAGGTTAGTCGTTGCCTTAATGTTCAGAAATTGCTTTCATTGGCATACTGTATATTCACACTTGTCCTGGGTATATTAAACACTTTACACAGTCATACTTGTGTCCTATGGGTATTGGACTTGTAGAGTTTGATTGTGTCGTAGAACAGTATTTTCGTGTCTGGATTTATGTAATGTTCTGACACTGTTTTTCTCTGCTTCACGCAAATGATTCACCGGAACAGAAATGGAGCTTAGTTAGTAATGAGCTGTCCCAGTTCACACGGTGATATATTTGTTATCAGAGCACAGTTCTTCTTTTGATGTCTACTGACACATGGTAGATCGGTGTTCCTAGTACATAGTTTCGCATATACTGTCTATGTATTTGAAAAAATATTTTACATAGAATATTCTAATGTACTAATAATCTATTACTCTACACTCTTATGCGGAATCTGCGGTATTTCTACCTCAGATGGTCGACTAAGGGTATCAGCCAGAATGTTGTCCTTACCCTTGATATGTTCTATACTAAACGTATAGTTTTGTAGTATTAGCGACCACCTGTATATACGGTCATTCCGATGGACACCACTTTGTATGACCGTGATTGGGGAGTTGTCAGTCTGGACAATGAAGTGAACACCCGCTAGAAATCGATGGAGCTTCCTCACCGCATAGATGACGCTTAGGGCTTCCAACTCTGATATGGAATATCTGGACTCAGCAGGTGTGATCTTACGGCTCACGTAGCAAATCGGATGGAAGATGCCCTCATAAAATTGGCCTAGCACCGCAGCGATGGAGATTCTGCTGGCATCTGTCCTAAGATAATAAACGAGCCTAGGATTAGGCAAGCGGAGGATTGGTACATTACTAAAAAGGATTTTTAATTTTGACAATGCAGAAATTAATAATGCATCTTTGACATCTAGTTTTACAGATGCTTTTAAAACATTTGAAAATACACTTGTAATTTCAGCTAAGTTTGGTATGAATTTGCTATAGTAATTAACTAACCCCAAAAGGCTTCTGACCTGCTTCTTTGTGGTAGGCATGGTCAGGTTCATAATTTTGGTAATGATCTTATTGTCAGTCTTTAGTTGACCTTGTGAAATGACATGACCCAAAAAATCAATTTCTTTTAGGCCCAATTCGACTTTGCTCGGTTTGACAGTGAGACCGAAGAGTCGCAACCTATCAAAGACATGTCTTAGTTTCAGTAGGTGTGTTGTCCAGTCATCAGTATGGACACATATATCATCTATATAGGTCACTGTATTCGTCACTCCATGAAGTAGATCTCTAGTTAAGCTTACGAAAGTGGCAGGAGCGTTTCGGAGTCCGAAAGGGAGAAAACGCCACTCGTAAAGTCCTAAAGGTGTTGAAAAAGCAGTAAGATGGATGGATTGAGTCTGCATAGGGACCTGCCAATATCCCTTAGTGAGATCTAATTTAGAAAAGATTTTGGAGGTGGACATGTCAAGAATAAGATCTTCGCATGAAGGAATTGGCTCTGCGTCGATCTTGGTAACGTTGTTAAGTTTTCGATAGTCCACACACAGACGAATTGTGGAGTCTTTTTTCTTAACTAGGACGATTGGAAAGGAGTACTCAGATGTAGACTTCTGAATGATCCCACTAGCTTCTAAATTAAGAATTTCCTTATTTAGATTTTCCCTATAGCTAAGTGGGATTGAGTACGGCCTGCATTTAATAGGCTTAGAGTCCGAAAGAAGAATGGAGTGCTCGATTCTGTCCGTCCTACCTGGAATGTCAGAGAATATGTCTTTATACTCTGTCACTAATTCTATTAATTGTCGTCGTTGACCGTCTGTTAGTTCCTGTTCTATCCGTATGCTATCCACTGTCGCAGTCTTGTCTACAATAGGAACAGGTAGTTCCATTCCGTCGTCGTCTACCTGATTCAGTACGGTGGTGGTGCTAAATGCGTATTCTGTATTCTCACTAGATGTATGGATATTGTCGGATTTGCCAGTCTCGCTAACTAGTGTAGTTGCGTTGTGTACGTCTGTCGTCTGATCACTAGATGTGGGTGCACTGTGTTCGTCTGTCTCTACTTCTGTCTCTTGTCGTGAAAAGTAAGGTTTCAACATGTTGACATGGAATATCTTTAAGTGTCTGTTTATCGATATTTCATAGTCAACATCTGAAAGTCTTTGTATCACCTTGAAAGGCCCTTGCCATGAAGTAAGTATTTTATTATGCTTGTCTGGTAGTAGCACTATTACGTCTTGATCAGTTTCAAGTGTTATGGGTGTAGCACTTTTGTTAGGACTGTGATGTTTGCTGATATCTGCACTGTTCACTGGAGTGAAACCATTCTTCTCCTCCCAGACAGATATTTCTTCATCTGTACAGTGCCTTAGCTGGGGTAGACACCCAAGAATTAAATCCGTACAAGGGTTGTCTAGAATTGCACATGTAAAGGTACCAGAAAGGAACGGGGTGTTTATACGGGCTCTTGCCAGAGGATAGGTTTCTATATTACCAGAAAAAGTCCGGCATTTTACAGAGTCACCAGTATAATCCTTTGGATTAACAAGTTCCTTTTTGACACCAATAATAGAGCTCCCACTGTCTAGCAAACATCGGCATGGCTTCTCATTGACCAACGCAGGGTGAAACAATAGATTGCCTCTGGAGGCTATAGCTGCGTTTGCATTCTCTAAGGAGGATGTTACAATATGCCCACATGTAAGTTTGCCGTCTGCATGAAATTGGTGACATTGGTCACAATTGTCAAAGGTTAACACATCGTTCACACAACAGACATCTTCAGATTGCTTAAAAGGTAATACATTCTCAACTTCACACTCAGTCTCACTACCACTATCAGAAGACGTATCAATCAAAATAGCATTGTTGGCTTTCATACGTTGGCGGCCCAGGCACTTATTTGAGTAATGGCCGTAGCTGGAACAAAAGAAGCATTTGATTGCACGCCTGTATGCAGATCGCTTGTTTTGTTGCTTCTTAATAACATTTTCAAGATGCGCCGGATAGTTTGGCGATTTATCACACATAGAATAAGTGTCATGCAAGAGTTGACAGTAGATACATTTTGACAAATTCCTATCTTTCTTATCAACTTTATGAAATGGTTTTTTATTACTTTGATAGTTTTTAGGTTTGTCGTTTACAAAGGAAACTATTTCAGAGTCCTGTGAAGTCTTAAAAATATCTCTATTTGAAGAAAAATATGCAGAGCCTTTCTTTTCAAATTGTTCTATGGTCTCAATGTCCGACTGCTGCAGGAATTTAGCAAAAGGAGATGGTATAGTGGATATGACTTTATCCATTGCTATTAGATTTTTAAGTCTGTCAAAATCTTTACCTATGTTAGCTGCCTTAAGCCACCTATCTAGTACACTTTGAACATTTGAGACGTAATCAATGAAATTCTCACTAGGTTTTGGTTTTAAATTTGAGAACTGAACCTGATACCCAGGGGCATCAAGTAAAAAATGTTGCATTATTCTATCATGGATGTACTGATAGTTAGATCTAAGATCAGTTGGTATAGATTCTATCACTTTAAGGGGCTCACCACTCAGGTTCTTCATATAAATCATAGCCCACATCTCTGTTGGAACTTGGTGGTATTTAAATTGATACTCGACATTTTCTGTCCAGGCTGATATGGAGTCTTCTTTACAATAAGGTTTGATAATATTTTTGTATTTATTGAACTTATTTTCTTCTTGTTGACTTCTTAGTTTAGTAGCAGAGATTTCTAAGTGTGAGTCTACATCCATACCTTTCATCTTTAACTGTGTCTCTGATTCTATCTGTATTTGTTTTTCTTTCACTCTTGCCATTTCATCTATTTCTCTTTGTTTTATTTCTAAGTCTTTTTGTTTTAATTCTTTCTCCTGATCTAATTGCTTCTGTTTTAAATCTAATTCCTTCTGTTTAATTTCCTTATCATGTTCTAACTGTTGTTGCTTAATTTGTAATTCTTTTTGTTTTGTTATCTCAGCTAGTTCTATCTGGTGTTGTCTTCCCTGTGCGCGTTCATCTCTCTCATCATCTTTTGCTTCTTTAAATTTTTGATCAGCATAGTGTTCTAGCTCCTTTCCTGTGTATTGTAACTCTTTACCAGCTTTTATGAAATCAGATAATGTTGCCATGCTGTTGGTCTATTAGCTAGCACTGACACGCACTGAAGTCTTTAATCACTTATTTATCTTTGATATGTTAAGTCTCTTATTATCTGCGCACCGCAGATTGGACTCTTAGTTTATAACCTGGAAAAAAATTTTTCCCCTGAAAAACAAAGCACAAAAATATGCTAATGCATCACAAGCTGAAAAAGAGATGCACTATTAATCACATAGCATGCCAAACACGTAGGTTATACTCAACTTAATGTTCCCGAGAATCAGGAACACCACTCCGGTAACACAGGTCACCTCGTTTGGCACTTCTACATACACACGCGTTGTCTAACCAGCTGTTGTTTACCCTGGTTCACAGAGCAGCAACAATTAACAAATAGTAAACGCCATATAATATTTGACAACTTGGTACATTCACAATGACATGCCCACGGGCAAACAGAATATAGTTTAATTAATATTAAATTGTCAATGTCCTGTCTTCGTTCTATTGTCTTTGCCTTTCGTCCCTAACCTAGTTTAATCTATGGAAGTATTGTGCAGACGAAGTCTAATTTGCATAGCCAAAAGTAGTGCCATCGCAGCGGTAAACAAATAGAAAAAGTATGAAAAACATTCAATAAATGCTTTTAAATAAATAAAAATATAATAATAATGTTTAAATAAATAAATATATTCATTTACTAACTGAAATAAACAAATAATAATTAATATAAGGTACAGATTCAGGCGGGCAGCAGCTTGGCGATTTTGTAAACAATCAGATGCTGATGCGAATGGAGTAGAACAACTGCTTGTCAATCGTAACACGTCAGAGGCGCAGCGCTATTTTTAGCTTGCAAAAATCGATAATGTTGCTGGCTGTGTATCGCTCCGCCATGAATCATATCTGATAATTATTCGTAAACAAATAAATAATTACATAAATCAGTGAAAGAAATTAATAATATCAATACTTACAACTTTGAAGAACACATGATTTAACTAAATAATATTTCAATAAGCACAAATAAGCATTATTTTGTTACGATAGGCACAGTTTTAGCTCGCAACTCGTTCTAGTCTGCACACGTCATCAGTCACTGAAACAAATTAAACTACATTAAATCCTGTAATTTACTAATCGCAACCTTAGTCTAGAGCCGTGGGTAAGTGTAATAGCTTGAACTTGTTCAAGCCACACTTCTGACACCACATTAAATCCTAGCCTGTCAACAACCAAAGTGTCAGGCATCATAGGATTACTTCTCCCACACCACACAAGAAACTTGCAAGTCGTGTGAGAGGAAATGAATGGTACATTTTATTGACATTGGCTCTTTACATTTACAAAAACCAGTCGCTATCAAATCACACACAAAGCCACAGAATTGCCTATCTCTAGTTTCCTAAACCCTATTGCTAATCTCTATCTAATTGGCTACAAAAAACCCCTATCAACACTAGACGATCTGCTCTCTACAAAGTCAGTCCCCAGTCTGACTTTCCTACACGCGTCGCTACACAGCACGCGGAAGGACCTTGTTGCGTCCTTCGGCTTTTTGCGTGCGGTCTCACTCAGCACGCCGGTAGCAGCCGTTCTCCTATTGAGTGGCACTCTTCTCCGTGGCTATCACGTAGGCGTGATTCTGTCGTGACCAGAGTACTAACCCTCTGGTCAATGCCTCCGTGTCTCATGAGAGAACTAGTTACTAGTCCCCCTTTCTATCACCTACTCTGCCCTTATCTCGGGGCACTCTGTTACCTCTATCTACTTGAGGTTGACCACTCTTCCCGGTGGTCTTCTATCTTGCGGTAGACCTCTTTCCTATATTCCTATATATATTATCTCAGTCTTTGACATTCGCGAAATGTCTCCATCCAAGGTGGATTGCCAGTGTTTATGCTGACAAATGATTGTCCCGTAAAGCAGTGCATAGCTGGGTAGAAAAAGTTACGAGGGCTAGTCAATAAGTAAGTCACACAGTTCTGTGGAATGGCGAGTAAATGAAAACAGGGCACGCAGATTTATGCAGCCGGTTTGGGAGGACTGATAAAACGATGGGATAAGTGCATCAATGTTGGTGGAAATTATGTTGAGAAATAAAGGGACAATGTATGTATAAAAATAAACTGATTTCAAGTTGTTATCATGTTTAGTTATTTTTCTACAGCCATTTGTGACTTACTAATTAACTTACCCTCGTACCTTTCTCATGTTCTCTCAGTGTATGTCCTACGAGAGCCAGCGTCGTTTCTTCACCTCTTGACTCACTGTTATATGATTAGTGAGCGAACTAAAAAAAAACACAGTAAAGTTCATACAAGAGACAACATTGCAGTTATATATAGACAAATTTCCAGTGAACGAAAGAAGAAGCACAACACACACACACACACACGCACGCGCGCGCGCACACACACACTTGCGTGTTCACTTACTCACACATACTTAAAGTATCAATAAACACATTTTAATTTTAGATATCCGGTAAAGTATTTAAATGCGCATGACATTTTAAGAATTCGTGCACCGGTATGAGACTGTTAGTGGCTGAGTTGAAGAATGAGTAAGAATAAATTAACGGGAAAAGGTAAAAACATACAGAGGCTGAAGTCAATACGCAGCTGGCTGTAAATTGCCACAATGTTACATTGAACCCATATGCTCTATCGAGTACAGGACAAAACATAACAGTGTGTCTGCTTCCTTCAGGGGTCCAGATTTAGTGGCATGATCGAATGGCTAAAAGAGCTCACTCTTAAACTTCCGGTTTGCTGATGCCGAGGTAGCGGGTTCAACCCCTACACCGGTCAGTTGGACTAAAATGTTGACTTGTCGTCCTTGACCTGTGAACGAAAATTACAAGTACCTCAGAAGATGAAGTGGGTTCGCCTGATGACGAGGAACACTGGTAATAGGGAAAGCTAATCCACACGCAAAAATCAGTCAAAAGCATTAGAAGTAGTAACACATGTATGGACTATGCTTGAATTCAAAGCGAGTGAACACAAACACACACACACACACACACACACACACACACACACACACACACACACACACACACACACCCACCCACCCACCCCCCCCCCCCCCACACACACACACACACACACACACACACACACACAGCGTCCAGTGTGAGGACCACTAAAACTGAAAGCAGAAGTAGAAAATGCTTGCTATACAACACGTTGGAAGGTCAGTTCTCGGGACCAGATAACATCTCTGTCCGTGAAATTAACACTGTTGGTGAATTTGGCATAGAGGTGGCTAAAACATTATTTCACGACGTCTACAGCAAGGGATGTATACCTGATGACATCCTGAAGTCTATTTTTGCAGCTTTTTGCCAAAGAAACCTGATGCAATACATTTAGAGAACATCGCGCATTTAGTCTAATGAGACATGTGACTAAAATTCATTCACTCATCATGTGCCATGCCGATAAGCGTGGGCGGCCATGATTCGCTATCTCACTAGATCACCAGAGTCGTGGATCAGCTCAGTGTTCTTGTCTCGACATACCACGTGGCCAAACCTTCCAGGTATTTACTTCTCTGCCTTCTCCTTGTTCTCTTCCCCTCGATCTTGCTAGTGTCATCAAGTTCTCCAATTAATTTATTCTCATAACGTGACTAAAAGAGTTTGACTGTTTATGTCTAATTTCTCTAATTAATTTACGATTTTTTTTTCTGTCTATCCATGATTTTCTTTGCATTTGCCTCAGAAACCACATTTCCACAGCCATCAGATATTTTTCAGCCTGTTTGCTTATTGTCCACGCTTCACATCCATCAGTGCCGGATTTAGACTTGATAAGGCCCTAAGCTATTTGAAATATGGGGCCCCTAAGCTATTTGAAATATGGGGCCCTTTATAAGTCCAGATATTCTATGTCATATATACATATATGACAATTAATATTTTTTGGGGCCCCCACTTTCTTGGGGGCCCTAAGCTATAGCTTGTGTAGCTTATACGCAAATCCTGCACTGACATCCATACAAAAGCACAGGTTCTATGTAGCAACTCAACACGCTTTTTCTCGTTGCAAATGACATATTTTTTATTGGTCATTATGTTTGCCCCAACTGTGCCAGCGTAAAACAACGGGGTCCTATTTTAGAAAATCTGATTTACAGGAACGACATTGTAGCGCTCCAGGAGACAAGACTGGGTGATCAGCTACTCCGAATTGCCGGCTTCAAATGTTTCTACAACAGACGACATCTGGGAATGGCGATTCTCATTCGCGACAGCATGGTGGCGTCAGAGCTAGACATGTCCAGTTGGGACAGTGACGATATACAAATACAGGCGGTAAGAGTTCAATCCAGTCTACCATTCGTGCTGGTTAATGTTTATGCCCGCAACGCGAGTATGGATTCCCAGAAGTGGCAGTGCTTAAGTGACATATTAGGTCAAGAGAGTAATGTTATTTTCTGTTGTGATTTCAACGCTAAAGGCAGATCATGGGGAAACATTTCCTCCAACACACAAGGGGGGGGGGGGGGGGGAGCTCGAGACTGCACTTGAAACCATTGACCTGGTTTGTATCAACAGTAGCTATTGATCTGGCGCTTGTTTCTCCTTCGCTCACTACAGTGTGTAGATGGAGTGGCCTAGGACACTACGGCAGCGACCACCACCCTTGCAGCATATTGGTGGAGAAAGGCAGAACCAGGCAGCACAAGTTAACGGTCAAGACTTTCCAGTATGACAGTACAGGGCAAGATGTCGTGAGTAAAATAAGATGTGACAAGCGCAGGAAGCTTCAGGGTAGGAAAACAAAGCTGGGAGCAGCCACCGTGGTGGAATCTTGAGGTGGAGAAGGCGTGGTTGGATAAACGTGGTGCTGTAAGGAGATGGCAAAATGCCAAGAAGAACAGAGCTGGCCATCCCAGTCCCTGCATGCACTTAGAAAGAGAGATGCACACAAAAGTAAGCTATTTAAAAAAAAAACTGGTCAGGGTGGTTAAACGTGAAAAATGGGCAGAGGTCTGTCAAAGAGTAAGCACAGACAAGTCACTGAAATTGTTCTGGCGACTACATAAAAGCATGAGCGGGGTAGTCAAGAATAAGAGCATTTCTGACTTCCAAGGTGCTGACCTCATCTGGCAGAGGACTGACGAGGACAAAGGCAAAGCCCTCTTTGAACGCTATCTAGAGCAGAGCAACCAGACAGACATGGGAGGCCGAAATCTTGCCAAGGAGGTCACGTCAGACAGGTGCAAGGCCCAGAACACTTAAGATGAAGACACAGTGACAGTGAAAGAAATCAAGACTGTGCTTCGACGATCAAAAAACAGAGCTCCAGGGCCAGATGGCATAAGATACAACGACATCAATAGGTGTACCGACAACGAGCTAGAGGAACTAGCAAACGTGTACAACAACAGTATAGTGAGTGCTAGCATCAAGGAGGAGTGGTTGCACAGCTATCTGATTCCCTTGCCGAAGCCTGACAAAGACCACACAAAAAATTCAGGGATATCGAATTATAACCTTGCAGAATACAATAGGCAAGCTGCTGGAGAAGTTAATTGCCAGGAAAATATCAAGCCAGCTAGGGAAGCAAGGTGTTTTCCCACCTACCCTGGGTGGGTACCGTCCAAAACGAGAAACCTGGACCAATGCAGCAGTTTTTGCCCATGATGTCTATGAAGGTTTCCACTCAGGCATTGAAACCTTTGCTGCAGCGATTGATCTTGAGAACGCGTACAACAGAGTACCATTGGATTTTTTAATGCTTCAGCTTCTTGAACTCTAAATAAGTCCATTCCTCCTTAGTTGGATCGCTGCAGCCCTCTTCCAAAGGAAAGCAGTTTTTAGATGTGGCAGTTGGACGTCGGAACCAACAACAATATATCCTGGCCTACCACAGGATCATCATTATCTCCGGTACTGTTCAACGCCTACACTATGAGAATAACCAGTGAGCAGATCACTGGACCTGGCAGGACATTGTCATATGCCGACGATGTTTTAGTGTATCGCCAGGGTAAGGATAGAGATCACGTTGCTGTGGAACTACAAACCGAACTCAATCGCATAAGTACTTGGTGTGTTGAGGCTGGGGCAATGGTCAACCCAACAAAGGCAACAGTGACTTGGTTCTCGTTGAATAATCATATTGTCAACACTCCAACACCAACTGTAAATCTGTGTTCAGCGACGGTGGAAAGAACGCAGGCAATGAATTACCTGGGGATACGGTTTGATCGAAGCCTTGCTTATAATGAACCCATAGACCAGGTGATAACAAAGGCCAAGCGGGGGTTGGCTGCGATGCGGGTGATGGCGGAAGCAAACTGTGAGCAGCGCCATCTATGTCTTCTATACGAAGGGCTGGTCATGTCTGTTCTTGAGTATGCGATGGCAATCCTGACTCTCAGCCATAAGCAGATAGAAAGGATGGAAAGGATACAGAATGAAGCTATGCGCATTATTCTTGGATGTACAAGAGATACAGCATGCAGGGCGATGCGCTACCTTCTTGATTTTCCAACCAATGAAGACAGAATACAAGTCTGCAGAGCTCGTGCCTACCTCAGAGTTAACGCAAACACACAACATCCAATGCATAGTGAAATTATGAAGGTGAAGGGCAGCAGGTTAAAAAGAGGACGGTCGTGGATGGGTCAAGCCGAAGACATTCTTCAACGGGTGTGTTCACTTGAGGACTTAGAACCTGGCGAGGAGTGGGTACAAGTGCCAACAGATTTCTGCACATCCTTTTCAGTTTGCATCCAACTAGACAGAAAATGCAGACAAGAAACAGCTGTGGAGGCGGAAGTACAAGCATTGATTTTCGAGAATTCGCTAAACGGTGATGCTGTCATTTACACAGATGGGTCGGTCGTCCGACATGTGAGAAGCTCATGGGCCTTTACGGCTCAGGCCGGAGGGAGAATTGTGAAGGAGGACTCTGGTGCTTTTGCTGAGACCACAAGTAGCCTGACTATGGAAGTCATGGCAGTAAGTAAAGCAATAACATGGCTCGAGACACAGACATTCACTAGGGTATGTTTCCTTAGCGACTCAATGAACATGCTCCAGAGGATAGAGATGGGGGAGGGGGGATCCGAAGAGAATGGTTGCTGCCTCTGGAGCGGTCTTGGCTGGCAAAGATTAGTTTCATCTTCGTGCCAGGGCATGCGGGAGTACAAGGGAATGAGCGGGCTGACAAGCTCGCAGGTAACGCTACTGTGGAGGGCGGACGCGCCATGGACCAGGCTGACATTCTGAATGCTCTACAAGAAGTAAGACTTGCGAGAATCAAGTGATGACTGTGAATCTACAACCATGGCCAGACTGCGAGAACAGCAAAAAAGAGGGGTGGCCAAACAAGAACACTACGCAGGAAGCCAAAGAAGACTGATAAACCAACACAGAACTGGTGTCGTTAGCCGCTACCCGCTGCGGGATTTGCTGAGGAGGGGATCCGAGCACTTATGAACTGAATGGTTCGATGTGCAATGAGGATGATCTGTCGACTAACTAACTAACTAACTAACTAACTAACTAACTAACTAACTAACTAACTAACTAACTAACTAACTAACTAACTAACTAACTAACGAACTAACTAACTAACTATGTTTGCCATCTTGTAAAAGGCTGCCTTCGGCATGGTGATTCTTGTTCTAATCTCTTCAAGACATCTCCCGCCATCAGATGTTATGACTGTTCCGAGATAATTGTACCGATTCACTTGTTTAAGAATATTCCTTTCCATTTACTTGTATATTACATTTTGGTATTTCCTTCATCCTAGTGACGACCATAATCTGTGTCTTATTACACTTTAATTCTAACCCTACTTATTCACTGTGTGCAACAACCGCATCTGCTAAATAGTGCAGATCCTGCACAATGTCTGCAATCAATGCTGTATCATTTGCATGTCTAATGTTATTGATGTTTCTTCCTCCAAAGAAGATTTCTCAAAATCTTGTACATTTCTGAAAATATTTTTACTGTACAGGGACAAAAAGATCTGGAGACATTACACATCCCTGTCTCACACCTCGATTAACAGTCTGATATTAACCTACTTTATTATCAATCTTAATGGCAGCTTGTTGTTTCCAATGTATTTCTTTTTACCAGTCTACAGTATTTCCCATCAATTTTTAGATCTGCAAGCATCTTTATTACGTTGACATTATCAAAAAGCCTTTGTGTAGTCAATAAAGCAAAGATGTAGGTCTTTATTTACTTTTATAGAACGTTCAGTTAATGTTCTCAGCATATGCACAGCATTAATTGTACCTTTGCCTTCTACAAACTCACATTGATTTTCTCATATTTCGGATTGTATTTTCCTCCTAACTCTGTGCATGATAATTCTTAGCAGAATGTTCGTGATGTGGCTCATTATACTAATTGTTCGATATTGATCATATTCCAAGGCTCTTGATTTCTTTGGGATTGCAAAACAGATATAATTACATAATTCAGGAGGTATAACTCCAGTATCTTATATTGTGTTCAGCAAACTGATGACCTGGTCTATACCATATTCTTCTAAGGCAGTGGTTCTCAACCGGTGGGGAATCCTTCCCACCTGGGGGGGGGGGGGGGATTTAAGGTTTCTAGGGTTTCTAATATACGCTATGCAGATGACACAGTATTGATAGCGAATAATGCAGCAGATCTACAATAATTGTTGGACATTGTAATAACAGAGAGTGCAAAGAAACGACTCTCCTTGAATATCAAGAAAACAGTAATAATGGTGGTATCAAAGAAACAGGTGACACCCAAACATGAAATAGAGATAGAAGAGAAAATTCTTCACCATGTGGATAGTTTTAAATATCTAGGGACATTTATAACATCAGATGTAAGATGTACACCAGAGATCAAGAGCAGAATAGGGCAAGCAAAGGCTGCATTTCAGAAAATGAAGAATATCTTATGCAATAAGTCGCTATCATTGAATGTAAGAAAGAGAGTGTATTTAGAACCTGCTTTACTGTATGGCTGTGAATCTTGGAATATAAATGAACAAATTAGGAAGAGATTGGAAGCAACAGAGATGTGGTTCCTTAGACAAATGTTCCGAATTCCTTGGACTGCCAAAATAACTAACGACGAATGCCTGAAAGAGTCTGGCGAAACTAGAACATTATATACAACAATAAGAAAGAGACAAACAGCTTTTTGGGGTCATGTGATGAGAAGAGAGGCGCTGGAGAATATCGTGACAACTGGAAAGATCGAGTGGAAGAGAGGCAGAGACAGACCACGAGAAATGATGCTGGGTGGATTGCGACGGTGGCATGGATGAATATCAACGACAGAGTTGATCCAGAAAACCAAGGACAGAGATCTGTGGAGAGTCATGAACGCCTACGCCAGTCGGTACGACACTTGATGATGATGATGGGGGGGGGGGGGTTAAGATTATTTCAAGATCGCGTTAATACAAGAAGCGATTACTTGATATTGTTTTCCCCTCCATACTTCACGGTTCTGTACTTCTCGCCCTTCTGAAATTCGTTTTATTACGTAAGTATATCCGCAAATCACGTTTTATGTAGACGTCTAGACTTGTTCCATTCTGTGTTATTAAATTTAGCTTCCTTTTTTACGTATACTGTGTAGGGGCGGGGGGGGGGGGATTTATAGGGAGGAAATACGAAAGAGGGGAATGACGTTCTGAACCGCTGTTCTTAGGCATTGATCATTTATGTTATGATGTTGTCAGAACTGGGGAGGGGGGGGGGGGGGGCTTGCCAGTTTTCATATGGTTAAGAGCATCTTACATATTAAAAATTGATGGTTCTGTATTATTATTTCGAATATCGTACTGTTCTTCTCTGTTATCATCATAAAGGTATTTCGCATAATCTGACCATACATGTAAAATCTAATCTTATTCTAGTATAATTTTTCCATCTATTGTTTTTAGACAGCCTATTGATGTACCTGTTCTTTTATTAGTTAGGTCCTGAATTTTTTTTTGCATTATTTTTGTATTTTTACTGTTGTGTTGTTTTCGAATTTCTATGCAATTTTTTCTCGAGCCATGCTTCTTTAGCCTCCTTACATAATGTTCTGACTTTTCTGTGAATCTCTTCATATTTGTCAGGATTATTTTTGTTGTGTCTTCTTGTTTCCATTAGTTGTAAAAATTTCTTCAGTCATCCATATCTTTCATCACACACTTTCTTTAATATTTGAATAGTTGTTTCTTTAGCAAACTGATTGAAGTCTTCAACATTTTCCATTGATCATCCTTCTTCTTCTTCTTCTTCAGCGTTCCGAGCCATTGAGGTTCTTTGCTGCAAATACAATCCGTCTCCATTCGTCTCTCTGGTGGACCTTCTCTTGCCAGTCGTTGATTCCAAGTGCTTGTAGGTCTGTACATGTATTATCTCTCCACCGCCTTCTTGGTCTACCTCGGGGTCTACGGTCATTTATTTCCTGAGTGTAAGCGAGTTTTGTTTCCCTATTATCTTCCATTCTTTCTATATGCCCCAGCCATTGTAGTCTATTAGCCTTCATGATACCAGTGATTAGCGGGGACTTAAACAGATCATAAATGTCTTTGTTACTTCTTCTTTTCCACTCTCCACTTTGTGTATCCCTAATGGGTCCAAAGATGCGTCTTAATATTTTGTTCTCAAAGGTTTGTAACAAGGCTTCGTCTCCTTTCGTTGTACTCCATGTTTCAGAGCCATACTCAGAAGACATATTAGGTGACTACCAGGCGGGTTTTAGACAAAACAGATCAACAATAGATCAGATATTTATCTTACGACAAATAGCCGAGAAACATTGGGAATATAAAAAGAGATCTCCATAACATTTTTGTTGATTTTAAAAAGGCTTATGATAGTGTCCATAGGAATAGTCTATGGAATGCTATGCAGGAATTTGGAATACCAAGGAAGTTAATCAACATGACCAGACTATGCATGGAAGATACTTATAATATAGTAACATATAAAGGCAGGAAATCAGACCCCTTCCAAATAACATCTGGCTTGAAACAGGGTGATGCACTATCGCCGCTACTCTTCAATCTGGCTCTAGAGAAAGTTGTAAGGAATGTAAAGGAGGAATGTGATATTGGAGGAACATCCAAGCTGCTTGGTTATGCAGATGATATAGATATTATAGGGCAAAGTGAACAAAAGACATTGGAAATATTGACTCACTTAAAGGGAAAAGCCCAACAGATGGGGCTGGTTATCAACCAAGATAAGACAGAATATATGGTAATTTCAAGAGACGGAATGGCTAGAAACTCTGGCCACATACAAATAGATAATATGACCATTAAAAGAACGGAAACATACAAATACCTGGGTACAATCTTCAACTGCTCCAACATCATAAGGGAAGAAATACAAACTAGAATCAACTCTGGAAATAAGATATACTATGCACTACAACATCTACTAAAATCAAAGGCGCTATCTCGTAACACCAAAATCACAATATACAATTGATCATCCACATCTTGAAATAGGATCTATAGATCAGACATTATATCAAATCTGTTCTTTACTTCTATGTTGAAATTGTCTTGTATTTCCTTGTCATTTTCCAATGTACACAGATCAGATTTCGAGTTTCCTGGGAATGCTTGACTTTCTTTAACTTTACCCTCAATGTGCCTGTAAGCAGTCTGTGGTCACTGTAACAGTCTGCACTGGGAAGTGTTTTTGCGATTAACGCACTTCGAAATCTACAATCAGGGTGTAATCAATCTGATTTCTAATCCTTCTGTCAGTACTCCTCAATGTCCATAATCCTCTAGGATGTTGTTTAAATCGGGTGTTTCCAACAATCATTTCCTGCTCTTTTGCCCATTCTACAAGTCTGAATCCTCTTTCGTTTTGTTCTCCCAAACCATATTTGCCTACCGTGCAGCAACCGCCTTGATTTCCTACATTCGCATTGAAGTCACACATTATGATATTTAGTTCTGAATTGTTACATTTCTTCAAAGCATTCTCCATGACTAAAGTACTTACACGAATCATGAGAATATAACCAGAAACTGGGGATGAGCTATGTGGATTTGTGTAAGGTAAAGACATAAACAATGCCAAATGCATTTTGAAAACGTTAACAGAAAGAACGATTGGAAATAAAACACACACACACACGCACACACACACACACACACACACGCACGCACGCACGCACACACACACACACACACACACACACACACATATATATATATATATATATATATATATATATATATATATATATATATATATATATATATATATATATATATGAATCAGGTTCCGTCTCCACAATGAAGGTTGGCTGCAATGGATCTCCAACACTGTCTGTCTCTCGCCCTGACTGTATATTCTGTCAGGCTGATGTTCGTCCATCTCTTGATGGTATCTTTCCACTTGTATTTTTGTCTACCTCTTGCTCGCTTGCCCTCAACCTTGCCCTCCAATGTGGTTTTTATAAATGTATCATGTCTTTTAAGGTAGCCGAAATATTTCACTTTCCTCATTTTTATTTCTTTCAGCAACTCTCTCTCTCTCTTCATTCCCAGTTTTTCTAGAATCTTTGCATTTGATTGTTTTTGTTTCCATGTAATATGACATATTCGCCTGTATGTCCACATCTCCAGGGCTTCTATTCGACTTTTTAGTTGCTTGTTCAATATCCAGGCTTCCGCTCCATGCAGTATCGTTGAATATACGAAGCATTTGACAATTCTCATTTTTAATGCGTTTTTAATATCTTTAGATGTCAATACTGATTTCATGCCGTTGAAAACATTTTTGGCCATTCCTATTCTCTTTTTGATTTCTATTTCACTTCTGCCATCATCTATTATTATATGTCCAAGATAGGAGAAACTTGTTACTTGTTCTAGTATCTCCCCGTTTACTGTGGTGTTCATTGATGACCTTTCCTTTTCACTACTAATTATCACAGTTGTTTTTTTGTGTGTTGAAGTTAATATCTAAGCCACATTCTGCACTTTGCCTTTTTTCTTGTTCCACTAGGTCTTTATATATATATATTCTTGTTCTTCTTCTTCTTCTTCAGCATTCCGAGCCATTGAGGTTCTTTGCTGCAGATACAAGCCGTTTCCATTCGTCTCTCTGGTTGACCTTCTCTTGCCAGTCGCTGATTCCAAGTGCTTGTAGGTCTGTATGTATATTATCTCTCCACCGTCTTCTTGGTCTACCTCGGGGTCTACAGTCATTTATTTCTTGAGTGTAAGCGAGTTTTGTTTCCCTATTATCTTCCATTCTTTCTATATGCCCCAGCCATTGCAGTCTATTAGCCTTCATGATACCAGTGATTAGCGGGGACTTAAACAGATCATAAATGTCTTTGTTGCTTCTTCTTTTCCACTCTCCACTTTGTGTATCCCTAATGGGCCCAAAGATGCATCTTAAGACTTTGTTCTCAAAGATTTGTAACAAGGCTTCGTCTCCTTTAGTTGTACTCCAGGTTTCAGAACCATACAGCACAACTGATATATATGATCAGTGTTTTGTATATCGTGATCTTGGTGTTACGAGATAGCGCCTTTGATTTTAGCAGATGTTGAAGTGCATAGTATATCTTATTTCCAGAGTTGATTCTAGCTTGTATTTCTTCCCTTATTATGTTGGAGCAGTTGAGGATTGTACCCAGGTATTTGTATGTTTCCGTTCTTTTAAAGGTCATAATATCTATTTGTATGTGGCCAGAGTTTTTAGCCGTTCCTTCTCTTGAAATTACCATATATTCTGTCTTATCTTGGTTGATAACCAGCCCAATTTGTTTAGCTTTTTCCTTTAAGTGAGTCAATATTTCCAATGTCTTTTGTTCATTTTCCCCTATAATATCTATATCATCTGCATAACCAAGCAGTTTAGATGTTCCTCCAATAGCACATTCCTCATTTACCTTCCTTACAACTTTCTCTAGAGCCAGATTGACAAGGAAAGGCGATAGTGCATTACCCTGTTTCAAGCCAGATGTTATTTGGAAAGGGTCTGATTTCCTGCCTTTATATGTTACTACATAATATGTATCTTCCATGCATAGTCTGGTCATGTTGATTAACTTCCTTGGTATTCCAAATTCCTGCATAGCATTCCATAGAATATTCCTATGGACACTATCATAAGCCTTTTTATAATCCACAAAAATGCTATGGAGATCTCTTTTATATTCCCAACTTTTCTCGGCTATTTGTCGTAAGATAAATATCTAATCTATTGTTGATCTGTTTTGTCTGAAACCCGCCTGGTAGTCACCTAATATGTCTTCTGAATATGGTTTTAGTCTATTTAGTAATACCGCGGATAGTATCTTATAGCTTATGGACAGGAGTGATATTCCTCTATAATTTTTACATTGGAACTTGTCTCCTTTCTTAAAGATAGGTATCATTAATGACTCTTTCCAGTCATGGGGTAATACTTCTGTCCTCCAGAATTTTATTATTAGTTCGTATAGCTTTAGATGTAATGCATGGCCGCCTGCCTTTATAAATTCAGCAGCAATTCCATCAGCCCCAGTTGCCTTATTGTTTTTAAGTCGTGATACTACATATAGGATTTCTTCAAAAGCAGGTTCCTCAATTTGTGGTTCACACGTTAGAACCGCTTCCTGTGGGAAAGTGTTACTTGGAGCTTCACAATTTAGTAATTCAAATAAGTATTCTTTCCATGTGTTACACATTTCCTCATTGGTATTTATCATATTCCCATTTTTTATCTTTTAAACTATATGTCTTGTGTTGGTGCCCTCGCTTCATTGACTTCAGTTCTTTAAAAAAACTTTCTGGATTCGTTTTTCAGGTGATTAGTTTCCATATCTTTGATTATATTGCTAATATATTCTCGCGTCTGTTGCCGAACTATTTTTGTAGCCTCTTTACATTCAGTTCTATATTGCTCTTCATTTTGGATGTTGTTGATGTCATTTAGCCATAGCTGTCTGGCATTCTTTTTCCTAATGACTGCTTCTTCACATTTTTGATTGAACCATCTGTTCTTTCTATGCGTGGTTAACACACCGAGACATTCTTCTGCGGTAGTTTGAATTGTATTCTTGATGTTCAACCAAGTTTGGTCAAGGCTGGCCTCCAACGGGTTTTGTAGAATTTCAAGTTTACATTTTATTTCATCTGCAAATTTCTCTTTGACTGTACTTTCTTGGAGTTTTTCTCTGCTATATGTTGGGTGTAACCTTTGTAGTTTAGCATAGAAAGCTCTCTTAAGTTTTATTTTTAATTTTGCTCCAACGAGGAATTCGTCGCTGTGGCACTCAGCTCCTCTATAACTTCTAACTTGTTGTATGTTTGATGCATTTTTGTTGTTAATTAAAATGTGATCTATTTAATTATAGGTTCTCTTGTCACATGATTTCCAAGTTTGTTTATGCATATCCTTTCTTTGCAGTTTGGTACTGCTGATCTGAGTCCTTTGGCTTCTGCTAGGTTGATGACTCTCCATCCATTGTCATTTGAAGTTGTATGTAGGCTTTCCATACAGGCAACTTTTTTTATAAGTTTGCTCTCTACCTATTTTGCATTGAAGTCTCCCAGCACAATTAGGATATCCTGTTTGGGGGTTTCTTCTATGACATCGTCCAGATCATCATAAAAGTCTTCTTTAATATCATCTTCTTTCTCTTCATGTACATTAATTATTGTTATATTTTTCCATTTATCTTTTATTCGTAATTTACTAATCCTGTCATAAACAGCTTTAAAGTTTAGAAAGTTTCCCCATAACTCTTTTTTGATGACAAATCATGTTCCTAATTCATGTTTATTTTGGGTGTTTCCTCCATATATTACAATCATTCCATTTTGCTCTAAAGTACCCTTTCCTGGCCACCTTATTTCTTGAATTGCTGTTATATCCGTGTGATATTCAACCAGCTCCCGGGTTAGTTCTTCGGCTGCTCCAGCTCGATATAGTGTCCGTACATTCCATGTTCCAAATATCAAAAGTCCTTTAACGTTCCAAGGTCGTTGTCCAAATAAGTCAGTCCGAATTCGAGGCTTATTTATCTGTTTCGTAACAAAATAGTTTTTACAAAGGTGAGGATGTTACCCCACACTTCAACCCCCAACCTGGAGGACCAAGGTGTTTCTCTTTGTCTGTTCTCTACCCTTTGACCTGTCCGGCTTGGGAGGCAGTCAAAGAGCGAATCAGGCGCACGATGCCACTAACTCTTGGTCCGGACACATACTTTAAGGCTCTCCGCTGGGGGATATGACTGAACGCCTCTAAGTCATTATCCTCCGGATGTGAGAGCGGGGCCGATACTCACCCACTGAAAAATGGTGGTGAGATGCTAAGCTTGCTAGATGCTTGGTCCAGATACTCGCTCGAAGGCTCTCATCCGAGGGATAAGAGGGATCCCCGGATGAGAGAGCCTGGCCGTTACTCGCCCTCTGCTGCATGGAGGTAAGGTGCTGAGTCGGCAGCACATGTAGCCTACCTCCAGAGCGTTACTAAAGGTGGACAAGCGTCCCAATCGCACGTAGTGGTTACGATGCGTGTTTGTACTAGAGCTCACTGAGTGAGCGTAGACAACATTGGAAAAACGTCTCATAAACACGAAATGGAACGCTTGGCTAGCGAATCCATTACGTGGAAATCCGAAGTGAAAAACTGCAGAGTGAATGTCGCCTGCATACTAAGGTAAAATCAAACGTCTCATTAACACTAAATGGAACGCTTGGCTAGCGAATAAATTACGTAAATTACAGCAAGCGAATGCTTGCTGAGTGGATGTCGTCTGCAGACTAACCGTTCCTGGTCGGTGCGGGGAGCGGCCAAGGGCGAACTAAATGCTCAATACATGGAAGAGAGGGATTAAAGCAGCCATGAGCAGGATGTGGCGATTCCTCAGGTGAGCCCAGTCTCAGAGCACTATGTGCCGGCTCTGCAATTATGGAAGCCTCCCTGGATAGCGGGAAATGCCCATGGACTGCCCCTACCTTACATTTAGGACTGACCGTAAAGTCCTTGGCCCTTCTAACTTAACCAGCAGAGATGTGAACGACACCACAACAGAATGTCCATCGAAACCTCCAGGACGGTTAATTTGATTTAAAAAACCGCCGAAGTCGGATGTGCAGGCCTAAGGGTGGCAAATAAATACTGGCACAACGCAAAAACGTCCGAGTGAAATGTCCTTCGTGCCCGAAATAGCTCTGACTACTTTGTTTCCCGGCCGGAACAGCTCTGACGATCTAGTTTTCCAGGCACAGCGACCGTACACGTCCGAACCGAAAGCTCGCTGAGTGGAAGTCGTCTACAGACTGACCGTTCCTGGTCTGTGCAGGAGCGGCTTGTGGCGAACGAAATGACCAAGACATGGAAGTGAAGAATTAAAGCTGCCATATGCAGGACGTGGCGATTCCTTGGGTGAGTCCAGTACCAGAGTGCTATGTGTCGGTTCTGCAACTATGGAAGCCTCCCTGGATGGCGGAAAACGCAATGGACTGCTACTGCCTTCCCTTGAGGGCTGACCGTGAAGCCTTCGACCGTTCTAACTTACTCAGCTGGGCTGTGGACGGCACCACAAAAGCGAGAGTCCCCCGGAAATGCTAACCTGGTGAAAAAAACGCACGCTAAAGTCGGATGTGTTGGCCTAAGAGTCTCGGCCCAAGGGTGCCTAACTTAGACACAACACAATTACATCTGGGGGGGGGGGGGGAACACTCCGGGTTAACGCGGAAGAATAGGAAGGTGTAATATGAAGAAATAATTAGAACGTTTGAAAATTTAAAATAAAATTGATGGTAAAGATCTCAGAATAGTAAAAATGTACATTGGCAACAACAGGCAGTCACAAGAATTGACTACCAAAAAGGAACTTTTCAACACATTAAACAAGGTGTTAGACAGGATTGTGTACTTTCACCCAATATGTGCAGTTTGTGCAGGGAAATGAAAATGAGATCCATACTAGACAAGCCAGGATTATCAGTTCATGGACATAATGTAAACTATGTACGTTATGCTGATGAATGAAAAAATGAAAAAGAAAAAAAAAGATACGCAGTTACAAAACATGATAGATATAATTGTAACAGAAAGTAAAAACAAAGAACTAAGTCTGAATAATAGACAAAACTGAAGTAAAGGTATTTACCAAAAAAATGTCTTCTCAAAGGCACCACCAGAGTGAATGGAAGCAGTATGTTTAAAGTATTTGAGTACTTTTATAGCAACAGATGAAAGATTAAAGAAGTAAAAATTTTTAGTTTGGTCGACGGATCAATACAACGGCTTAAGGGTCTAAATCATTAGTGCTCCGTTCTACTTCTAACTCAAGCCTGATTCCGGGGCAACTCAGCTCAGTGCACGAACTCCGTAGTATCGGCGAGGCTCCTGAAATACCTTGGGTATATTTTTAACTCGCAATTTTGCCCGGGCAACGCCGTTAGGCTACTCTTTTTCGATGTCTAACTGCCAAGGGATTTTTTACGTGCGCAACAATATACACGGGCGTCCGATCTCACTACTCAGAGACCAGGGAAATTTTGTTACTTGAGGTCCACGTGAAAGGGTCCCGGCTCTCACCGGGGCTTGACCTCAGGGCCTCCAGCACTCGAGGCGGACACCATACCCCGAGACCACTCCGTCCCCCGCCCCCCCCCCCCCCCCAAGTTAAATGTAGAATGGTTCAATCAAAGGTTCATAAGATGAAGAATATTATCTGCAATTTATCTTTGTCAATCGAGTTGAGGAAAAGGATTCTTAAGAACTATATAGAATCGATCATCATGTACGCAAGCGAATTATGGAGAATTAGCAAACAAGTGAGGAATTATGTGGAGGTTGTGGAGATGTCGTTTGATAAAATAAATGGTTAGCACACCGTGGGTGGATAAAACAGGCAATGGAGATAGCTTGTCAGAAGTTAACTCACAAAGAGTTGCTGGCGTGGAAAGAAGACAGTATATATACCTTGAACAATGTCATGGGAAGGGGGATGCATCAGTACAGTGTGACAACGGGTAAACTAGAATGGAGGAGAGGCAGGGGAGACCATAAGAGAATATGCTGCACAGAGTGACATCATGGCAGCAATTATTGGCAGTATATGATCAGCAACGCCACACTGCATGAACTATGTGAAGAAGAAGCCACAATTCACCAGACTTTACCTACATTTAGCATAAGCTTCTCATCTTTGAAAAGAAAAACGCTTTTATGTAATTTTAAAATGAAAACTAATCAGTACGGAGATCCCCTCTGCTGTGTGTCCACCGTGACGAGGTAGAGGGGCTTGTGCGTCCCAATGACCCCAAGAGCTATGCCGACGGTAGCACAGCTACTGGTAGGGTCACCCATGTCGGACAGGTCAAGGGAGAGGGACCAGACGAAGAGACACACAAACCTGCTGCCTTGTAGGTAGACTGGGGACAGTCAAAGGCTAGGGAAAGCACCCCGAATACATACTTGTCAAAATCGGATGTACTGAGCCACAGGCTTGACAAAGCAGTGCAACGTAAAACCTGCTGCCTTGTAGGTAGACTGGGGACAGTCAAAGGCTAGGGAAAGCATCCAGAATAAATGCTTGTCGAAATCGGATGTACTGAGCCACAGGCTTGACAAAGCAGTGCAACGTAACTTAATTCATGATGTCACAAATCAAAATTAATCGTTATGGTGCTAATCCCGTGAAGTCCCATCAGGCGGCGATAGTGCCGGGCCCCCTGCCTCGAGGGGGTCCACCCATGACTACTGGTGGTCACCTTCCCCTGTGCTGTGGAGTCAAGGCACAGAGGAGTAGGTTAAGAGCTATTGACCAAATACCCCGGACACTCAACATACTACAGTGGAATGCCGAAGGAGTTTACAAGAAGAAGGACTCCCTAACACAGCGTCTTCATAAAGATAGAATAGATGTGGCATGCATTCAAGAGACACACCTAAACGCCAATCACAAATTCTCAGTCAGAGGATATCAGGCCACACGTTTCGACCGCGAAGGACACAAAGGAGGAGTTCTAATACTTACACGAAATACAATACCTTGCAGTGAAGTATCTGTGATCTCTGACAACCAAACGGAAATTATAGGTGTTGATATAATGATAAAGGACGTGAAAATAAGAATCTACAATCTGTATAGCCCAGCAGATAAGGACCTTACACTCTCAAACATGAAAATAACTGACACAAACTGCATTATTGTCGGAGACTTTAATAGCCGTTCAGAAAGATGGGGATACCCAGATACTGACAAAAGAGGAGATGAATTGGAGGACTGGGAAATAGACTCAAATCTCCATCTACTCAACAAAGCGGATGACACACCGAGCTTCTACTCCAGAAGATGGCTTACCACTTCTACTCCAGACTTAGCTTTCTGCACAGGAGACATCCTCCACAAAATCGATCGCCATGTGCTGGACCAATTAGCAGGTAGTGACCACAGACCAATCAAGCTTGTAATGAATATGGAGTATGTTCCACAGGAGCAAAAGCCCTTGCCCCGCTGGAATTACAAACGAGCAGATTGGGACAGATTTGCCATACTAACAGACAAATATTGTGAAAACATAAATACACGATATGGCAACATAAAGCAAATGGTGGAAAGTCTAAACAGAGCGATAATACAGGCAGCCACTGAGTCCATTCCTAGAGGAGCGAGGAAAAATTACAAACCATACTGGACTGAAGAACTACAAAGTTTGGAGGACAAAGTTGAAGATGCCAGGAAGACAGCAGAGAGAGAACAAACAATTGAAGCGAACATCTCTCTCAAAGCCATCTCAGAAAAATATAAAAGAACAGTAAATCAAACAACAAGAGATTGTTGGAGGGAAAAAACAGAAAACCTGAATTTTGACAGGGATGGAAACAAACTATGGAAACTATTGAAAGCCATGAACAATGAAGGACCTAGAAACAAACAAATAACAATTAAACAAGGAAATGCCTTGCTGACAGGAAAAAAGGCTGCAAATGCACTAATGGAACACTATGCAAATGCAAACCACATTGATATTACAACCGAACAGAAGAAAGCAATCAAAGACAAACAGATACATCATAGAAATACAGAGACAGCAGCAGAATATATGATGGCAAATCTAACAATGGAAGAAATGGAACAGGCAATGAACACCCTAAAAAAGAAGAAATCACCAGGAAAGGATGGAATCACAAATGAAATGCTAATAGGACTAGGCACCAAGGCAAAGAAGAAACTACTAGCAGTCCTAAATAACAGCTGGAAGAGAGGAATAGTCCCACAGGCATGGAAGGAAGCTATACTAATACCAGTCCCAAAGAAAGGAAAAGACCTGGAAGAACAAAATGGCTATCGACCTATCAGTCTACTTAGCTGTGTAGGAAAATTAATGGAACGCATTATCAATGGCAGGCTAACATGGCATCTGGAAGAAAACAAACTCTTAACACCACACCAAGCAGGATTCAGAAAGTACAGATCCACTGAAGATCAAATAACCTATATAGCTCAGGAAATAGAGGATGCCTTCCAAGAGAAAAAGCACACACTAGCAGTCTGGATAGATTTAGAAAAAGCATTTGATAAAGTATGGAAGGAAGGACTGAAAGTAAAACTGCAAAAAATGCATGTTTGTGGAAAAATGTATAAATGGATCAGCCACTACCTTGAGAACAGAACTGCCAGGACAAAAGTACAAGGACAAACAAGCAAAATGATGCTGTTGGAGCAAGGTGTCCCCCAAGGAGGAGTTCTTTCACCAACATTATTCCTGGCATATATAAATGACATCACGGAAAATTTTCCAGCCAGAGTACACACATCCTCCTTTGCAGATGACCTAGCCATATGGACATCTGAAGAATATATTAGTACAGCTAACAGCAGAATACAGCAAGCCTTATTAGCGCTAGAGGACTGGTCAAAATCATGGCTAGTGAAGATAAGTGAGGAGAAAACAACATGCACAGTGTTCTCCCTCTCAAATAAAACTCAGCAACCTAAGCTGGTATTGAATGGAAAAATATTGCGCCATGAAGAAAATCCAAACTATCTGGGAGTCACCTTTGATCGTCGCTTGACATGGAAGACACAGGTTGAGAAAAATCGAACAAGAGCAAGGCAGAGAATGGCAATCATGAAAAAGTTTGCTGGTACAACGTGGGGAGCAGATGAGAAAGTTCTCAAGAAGTTATATACTGGACGGGTGAGGCCAGTACTGGAATATGGCATTGCAGCTTGGGCAACAGCAGCTAAGTCAAACTTTAACAAAATAAGTAGAGTCCAAAACCAAGGAATGCGAATCATAACTGAAAGCCTGAAGACAACGCCTATTAATGAACTAGAAAAGATCACTTGTTTACAACCAATGCAGGATAGAAGAGATAGCAGAGCCCAGCAACAAGCAGAAAAATTTAGAAGATTGACAGACCACCCTATGTATAAAAGGTTTAGTGGTTTTGGAAAGGGAAGACTGAAGCGTAGCAACTTTGTAGAAACTGCAAAACGAAAGATTAGGGCAGATCCTATACTTAACATATCAACAGTCAAACCCATTTACAATGCACACAAGTTCCCAGCTTGGAGACAGCAGCAACTGCCTGAGATGATAGAAAACATTCCTGGTATTGAGAAAAAGAACACTCAGCATGAAACCGAAAGAAGAGAAATAACCCTAAACTACATAAAAGAACATTACTCAAGTAGCAATTGGACCCATGCATATACAGATGGATCAGCCAAAAATTCAATAGAGAATGGAGGAGGAGGCATTCTCCTAAATTTAAAAAATGGAGTGAAAAAAACACATTCAATGGCAACTGGAAAGTTTTCAAGTAACTTCAAAGCGGAGGTAGAGGCTCTGAAAACTGCAGCAGAAATGCTCTTGATGGAGGAAAATAAAGAGAAGCAAATAGCTATCTTCACAGATGCAAAGTCAGCTGTCTCAATACTGAAGAGCAATAATAGCACAGAAATAGCTGACCTAAGAGCAGCACTCCATGGTCTATGCCAGAAATCCAAAAAAGTTGTAATACAGTGGATCCCATCACATTGCAGTATACCTGGAAATGAAGAGGCTGACAGACTGGCAAAAGAGGGCGGACGACTACCACAGCCCGACATAGACATAACCTATAACGAGGCAAAGAGGTTGATAAAAAGCACCTATAGAACCAAATGGGAATCAGAGCATCCAGGCCACCAGAAGGATGATGCATATTACAAACTCGACCGAAGAGAACAAGTAGCAATCTTCAGACTCCGCACAGGACATAACAGGCTGAAATACCACTTGTTCAATAAACTAAAGATAGGAGATACCGATGAATGCAATTGTGGAACTGGTAAAATGACAGCTAAACATTTGCTGCAGGAGTGCCCAATATATGCAGAACAGAGAAAGATATTTTGGCCCACACCTGCTTCATTTGAGGACAAGCTCTATGGAGATATCAACAAGCTCAAGTTAACTGCAGCTTACTTTAACTACATTCAGGTTGACATTTAAAGGTGCATGAAGAAGTATTTAGACTGCCGCACTTCATACCACAGGTATGTCGGTTACAAAAGCGCCCCAGAGGCATGAAATGGAATATTGCTTGGATAGCAAATCCATTACGTGGAAAGTCCGAACCAAAAGCTCACTGTGTGAGCTTCATAAAAGGTGGAAAAAGTGTCCTAGTGGCACGAAATGGAATATTGCTTGGATAGCAAATCCATTATGTGGAAAGTCCGAATCGAAAGCTCACTGTGTGGATGTCATCTGCAGACTGCATACTTCTGGTTTCCGGAAGAACAGCCTATGGTGAACGGAAGGCCCAATATACGGAAGTGAGGCTAAGCAGCCATGTGCAGGACGTGACGATTCCTTGGGTGAGCCCAGTACCAGAGCGCTGTGTGTCGGCTCTGCAAGTATGGAAGCCTCCTTGGATGGCGGGGAATGCCCATGGTCTGCCCCTGCCTTCCCTTGAGGGCTGACCAGGATGTCTTTGGCTGTTCTATATGGGCCAGCTGTGATGGGGGATAACACCACAACAGTGAGAGCCAAACGTCCTAAGAAACCCCCGGGAAGGTTAACCCGGTCAACAAATGCCCGCAGAAGTCGGATGTGTCGGCCTAACGGCGCAAGAACGCAGCTCTGCTGTAAACAGGCACAACGCAATCACGTCCGAAAAAAAACTCCGGATGAACGAAGAAGAAGAAGAAGTACGGAGATTATAAAAGCATCGTCATGGGTAAAAGAATACTTTCTTTCAAAATATTAAATATGTCCAGATGTAATTAGAAGTACATTTACAAAGATACTTAAAATAGATAATAATTTTAAAATACATTCTAAAAGTAAAAGTGTCAGAAATAATTGTCATAATAAATGGAAGTCATCAATATTAGCGTGCACCAAGCTGATTCTTAATCTCCCATAATCACCAATCTCGGAAGAGGTGTTTTCAAGGGGAATAATAGAATAATTTCTTTCATCTACCGGAAAGATATGGGTTGTCTTAAAACAAAGCTTCATCTTCATCACCACCATCATGTGCTCTGCCAACTAGCAGAGATGTTCATACATCTTCATTGCCATTCAGCAGAAGGGTTCTTCTTCTTCTTCTTCTTCGTTCATCCGGAGTTTTTTTTCGGATGTGATTGCGTTGTGCCTGTTTACAGCAGAGCTGCGTTCTTGCGCCGTTAGGCCGACACATCCGACTTCTGCGGGCATTTGTTGACCGGGTTAACCTTCCCGGGGGTTTCTTAGGACGTTTGACTCTCACTGTTGTGGTGTTATCCCCCATCCCAGCTGGTCCATATAGAACAGCCAAAGATCCTGGTCAGCCCTCGAGGGAAGGCAGGGGCAGACCATGGGCATTCCCCGCCATCCAAGGAGGCTTCCATACTTGCAGAGCCGATACATAGCACTCTGGTACTGGGCTCACCCAAGGAATCGTCACGTCCTGCACATGGCTGCTTAGCCTCACTTCCGTATATTGGGCCTTCCGTTCACCATAGGCTGTTCTTCCGGAAACCAGAAGTATGCAGTCTGCAGATGACATCCACACAGTGAGCTTTCGATTCGGACTTTCCACGTAATGGATTTGCTATCCAAGCAATATTCCATTTCATGCCACTAGGACACTTTTCCACCTTTTATGAAGCCCACACAATGGGCTTTTGATTCGGACTTTCCACGTAATGGATTTGCTATCCAAGCAATATTCCATTTCGTGCCACTAGGACACTTTTCCACCTTTTATGAAGCCCACACAGCGAGCTTTCGATTTGGACTTTCCACATAATGGATTTGCTATCCAGAAGGGTTCTATGTAACACTTCAGTCGCTGTAATAAAAATTGATAATGAAGTAGGTAAATCCCAGCCACTCAACAGGGGTGCGGTACAGGGATTTGTAATGTCTTAGAATTGTTTTCATCCATATAGCAAAAATATGGATGATTTAAAAGATATGCCAGGAATCGATATCAGAGAACATAACATCACTAGTATAAGATATGCTGATTATAAAGTATTAACTGCAAATAACAAACAGAATATGCACCATTTGGTGAATGCTGTTATTGTACACAGTGAATAATTAAGGTTAGTTAATTTGTAAGAAAACAGAAATTAGTGTCATTTTCAAGAAGAAAAAAGCACAATGTAGCATCCAAGTAAGACCGGTGTACGACTGTTAGGTACATGGTGCTGGACACATATTTGATAGACGATCTGGCACTCGAAGGATGATGAGGTAAACACTACGGCGGCTGCATTCACTTCCCAGAACATTTCATGGTGCATATTTTAGCCTGGGCCAACATGCGAGCCGGATTACATTATAGATAATCCGCCTTGGTGGGAATCCGAACACACGTCAACCGATTCGGCAGGCAAATATACTAACCATTACACTACCGCGGCTCCTATGGAATGCAAACTCACCAATAAAAAGCTGTCAATTGCAGTCAGAAAAAGAGTGCTGAAGTGCATCACAAAATCTATATTGTTCAGAAAGCAATGGAAAACTACTGAACCTAGAATTGCATAGATAATCAACGGTAGCATCCTGCAAAGTGTGTGCAACATTAAAACAAAACTGTTGTGTAGATGTAAAACACGGACATTGCCCATACAGGCCGAGAAACATCTGATGGCAGCGGAAATGTGGTTTCTGGGGAAAATGCAATGAAAACATTGGATGGACAGAACACCGAATGAGACAGTTCTTCAAGAAACAATTGAAAACCAAAACGTGATTCGAGAAATTAGACGTAGACAGACAACATTTTTGGGCACATTATGAAGAGAAAATAGCTTGAAAACATAGTAACAAGTGATAAACTTGATGGTGAATAGAGCAAAGAGAAGATAAAGAGACACATCTTGAGGGATGGGTCATGTGTCATAATCGGGGCAAAAACACACAACCAAGTCAAGAATGGTAATCGCGGGAGATGGCGAAGCATGACCGCCAACAATTATCGGACGACGCATGATGATTATGAGTCCCCAGTTCTCCAAGTCGTAAAAAGAGCGAACAAATCGAAACCACACGGTTCTAAATTAACAGGGGAAAAAAAAATTAGCCAAAGCAGTCTTGTAAATTATTTATTGGCCAATACCTTTTGTGAATCATGTACGACTGAATAAAAAGAAAGCAGCACCGAACTGACGGCGGGGTAATGGGCTCATTTCGTACGCCGGTCAATTAGACTTCTCGTTCAGAAAGCAATGGCAAAGTACTGAACTTAAAAAGTGCTGTGGTGACGGACAGTACTCTTTTTACTTAAAAAGTTCCGCCATGGGTCTTGATGTGCTAGGGCCATCACATTTTGTAGGCCTGAGTGCATGGGGGCATAAGTGGCCAGTCTTTTCCTGTAGCGAATTTAAGGCGATCCCAGGAATCAAACTCTCACCCGCCCCCGGCTGCCATTGTCAGCGCAACTTCATTGCCGTTACACCAGAGCGCCCGGTAATTGATGGTATTATTATTTTATTTGTGCCCCGAAACACTTTCCTGCTATGAGTTTGTGATGTGATAACTGCTATGCTGTTTCCCTCTCCTCTAATAATGATTCCGCTCGTCGTCTAGCCAAAACAACATCGCAGAATAACAGGAACCAACATCAATAGTAATGAAATGAGTTCACGAATGCGGGCGTTCCTCGTCGAAAATATATATAACTTTATGGTGGCAATCGTCCATACAGAATAACAACTTCACCGTTCCCATGTTGATGGGAGGGCCGGTGAAAAACAATTAATAATCATTTATAAATATTCAATGTTAAAAATGTAGTCCGATTCCATCCACCCACTTCTATTAATGACGAGTAACTATCCTACGGTCCATAATTCGGTGAACTACATTACTTCTCTAGTTCTAACAATGTTACTTACACCAAGCTATGTGTATGCTGACGCCATGACCTCTGTCTGACACACGACAGGCAAATTCTGATGCAGTATACTTTCCTAACTTTCTCCGTGTCAAAACTCCATCTTCCGATCATCCTCCTTGCTGCAGACTATGCCTCTTTCACTTATCTTTCTAGAGTCCTAGATGTTATGTCGGCTATGCCTTTCTACTGGATCTTTGCGCTGATATTTCAGTGTTGTTATTTCTGCGCCTGTCTCCATGTCCATCCCCAAAAAACCTAACTGAGTTTGGTGACATAGTACACCGTGACATCATCTAGCAACTTGCGTATTATGGCGCTTTTTTGTTAACTCTTTCTTGTTTTGTTTGCCACAGTTTCCGTATCTTATTCTACATTATCGTCCCTTGCCTCGGACACTACATGGCAGTATGCCCCCCCCCCTCTTTGAAAATGGTGTAACCATTTTAGTAGTCTGATCGGATTACAACCATGACATGTAGCGGGTGAGACAAACTGAGTCAAATCTTACATCTATAATGTATATAGACACATTCCAACATACCTATAATTGTGCTAATATGATGGTATGGTCACCTATTAATCACACACAAAATCTCATTAAAAATATTATTATTATATTACGGGCACGCACTTCTATCTACACCCCTGGTATACGTCGTGTAGCACCAGCCTATGGGAGGGCTGTACTAACTAATCTATGAGCTTCATAAGGTCCCGCGGCCTCCCCATAGTAGTCCCTCATTTGCACTAAAGACAAGCATCCCCAACCAAAGCTATTAAACCCGATCGAGGGGACGTGTGTGATTAAATGGTACCATTCCCTCTGCATTAGTATTGGAGTGTGACATGTGGAATATACGTATTCATCAATGACTTTTCTTTCCCTATCATATTTGCTATATTATCATTAGTGGTTACAGTTTGACCTTTACTTGCTTAAAAAATTCGATAGGTGGGGTTTTCTGCCTTCGTAGCTGTCTTTCAAGTGGCATCGTAGGCCTTTTTGTTTCCTCCAATTCTATATGTGAGGTCTGAGGTCATATGCTTTTTCGTTTCTCTTCTATTCTGTCGACTTGTTCATATAGCTCAATATTCCGCATGCCTATTAACGTGGATGGGTGTCATCAAGAAAATTCTAACTTCGTAATTGTTGCATTAAAATGACATTATATTTGAAATTACTAACATTGTAACATCATATTGACAATCCGTAATACGTCATGTAATATTATACAATGCGACAATAATAATTGAAGCCTAATCTTTTTCATTTGAAATATGATTGTGGGTGGTTTCGACTTGTGTGTCAGTCTTCGCTCTGCTATTGAGTATGTACACTTAGTTTGCCTCCTCAATAATACATATGAGGTTGAATATTCACAGTGTTAACCACCATCAGAGTACCAGGAACATTATAAGCTATTAATCCCATAAACTTAAATATTCAAACTTTAAGCATAATTCATAATAACAACTTAATAATTTAAATATTGAGCACAACCCACTACTGGCAACGCTGATCGCATTCTGGTATGAACCTAAGGCCTATCCACGTCAATATGGAAGCACTATACTCGAGCTTCGCCCTCATTTGAGCTCGTCAGTAGTGCATATCCCTGACCGGATCCGGAAACAGTCCCGGATCACGCGTGTGAAGCGGGCGTGTAACCACGCGGCACACATTGGACACAAGAAATTATCACAACAGAATATCACAACGCTACCCATCGTAGGCTATGCTCAAGATTGCCCAATCGTTGCGACCAACGTCCGTCAATCGATGGGACCCGAACGATCAGGACTTCTCACTGGCAAGGAACACCAGGCCTCCTAAATCCAGTGAGCAATAATCAATTGATTATGTGGTTGTTTCGGGATTTGAAATTTAAATATTGAGCACAACCCACTACTGGCAACGCTGATCGCATTCTGGTATGAACTTAAGGCATATCCACGTCAATATGGAAGCACTATACTCGAGCTTCGCCTTCATTTGAGCTCGTCAGTAGTGCATATCCCTGACCGGATCCGGAAACAGTCCCGGGTCACGCGTGTGAAGCGGGTGTGTAACCATGCGGCACACACTGGACACACCAAATTATCACAACAGAATATCACAACGCTACCCATCGTAGGCTATGCTCAAGATTGCCCAATCGTTGCGACCAACGTCCGTCAATCGATGGGACCCGAACGATCAGGACTTCTCACTGGCAAGGAACACCCGGCCTCCTAAATCCAGTGAGCAATAATCAACCACATAATCAACTTAATAATTATCGTACTATTATCTCGAACCTGAAATTAACTGGAAAAGCATATTAAATGCAAATTTAGAATACTCTCACTCAGTCATGCTATTCAGCCCTTGTATATTGTGTTCTGTGTGTTTGTTGTTTTAAAATGAAATCGTGTATGTACCATTGGACTGTGTTTTGCAATTAAAATTATCTCTACCATACCAAACAACAAATCTCTGTTGTCATGTTCTGACATTGTAACAGCTTATAGCTTTATATAATGTTATCACTCGTTCCATGATGCATGAATGGTAAGTGAATGGTATATGAATGTTTGACTGACATGACCCTCTCATCGACGGTGTGATGAGTGAACAATGACGTACAAATGGCAAGTGGGTGATATTTTCACTAATTACATGACATGACCCTCTCATCGACGGTGTGATGTGTGAACCATGACGTACAAAATGCATATATATGTTCGTGAAATGGTAGTATGATAATGACCGTTGATGCTAAATGAGTATGGTCCATGACATGAACGTGATTATGGATGTAAATAATATGTATAATCCATATATTAGAGTTCGTTATCTCGTAGTGTAGATGCTCGTTGGTGTTGCCCAAACTATCGCATCGACTTAGATCACGATCGACTCGAACAAAAGTCTGACGTCACTATATCACATCACTCGGAGTAGTGTCGAGCTGATAATCTCCGCACGTCTTCACAGTCGTCTTCTAAACAATCTGGCAATCAATCAAATTGGAAAAAATATGTACCCATCTGACAATAATTAACCTAATTAAATAACATATGGCAAACTGTTTGTTGTTTATTTGGAAACGTTCTATACGGGAGTTCAGAAGTGAAAATATTATTCTGAATACTGGATTACTCCATTTTAACATATATACACGCAGACTGTAACATGAAATGTTATATCTGTATATATTTCTATAGTCTACTAAGAAGATCAACCAGGTTATTATCTTTACCCGGTGTGTGACAGATGTCAAAATCATAATCTTGTAAAAGAAGAGACCATCTGTGTATTCTGGAGTTTTTTTTGGATGTCCATTTTTAAAGACTTGTAAAGGCTTATTGTCAGAAAGAACAAGGAATTTCTTCCCGAAGAGATATTTAGAAAACTTATTGACGCTTTCTATCAGAGCCAAAGCTTCAAGCTCAGTGACAGCATATTTCTTTTGAGTTTATGATAGTTTCCTGCTAAAGTACAGAACAGGATGTAATTTACCACCATGGGTTTGAAAAAGAATTGCAGAAATTGCATATAATCTCGCGTCAGTCTGAATAATGAAGTCTTTCGAGATGTCAGGTAGTTTCAGAATTGGACAGTTACTGAAAAGATTCTTAATCTGTTGCAGAAGTTCATCATGTTTTTCAGTCCACCTAATTCTAGCTGGTTGACCTTTTTTGAATAGTTCTGAAAAAGTTGCTGTCATATCAGCGAAATTAGGAATGAACTTTTGGTAGTAATTGATGAGTCCTAACACACTTCTAACATCTTTCTTGGTGGTGGGAGGTTTAATGTTTAGAATTTTGGTGACCACATGTGGGTCTGTTTTACGAAATCCATCAGAGATTCTATGCCCGAGAAATTGAACTTCGTTATAACCTATTTCGACTTTGCTAGGTTTAGCTTTTAGACCATATTGTATTTTCTGGAATACCTCTTTCAGAATCTCAGTGTGGGTATCGATAGTTATGGTGTGAATGCAGATATCATCCATATAAGTTGCTACATGTGTAATACCTTGTAGTAAACTACGAATCATCCACATAAAAGTAATCGGAGCGTTCTGCAGTTCGAAAGGCATGTACGCCCATTCATAAGACCTAAAGGAGTGGTGAAGGCAGTGATGTGCATGGAATCTTTATCCATAGGGATTTGCCAGTATCCCCTAGTAAGGTCTATCTTTTAAAAAATTTTGGATTTCGCCATGTCATCGATTAAATCTTCGACATTGGGCATGGGTTCAGCGTCTAATAAGGTTAGTGCGTTGACTTTTCTATAATCAACACAAATCTGCAACGAATTGTCTTTCGTCTTAACAATAACTAACGGCGAACAATAATTAGATGTAGACTTTCTAATTATGCCACACTGATCCAGTTCCGATATTTCCGCTGTTACTCTTTCTAAGTAATGTAGTGGAATTGGATAAGGTTTTACTTTGACTGATATGTTTGATAGTAAAGTAATCTTATGTTGTATTAATGTTGTTTGTCCCGGTTTATCCGACAAAATATCACCAAATTGTTGCATTGCTGCTGTTAATTTGTTTCTGTCTTGAGTCAATAAGTTTTTGTTAACTTGAAAGGCCCTCCAACTATTAGTACAGTTGATAGTTGGTGTCGGTATCTGTTGTGTTACTGCATCATCTTGTTGTTCTTAAACCAGCTTGATCCAAAGAAAAATGTGACAAGAATCTGTCTCTAATATATGTGTAGTTGGTACGTTGGCTTTCATGGATCACATCCATGACCTTCAAAGATTCCAAAGCCAAACGACGGTGACATAATATGGGCCACTCTTCGGTTGGTACTTTGTAATATTTCCTTAGTACCTCAAAATTAGTTATCCATGCTGAAATGGATGTAAAATTCCTGATCAGACCCTGGTATCGTTTAATGGGGTCTACTGATTTCGCTTGTAATTTTGCTTGAGAAATTTCGGCTTCCTTGTCTTTCTGAAGAGTTTGACCTTAAAGTTCCCTTCTATCTCTTTGTCCTTCATTATCAACTCGGCTGCTAGTTTCTCTTTCTCAAATGCAAACCTCGTCCTTTCTGCTGTCAGTTTTTCTCTTTCTAAAGCTGCTTGTAGTTTTATTCTAGCCGCTTTTTTGCGAGCTGCTTCTAGTTCTCTAGCTTCTTTTTTTACGAGCTGCTTGTAATTCTCTAGCTTCTCTGTCAAGCGCTGCTTGTAATTCTTTTGCTTCTTTGGCCGCTGCTCTCTCTCTTCTCGTTGCTGTGCCCGGAAAATTCTTTTAATTCCTGTTTAGCCCATGCTCTAAGTTCATGACCGAACAATCCGGACTTCTCGCCCTTATCCATAAAATCTTGCAATTACGACATGGTGCAATACTATTCTGTAAACTTAACAGCTCAAACAAAATATGTATCTGTGTGATGCTAGATCGTGTGGAAGGTTGAAAGTAGACGTGTAAAAGGAGAGTAACAGACTGAGTAGAATGCCAATATGATTAACAATGCTATAAGACGGTGTTCGAGACCAACGATGTAATAATTTCGAAGAGGAAATAAATATTGCCTTACCACGATGACATTATATATATATATATATATATATATATATATATATATATATATATATATATATATATATATATATATATATATATATATATATATATATATATATATATATATATAAGATCCTCTAAATAGTACTGGAGAGTTTTGGTCGTAGACCATAACTTTAGGAAGCGAAAATCCCAACTGCACCTCCCCGTGGTAGAGGATGGAAACACACCACGATGTGACTAACACAGCTCTGGGGACCGAGTATCCACCGGAATAAGTGGACAACTCTGCAGCTGAGCAGAGCAGGGCACTCATTTGTCCTGACAGTCGGAAATGGCTGTCAAAGGCAAAGATAAAAGACCACCATGTGAATGTGGAAGGCAAGGGGAAACCACCACATTATCTTCCCAAGACTTCATGGCAAAACACGTATCAGAGATAGTGAATGACGTTAATGGCTGTCTTAGGACATCCTCGTCCGGTAGGGACAGTCATAAGCCACATGTGACACAAGACCGTCATCCAGCTACTGATGGCAAAATCATAAATAAAATAAATAAATTTAGAGTAGGAACATGGAAAGTTAGGACATTAAATGAGCTAGGAAAGTTGAACAATGTTCTAAAAGAAACGGATAGCATGAATATGAATATACTAGGCGTTAGTGAGATGAGATGGAAGGGATCGGGCAAAATTATAGCTGACAACCACACAATAATTTATTCTGGAGGGGATACACATGAAAAAGGTGTAGGAATAATATTTGACGACCAAACAACCAAGTCACTCAATGGATACTGATGTATTTCAGATAGAGTTATTTTGGTCGAAATCAAAGGCAAACCAATAGATATAAATATTATACAAGTATATGCACCAACAACAAGCAGTAGTGATGAAGAAATACAACACTTTTACGACGAAATAGAAATGACAATGTCTCAAATTGGATCACAGGAAATAAACATAATACTTGGAGGTTTTAATGCAAAAGTAGGAAAGGGGATGATGGAGGATGTAGTGGGGAATTATGGTTTAGGTACAAGAAATGAAAGAGGGGAAAAGCTAACAGAATGGGCAAATATCAATGATATGATAATTGGAAACACGTGGTTTAAACACCATAAAAGACGACTATACACATGGAAAAGCCCTGATCAGAAAATACGCAACCAAATTGACTACATACTAATTAATAAAAGATTTAGAAATGCTCTAATTAATGTAAAAACAATGCCTGGCGCCGACTGTAATAGTGATCATGTACCACTATGTGGACAAATAAAAGTAAGATTAAAGAGAGGGGAAAAATGGTTAGGAACATGATAATTAATACAGAGGTTCTGAAAGTAGATAAAAAATTCAAGAACAATACATAGTGACTGTGAAAAATAGGTACAATGCAATAGCTAAAATACAGAGTATAAATGAACATTGGGAAATGTTAAGGGACTCCATTCGTCAAACTAGCAAAGAAATATTACCGGAGAGACGTCAAATAGCTAAGAAAAAATAGATGAATGAAGAAATCTTAATGGTGATGGACAAAAGAAAACAGAGTAAAAATGACAAACAAGAATACGCTAAGATAAATAAAGAAATAAAAGATAAATGTTGGAAGGCAAAAAGAAAGTTGGTTAAATGAGCAGTGAAAAAAAAATGAATTAAATGCCATTAAAGATACAAAAAATATGCACAGACAAATCAGTGAGCTCACTGGAAGAAAAATAAGAATATAGGGTGTTTGAAATCAAAAACAGGAAAGATATTATTGGAGGAAGATGATATAATGAAGAGGTGGAATGAGTATATAAGAGAATTATATGACGGGGAAAGGGAAGAATTAACAGAGGAAAGTGACTTAGAAGGTCCACCTATTCTGAAAGAAGAAGTCGCTGACGCTATAAAATATATGAAGAAAGGAAAAACAGCTGGACCAGATGAAATCACAATAGAAGAATAAGAAGTATTGGGAGAATTTGGAGTAGATATATTAACCAAAATGTTAAATGATATTTACAGCAGTCGATATGTACCCAGTGATATGCTGAAATCTGTATTTATAGCTATACCAAAAAGACCAGGTGCAATTAAATGTGAAGATTTTCGTACAGTTAACCTTATAAACCATATCACTAAGCTTCTGCTCAGAATCATAATGAGAAGAACCAGAAAGAAAATAAAAATGGAAATTAGTGAAGAACAGTATGGATTTGTGGAGGGAAAGGGCACAAACAACGCAATATATACATTAATAACACTAATATAAAGATCAATAGACAAACAGAAAGACATGTTTATGCTTCATAGATTATACTAAGGCATTTGATAAAGTAAAACATGATGAGCTGATTAAAATGTTGGAAGATATCAACATTGATGGGAAAGATTTAAGAATAATAAAGAATATTTACTGGAACCAAATAGCAGCAATTAGAATTGGAAATAAATAGGGTAGTTACGAACACATAAAGCTAGGAGTACGACAGGGATGTGTCTTGTCACCAGATCTCTTCTCCCTATATAGCGAAGTAATAATGAGAGAGATCAAAGAGATGCCAGGAATACTAGTTGGAGGTTATAATATAAATGATATACGCTATGCAGATGACACAGTATTGTTGGCAGATAAATCAACAGACCTACAACAATTGTTAGACACTGTAGTAACAGAGAGTGCAAGGAAAGGACTCTCCTTGAATATCAAGAAAACAGTAACAATGGTGATATCAAAGAAAATGGTGACACCAAAATGTGACATAGAAATAGAAGGAAAAATTCTTAACCAAGTGGATAATTTTAGATACCTAGGGACATTTATAACATCAGATGGAAGATGTACAACAGAGATTAAGAGCAGAATAGGGCAGGCATTTCAGAAAATGAAGAGTATCTTGTACAATAGGTCACTACCACTGAGTGTAAGAAAGAGAGTGCTGAAATGCTATGTAGAACCAGTTTTGCTGTATGGCAGTGAATCTTGGAATGTAAATGAACAAATTGGGAAGAAATTAGAAGCAACAGAGATGTGGTTCCTGAGACGAATGTTGAGAATTCCTTGGACTGCCAGAGTAACTAACGACGACTGCCTGAAACAGGCTAATGAAACTAGAACACTATATACAACAATAAGAAAGAGACAAACAACTTTCTTTGGTCATGTAATGAGAAGAGAAGCATTGGAGAACATCGTGACAACTGGAAAGATCGAGGGGTAGAGAGGCAGAGGCAACCAAGAGAAATGATGCTGGATGGATTGAGACGGTGGCACGGAGGAAGATCAGCAGCAGAGTTGATCCAGAAAACCAAAGACCGAGATCTGTGGAGAGCCAAGAACGCCTACGCCAGCCGGCACGGCACTTGATGATGATGATATAAAAGAAAATGACACTACAGGACACACGAAAACTACTACCAGAGTCATAAACTAATGTTCACGCAAACAAACATATTTATGTACATAGAAAGAAACACAAATGACGCACAGAAACAAGTGATGTAGACTATTACGAAACAGGACAGGTCCCAAACAACGGTGAGATCGCTACAATAAAATATTCGTAACGATCTGGCAGCTGTCAGCACCGAACGTACATTTGTACTGACAAAAATAAATTATCCGGTACAAAGGTAGCCCTACCAACCGCCCGCAGACTCACGACGTCGACTAACCGGCCATGGAGAGCGATTCCGAAAAATAATTTCTAAACAACCGGACAGAACGTAAACAAACAACAACAGACAATTCGACTGGCCTGTTCTTATGCTCCGGTGTCGACTGAAAATCGGCGCTCTCACTAGGCTGCAGAAGATCTTGGTGTTGACGATATTTGCAACTTATGTCCGTAAACAATTTGGTTTTCGTACATCCTGATTGACTTTCAGAGAAATTTCGGTAGTGTAGAAATTATAAATCATCATCGTAGGCTTGTTAACAATTGTCCATAAAAGAGTTAATAAAATTCAAATGTTGTTGCACAATATATATATTTCAATATATAACTGGCCGTATCCGTTAATATGGTCGGTCCGTTGATTCACGAATATTTTCAATGTCCTTCACTTTCTGACACTGCGACTATATATGTTGATAAATAGCAACAATCCAATAATATTGTCCAGATTAGTAATGACTGAATGGTTTCCATGATGTAGAAGTACTGACGCAAACATAATGGACGATAAATTCGAACAAAACGTGGTCACGGTTTTGGGATGGATGTGACGTAATACCTTGGAGACGGCGGTGGTTCTATGTTGACATCAATTTACTGGTATAATAATTGGCGCCTGAAACGTCCTCTAGTAGTTAAGGGTCCCGTTCCTCGAGCCTCGCCATGTCTGCTATGCTGTTTCCCTCTAATAATGATTCCGCTCGTCGTCTAGCCAAAACAACATCGCAGAGTAATAGAAACCAAAATCAATAGTAATTAAATGAGTTCACGAACGTGAGCGTTCCTCGTCGAAAATACATATATATATATATAACTTTATTGATTATTTGGTTGTTTCGGGATTTGAAATTTAAATATTGAGCACAACCCACTATTGGCAACGCTGATCGTATTCTGGTATGAATCTAAGGCCAATCCACGTCAATATGGAAGCGCTATACTCGAGTTTCGCTCTCGTTTTAGCTCATCAGTAGTGCATATCCCTGACCGGATCCGGAAACAAGCCCCGGATCTCTGGCATGTGAAGCGGGCGTGTAACCACGCGTCACACGCTGGACACGACAAATTATCATAACAGAATATTACAACGTTACCCATCGTAGGCTATGCTCAAGATTGCCCAATCGCCGCGACTGACGTCCGTCAATCGATGTGGACCCGAACGATCAGGACTTCTCAGTGGCAAGGAACACCAGGCCTCCTAAAATCCAGTGAGCAATAATCAAATTGATTATTTGGTTGTTTCGGGATTTGAAATTTAAATATTGAGCACAACCCACTACTGGCAACGCTGATCGTATTCTGGTATGAACCTAAGGCCTATTCACGTCAATATGGAAGCACTATACTCGAGTTTTGCTCTCGTTTGAGCTCGTCAGTGGCCGAGGATTTGGAAAATGGAGAGACATTGGAGGGATAACCAAAACTCATTGTAAAGGAGAGGTTTACACTGCATCAGAAATAGTGTGGGAATTAATTGCAGAGAAAGGTATTTTGGTCAATACTGCATATGTTTACCCGTACAGAATTGCATACGACTATGAGTGTTATTTTCATAGTACCAAGCTACCTAACGATAGAGAGTCTACTAAATGTTATCAAAACATATTCCAATGTCATGTTCAGTAGCATACAATGTTCCTGCGTTCGAGAAGTCTGTTTGTTTTATTTCAGCAGGAGATCCACAAGCCTTGGTTAATAGAATCCTTGATCATCTACATGAAGTGGCAGCGAAAGTATATGAATGTTTGCGTGATAAATTTAGTGGTGTTATAGAAAGTTGGGTGAGATGAATCAGCCAACGCTGACGATTAAGTTAGATGCGTACTTACAACAGATACCAGTGATAGTATTTAACTCTAGAAAGTACGATTTAAATATGATTACACCATATTTGATTTCATACTTTACTACAGCAAAGGAGTCTTCAATCAAATGTGTAGTTTAAAAAAATAATTGTATGTGTTTTGCCACTGAACAGTTGAAATTCCTAGATATCAGTAATTATTTAGCGGTAGGATTTATCTTCTTCTTCTTCAGCGTTCCGAGCCATTGCTGCAGATACAATCCGTCTCCATTCGTCTCTCTGGTTGACCTTCTCTTGCCAGTCGTTAATTCCAAGTGCTTGTAGGTGTGTATATATATATTATCTCTACACCGTCTTCTTGGTCTACCTCGGGGTCTACGGTCATTTATTTCCTGAGTGTAAGCGAGTTTTGTTTCCCTATTATCTTCCATTCTTTCTATATGCCCCAGCCATTATAGTCTATTAGCCTTCATGATACCAGTGATTAGCGGGGACTTAAACAGATCATAAATGTCTTTGTTACTTCTTCTTTTCCACTCTCCACTTTGTGTATCCCTAATGGGTCCAAAGATGCGTCTTAAAACTTTGTTCTCAAAGGTTTGTAATAAGGCTTCGTCTCCTTTCGTTGTTCTCCAGGTTTCAGAACCATGCGGCACAACTGGTCTGATCAGTGTTTTGTATATTGTGATTTTGGTGTTACGAGATAACGCATTTGATTTTAGTAGATGTTGTAGTGCATAGTATATCTTATTTCCAGAATTGATTCTAGTTTGTATTTCTTCCCTTATTATGTTGGAGCAGTTGAAGACTGTACCCAGGTATTTGTATGTTTCCGTTCTTTTAATGGTCGTATTATCTATTTGTATGTGGCCAGAGTTTTTAGCCATTACTTCTCTTGAAATTACCATATACTCTGTCTTATCTTGGTTGATAACCAGCCCCATCTGTTGGGCTTTTCCTTTAAGTGAGTCAATATTTCCAATGTCTTTTGTTCATTTTCCCCTATAATATCTATATCATCTGCATAACCAAGCAGCTTGGTTGTTCCTCCAATATCACAGTCCTCCTTTACCTTCCTTACAACTTTCTCTAGAGCCATATTGAAGAGTAGCGGCGTTAGTGCATCACCCTGTTTCAAGCTAGATGTTATTTGGAAAGGGTCCGATTTCCTGCCTTTATATGTTACTATATTATAAGTATCTTCCATGCATAGTCTGGTCATGTTGATTAACTTCCTTGGTATTCCAAATTCCTGCATAGCATTTAGCTACTCAAAATACATAGGATTTAGCTATTCAAAATACCTAGCGACTTATGGTGTTGAGGAGACCAAGGGTCTCTGTTACGATTTCATAACAGACTTAGACAAATTAAAAGCAACAAAATTACCACCTCATACAGCTTTTTTCAAACTTAAAAACAGTAATATTACAGAAGCAGAGTATCAAGAGTGTCAGAAGGTGTGGACTGAACATAAGATGACTACATTAGAAGACTTTCTCGTGTGGTACAACAACAGGGATGTTGGTCCACTTATCAAGGCTTCAGATGCACAAGTTAGTTTTTACAAGGAGTTAGGTGTAGACATGTTTAAGGATGCCATTTCTGTCCCAGATGTTACTCTAAAGTACCTCTTTAAGACCCTCCCCAAAGAGGTAGTATTCTCGTTATGTTGCAAGAAGGAGGCGAAATTACACATGTTGTTAAGAGACAATATAGTCGGAGGACCGAGTATTATATTTCATCGTTATCACGAAGCCTACCAGACCCGTATCAGGGGTAATAAGCTGGTAAAAAGTATTACAGAATATGATGCGATTGCTTTATACCTGTGGTCTCTGACTTCCCTACTATTAGATATAAAGATGACGGGTTCAAAGCCCATAAGGTTAGCAAGTATATACAAAAGTGTAGAGCATGGTTAGCGTGGGTCTCTCATAGCCAGAACATATCATTGAAGACACAATTTAATGGAGGTGAAATGCGGCTGGACGACCGGAGTATCCGAGTAGATGGATGGGATAAAAAGAGTAAGATAGCTTACCAATTACATGGTTGATTATTTCACCCTCTAACGGGTGGGAAAACTATTAACCCCGTCAATAATAAACCACTGGCAGAGTTATTTAAGAAGACACAAGATATTCGTGGTTATCTGGAGACTGGCGTTAAAGTTAAAGTAATAGAAATGTGGGAATGTGAGTGTGAGAAACTAAACAAGACTGATAGAAATATTAAAACTTTCATAGACACGAATTCCCATTCGCCACACCGTGGTTTGGTCGCTTCCCAATAAAATCGACTAAGATTCTCGCTCCTGTAAAAGACGAGAGTCTTTTTGGGCTGATAGAATGTGACATCCATGTACCACCCTCTCTCAGAGATCATTTTTTGGAAATGACCCCCATCTTAAAAAAACATAGAGGTGGGTAGAGAGCATATAGGTGACTTTATGCGTGAGTACGCCGAGTCACATATATTTCTGACACGACCACGTCGCACATTAATAGGTAGTTATATTGGGGGACAAGATCCTGTTGACCACCCTACTCCTAAGATGGTATCTGTCACATGGACTAGATGTCACTGAAATATATCAGGTGATTGAATATAAACCTGTTAGTTGTTTTAAGCAATTTGGAGATACGGTGTCTGATGCCAGACGTGAGGGAGACAAACTTCCCGTTGTGACTATTACGGCAGAAACAATGAAATTGTTAGTAACGCCGCTTATGGGAAAACACTAACCAACAAGGCCAAACATACTGATGTCTCGTACTGTCGGGAAAAAGACATGTCGAAATTAGTAAATAACCCCCTGTTTAAGAAAATGACCCCACTTACTGACGACATTGTTGAGGTAGAGACAGTAAAGAAGAAAACGGTGTGGGATCTCCCTTTACAAATAGTTTTTTTTTTTTTCGTTTATCAATATGCCAAATTAAGAATGTTAGAATTTTATTATGATTTTCTAGATATATTTATAGACAGGGTGGACTTTCAGCTTTGTGAAATGGACACTGATAGTATGTACTTGGTTCTTAATGCCGATTCACTCTCTGAATTGGTTAGACCACACCTACGAGAAGAATATGACAGAGTCTACAATCAATGGTTTTCGTCTGAACTCTGCCCTGTTCATAGAATTACCCCTAGTACCACTACCTGTCAGGACTGTCTGGATATCACAGCCTATAAAAAGAGAACCCCTGGGCTATTTAAACTAGAATACGAAGGGGAGGGGATGGTGTCACTTTTGTAGTAAGACGTATATTTGTGTCGGAGATTATGATAAAATCAGTACCAAAGGTTTGACCAACAATCACAACACTCATCTAAACAAGGACACTTTTTGGAAGTACTCAACACCCAAACAGGCAAGTGGGGGGGGGGGACAAATATAGGATTCAAAACGCACGGGACATACACACAACACAGAGATGCTTTATTTTATTTGTTTATAAAAAGACAAGTACAAGCTGATAATGTACCAACTACACCTCTCCTCGTTTAATTGTTAAAACAATATTATGTTCTTATGTATTTCCTGAATTATTTTTTAAATATATGATTGTCCTTATATTTTATACATGTTGCTTGATAATGCGTCAACTGCACCTTTCGTAATTTAATCATGTTTAAACCAATATTATGTTCTTGTGTATTTCCAGAATGATGTTTTAAATATATGATTGTCGTTATATTTTATACATGTTGCTTGATAACGCGTCAACTGCACCTTTCGTAATTTAATCATGTTTAAACCAATATTATGTTCTTGTGTATTTCCTGAATGATTTTTTTAAATATATGATTGTCCTTATATTTTATACATGTTACTTGATAATGCGTCACCTGCACCTTTCGTAATTTAATCATGTTTAAACCAATATTATGTTCTTGTGTATTTCCTGAATGATTTTTTTAAATATATGATTGTCCTTATATTTTATACATGTTACTTGATAATGCGTCACCTGCACCTTTCGTAATTTAATCATGTTTAAACCAATATTATGTTCTTGTGTATTTCCTGAATGATTTTTTTTAAATATATGATTGTCCTTATATTTTATACATGTTACTTGATAATGCGTCACCTGCACCTTTCGTAATTTAATCATGTTTAAACCAATATTATGTTCTTGTGTATTTCCTGAATGATTTTTTAAATATATGATTGTCCTTATATTGTATACATGTTGCTTGATAATGCGTCAACTGCACCTTTCGTAATTTAACCATGTATAAACCAATATGATGTTCTTGTGTATTTCCTGAATGATTTTTTAAATATATGAATGTCCTTATATTTTATACATGTTGCTTGATAATGCGTCAACTGCACCTTTCGTAATTTAATCATGTTTAAACCAATATTATGTTCTTGTGTATTTCCTGAATATATGATTGTCCTTATATTTTATACATGTTGGTTATATAAATACTTTCTTACATCTGTGCCCTATATAACTGAGTGAAAATGGTAATCAACATGACACATGATATCGCCCACGCGTACTGGTACGTCCCATACTGATGGTGTATTCTGTTGCGGTGTTACAACAAGTGTCTAGATTTATCATCTTCTTAGATGTTAACCTAACAAACAAAACTTTAAAAAACACGACATGAATTTTTTGGACTACGCTTACTTTCACATCGAGCGATTGATTTAAAAAAAAAAAACATAAATAAATAAATATAATGCTCTCAATGAGCAACGAACCACTTTCGCCTGGACCCAAGACCGATGTTCTATCAACTTGACTACTGATTTCATTATGTAACCTTTAATCTTACAGGTTAGGTTAAAATTCGGGGCAGCAGTAGCTACAGACAACCATATAGAGAGATAGCAGTTTTGTTTTCTATATCAGAAATATAATATATTTTGATAGCTTTTAGAAACATATACGGATTATTCTGTAGTACATTATATAAATTACTCCCTCTATTACATTATGTGTACAATTAAAACCCGATAAAACATTGGTTTTCACTTGTATAAAAAGGCACATAATTTAGAATTATATATATATATATAGTTGTGTAAAATAAACGGTGCTATGACCGCTTGCGAAATATTAAAATGTCACAGTAACACATTTCCGGGAAAATAAGCTTGTAATATTTTTAATAATATTGTTATATACATTTAGCTATATCTTCGGGGTTTGTTTGCGATGTTGAATGATGTTGTTGTATCCTGTTCCCATCTGTTATTACATAATATTTATTTTTAATTATTTCAGAATGTAATCATAATATTGCACCCATTATTATGTTTCCATACATTGTGAAGGAATAATAAACATGTTGTTATATTCATATATATAGCTCCGCACTTTGTTGTTTTTTTAAGTCGTGTTGGTGTCTCTGTTGTGGTTTACTTGTTGGTGAATGTTGGTGCTGAGACACAAACATACAAAAACACACAAGACAAACTGGTCCTAACTTCAGTGTCCGTATTATCACGTATGTACAACACGCAATTTTGTCGTCAAACATCGTGGTGAGAAACTAAAAAACGAGAAATAAGCTGCTTCCTAGCCCTCGATGGGCGGCACTGGATAGTCTCATTCCGTGTGATTGTACATGTCACACGTTTTTTATTTTCTCCGGCGTCCTCTTTCGCTTGTCGCAAAATGCTCTTTTGTTGTAGGTTTGGTGATCTTAATTGATGGTGTTGTCTTCTACCGAAGTAACCAAACCACTTGGCTCTTCTGTCTGTCAATAAATATGGCACAATGTATTGATCCCACGGTATATCTGTTAGCGCCATGTCTTATTCGGTCTCGTTTTGGCAGGTCTCCTTACCCCCAGCTCATCTCACAGATGTTTGGTTTTTATCTAATTTTATAAAATACGGTGCTTACATTCTATCTTCATCACTCGGCAACAAAATAACACTGGTCCATATGAAAATAAAGTTCTATATACACATCTAAACTGCGCTTCAGTATATACCTATCACTACAAAAATACTGGAGTGTTTAACCTATACTGTTTATTACAACTTGCCTGTCTGATCATCAGAATATAACTGCCGCAGCGGAACTTCGTGGAAGAAAAGCGAAGTACTGAAATCTTATGAGTTGAGTGTTTCTCACGGTACGGGTGAGTGTAATTACCTTTGCAGACCACGGCTGACGCCTTTTAGTCTAGAAGTAGTGGGTTTTTAGTACCATACTCGGTACACGCCTGAGTGTTTTTCTCATTACTACATCCTCGAACGCAGCAGGGTGAAATTCCACGGGGGAAAATTCTGTCTGTTGGTAGGAAACCTGTGGTTTTTCTATCGTATTCGGAACATAGTGTTTAGATCAGATAAGACGTTCTCGGGGTATATTTTAACTCTCTCTCTCTCTCTCTCTCTCTCTCTCTCTCTCTCTCTCTCTCTCTTTCATCCTCCCCTATGTATGTTTGCGTATATGAAACCTTGTTCTTGTCTGTACTTGTGTATTTTTGTGTGTATGTGTCTGTGTGTGTGTCTTTCTTGTGAGTGTGTATGTGTTTGTGTATGTGTGTGTGTGTGTGTGTGTGTGTGTGGATTGCGGGTTTGTGTTTGATTACGTCTCTGTACTTGTGTTTGTCTGTCTTTGTGTGTCTGTATGTGTGTACGTGTGTGGATCTTTGTTCTTGTCTGTCTTTGTGTTTGTGTGATATTCCAATAAAAAGACTTGTGTATCTATCAATACATCACCTACTATTGCTGTCGCTGCATCTAATATTACAACTATTAATAAACCTACTACTGCTTCCTCTTATTCTGCACTGACTACTACACCTGTCTTATTTCAGTGGCACAGGAAGGGAGCATAATGACGACGACCGGTTACCGTGAAGTTGGAACCTCAGTTTATCCATCACGTTTTCACTACACGTACTTTTCCCTACAATTTCCTCACTCGACCATCTCTTGCTTATCACCAATAGTTGTTGTTTTACCACCGGTTCGAATCCCAGACTCTTTAAACGCAACCACCTCTTGCTCATCACGGTGTTGTTCTAACAACGGTTATAATCCCAGACACTTTAAACGCAACCACCCTCTTATCAATACACGACCACGTTTAAGATTTATGAACAACCCATATACTATTTTCCACTAAACACATGTAGTATGCCGCTCACAGAAAGAAGTAGACAACATAACATTTGAAAGTTACCGACCGGGGATTCAAACCTCCATATACCGACACGAACAAGTCGACACATAACCAGCTGTTACTATAATCCTCCAGACTCCATACGCCTCTACAGACCATAATAGAAGTATATTATGGGCCGCACCCACGTATTTCAGCATCCAGATTTGTATGCGTAGTTAGGTAATGGAAAAATGGATGCGGATGTTTTTTGAGCGGGTGGGGAGAAAAATTCCAGGTCTAAGAATTTTTTGAAAATCTGTAAGTTGAAGTGTGGGAATATTTTTTTTGGAACAGAAGGTAGGAACATTTTAGACGAGTGATGGCGGGTAAAAAAAAACGTGTCGTGGGAAATTGAGTCGGGAATGGTCGGTCGGGGTGGGAACAGATGTCAAATGCGTTTAGTGTAATGTTAGATAACTATGCGTGGTGAGAGATGGGGTAGTGAAAGCGTGATATATAAACTGTCAAGGGCGGGGTTTGACGGGTCGTCTTTATGGTCCCTCGACGAACCATGGGTATTGATAAGAGGTGTAGATGGTCACTATCATCTGAACAAAAGAAAAGAGGGTCGTAGGAGTCTTATAGTAAAGTGGAAAGGATATTGTTTTTTGAGGTGCACATCGATATGCACCTCAAAGGGTGATAACTCTCCGGGTTTTTTAAAAAATAGGCGTGGTCAGAGTAGGTGTTGCGAAGTGACTCATCAGAGTAGGTACGTGTAGTGTATAACATAAAAAATACAACATGAAACATTCAAAATAACAAACGAGTCAAGTAAGGTATATAATAATTTTATTAAACCATGTATAGACAAACAATACAATGCATATTAAATAAGTAGTGGTATAGTCAATATATTATCACTGTGTACCTGCCTTTTTATATACAGATAGGACAAAGATTCACGATGTTGCTGATACGTATACACAGCAGAGTCTTGTGTCTTGAAGCCTATATTGGTCCCCCCACTTGGTGTTTGGGTGTTGAGTACTTCCAAAAAAGTGTCCTTGTTTAGATGAGTGTTGTGGTGTTTGGTCAGACCTTTGGTGCTGATTTTATCATAATCTCCGACACAAATATACGTCTTACTACATAACGACACCATCCCCTCCCCTTCGTACTCTAATTTAAAAAGACCAGGGGTTCTCTTTTCATAGGCTTTGATATCCACACAGTCCTGACAGGTACTGGTAGTAATTCTATGAACAGGGCAAACTTCAGACGGGAACCACTGATTGTAGACTCTGTCATATTCTTCTCGTAGGTGTGGTCTAACCACTTCAGAGAGTGAGTCGGCGCTAAGTGCCAAATATAGAGAGTCAGTGTCCATTTCGGTGAGTTGATAGTCTTCTTTAGAGATAAATTTGTCAAGAAAGTCATAATAGAAAGCTAACATGCGCAACTTGGCATACTGGTAAACGAAAAAACCTATTTGTAGAGGTAGATCCCAGACCGTTTTCTTTTTTAGTGTTTCTACTTCGAATTGATCATCTGTAATACCAGTCATGCTTTTGAACCTGGGGTTATTGAGTACTTTGATAGTGTCTTTTCCCTGGCAGTAGGAGACGTCGGTATGTTTGGCTTTATTAGTTAACGTTTTACCGTAAACGGCGTTACCTAACAACTTCATCATGTCGGCTGTAATAGACTCTGTCGGATTCTTGTCCCCTTGGCGGCGGGCATTAGACACTGTTTCCCCAAATGTTTTAAAACAGCTAACCGGTCGATACTCTATTGTCTGGTAGATGTGTGTAACCACCAACCCATGGGCTAGATACCACTTTAAAAGAGGGGTGGCTAATAATATTTTCTTCCCGAAATAACTACCAATCAATGTCCGTCTTGGGGTAGTCAGTAGTTTAATTTTTATGACGTATTCTTTCATAAACTCTCCAATGTCGGCTCTCGACACTTCCGTGTTCTTAAAAATAGGGGGCATTTCGGCAAAGACCTCTTGTAAATCAGTCGGGGTCTCAATATCGCATTCAACTAACCCGAAAAATGTGTCACTTTTTACAGCCTCAATGACCTGGTTTTCACTCAAAGAACCCCAAGGAAGTTCTGACGGTGGAAATGTTCCCGTAAGAAACACTTGATGGTTGTGTTTGATCTTTTTAATCTCTGCCACTCACACTCCCAAATAACCTTTACTGTCACCCCGACAGTTTTTTTCTAGATACTCGTGAATGTCACAAGTATTCTGGTATAGTTCTTCTAGTGGTTTCTTATTAACGGGATTAATCGTTTTCCCGACAGTTAGACGGCAAGATGGGTGCCCATGGAACAAACACCCATGGAATTGGTAAGCTGTATTATTCTTTTTATCCCACCCATCTACTCGAATATGTCGATCACTGAGTTGCATCTCATGATTATTGAATTGGGATTTTAAATGTACGTTGTTATTGTGTGACACCCAACTTAACCACTCCCGACTCTGACGTGTGTATTTGTGTAATCTATGTGCTCTAAAACCATCCTCGCGGCTTCGATATATGAGGAAGTCTGTTGGCATATCTTTCATAAGAGACCAAAGGTATAAGGCATTCGCATCGAACCCTTTAATACTTTTTACCAGCTTATTACCCCTGATACGGGTCTCATTGGCTTCGTGGTAACGATGAAAAATAATACTCGGCCCACCCACTATATTGTCCCGTAACAGCTTGTGCAACTTCTCCTCCTTCTTCGAACACAAAACAAAAGAAACATCTTTATTCATGGTGTTGAATAGGTACTGTAGAGTATTACCGGGGACTGAGAAGGCCTGCTTACACATGTCTATATTTAACTCGGTATAAAAGGCTACTTGTTTGTCCAGGGCTTTTAGAAAGGGGGACACGTCTTTGATGTTGTACCAAATCAGAAAATCCCGCAAGGTACTCATCTTATGTTCTGTCCATGCTTTCTGACAAACTGTGTATTCTGCTTCGGAAATGTTACGGTTTTTAAGTTTTGAGAAAAAGGCCTCATGTGATGGTAGGGCTGTCTCATTTAACTTTTCCAGATCGGTCAGATACACGTATGAAAAAAAACCTTTTGTCTCTTCTATACCAAAGGAGGCCAGATATTGACAGTAACTTACAACCGGGACCAGAAAGTCGGAGACGTCAAGGAATTTCAGTCTTTCTGTCGCTATGCACATGAAATTATTATTTCTTTTGACTATAAACTTAAACGGATTAGCCTCCCGATCAAGGAAATATTGTATCAAATAAGGCTTAATTAGGTTAATGTCGTATTTTCCGCTATTCAGTCCAAACAGAGGGAGCCCCATCAAATAGGTCTCGAGCCTTTCACTTAATTTTGGGTGGCCACTTAATTGTGCAAAGGTTGACTCGAACTTTTTTAGTAACAGCTCATAAGACTTAGCGGATATGTCATGGTGATAGTCCAACATTTCATTTACGAGGACCTGTGGATCACCTGTGGTGATAAAACATTTAGGGGTGTTGAACCCAGGGACATTAGAGGCGACCGCACACGAGAGGGGGGTGTGTCTGGCAATGAAGGTCGTCGACTTTGAATCAGCTGGTAAATTTGTATTGCAGAAAAAACTTTCCATGTCGTAGCATGCTCTATATGGGAAAATAAAGTTTGCGTCCACGTCAAACACGTGTTCACATAGCAATTCCAAGATGGATTTTGTCGGTCGATAAACCCCACCTTTATGTGTTTCAATGGTGGCTATACCTTTACACGTAAGTTCGTCGGGTGTCAGTCGCTTATACATCTTAAACAACTTGCCGCATTTCCCACAGGAAAAACACCGGGCGGCTTTGCTAATATCAACAATATACATGAAACGGTTTTCATGTAGAAGAAGATTCAATATATCTGGATGTGTACTAGTGCTTCTAATTTTTTGAACTAGATGTTCCTCCTATGTAAACGCAAACACATTGATTTGTATTTTATAACATTCTTCCAGGGCAGGTAAATCAACTAAATTGACCCCGGTAAAATCTCTGTGGGATTTCAATCCTTTATACCGCACCCATTCTTTGAACAGTGTTCGTGTGTGTTTTCTAACATCCCTAACACCCCTTCCCCCTGATTTAAACACAGACATACAGCGAAATATACACAAGTTGTCTGTGTACGGCTTACCGTGTGAGTCGTTTTGAAGAGTATTGATGAATTTATTTTGTGTTATATGGGTGGGGATTTATTCTAAACAACAACCAACAGGGAATTCTACCAGTTTATAAACATAAAAAGTGATACTGGGAATTGTTTCGACATAGTATTTAGTATCTGGTCGAGTTAGTGTCGCTGAATTTACCAAGTCAACGGCGTTTAGCTTGTTTACAAACGCCTCGAAATCAGACCTATTGTTTATTAAAAATGGTAAATTGAACAACAAAGAGTTATTCAGACTGGAATGGTAGAAGCGTAGCGCTTGTGTCTCGCGATGTCTTAGTATTGTGTGCAGACTGGCGATTATTTTAAACCGCGAATTTTGAACATTAAAAAACGGGAATAAACGAGAACCCCAGTCTATCGTCATGTCAGTATCTGGTCGGTTAAATAATGTCCATTCACACAGATAGCGACCGTGTCGTATGTGTGATCTAATCGTGTCCCAATGCTCATTGTATACAACCCTAACATCTGGGGGTAATTTCTGCAATGAAAGATATTCAGTAGTTGTTGATGTCTTAACAGCAGAGGTTCCCGCCTGATCTTCTGGAGCCATGGCACGTAGTTGATCAGATGTCGGCAAGGTATCTGTTGATGTTGATGCGTCACTTGGTGTGGTACCAGCTGATAGCTGAACATCTGTTGACAAGGCACTTGCTGTTGATGCATTAACACCGGAGGTTGTTGGTTCTGCGTCACTCATAATGGTAGTAGGTGTTGGTAGCTGAGTCTTGTTAATAGGCGAAACATGATCACCCATACTACCCGACAAGATACTGGTCGCTGATTGGTCATTGTTAGTCACCAAACCATGACCTACCGCGCCAGACGACAAGGCACATGTTGGTTGTTCAGGTATTTTCTGACGTTTACCATTAGATTGTTCATCTGTAGTCGGATCTCTTCTCCTCTTGCAACTTGTGGTTTGTTGATTATTAGCATACACGCGGTTAGATGATGGTTGAGTGGTCGACACATCACTGAATACCGTTTCATGTTCAGTCTTTATGTGTCGTATCAAATTATCATGTCTTGTATAACTACGATCGCAAAAATCACAAGTGAACTGTTGTGTAGAATGAGTACTCCCAACATGTCGACGTAGGTCAGCAGGTCGTGTGAAGTTTTTATTACACAGAGTACATATGTGTTTCCGCGTAGCTGACATTCTCAATACACCACCGGATAAAATGGCCGAAGTATTTGTGAATGTTATTCAGACATACAACGAAGTTTGTAAGATGAGAAAATTAGTCAACTAGTTGATTCGTACATATGAGATGGTGACTCTGTTGTAGACAATATGGCAAGTGATCAACCATGTATTTGAGAATATCCGAGCTGGCTTATTGTATGATCAAATTATGGTCGGTTAATAATGTTAATGTCCTTGGGCAGATATTTAAGTAAGAACTCCTTGTACAATAGTGATGTCGTACAAACTGTAAGCAGAGACTGCTTACAGTTTGTACGACATCACTATTGTACAAGGTGTACGAGTACGTCTCTGTATCAGAAGACACGATTGTTAAAGTCCATTGAATGTAATATCCGTTGAATAAAAACATCCTTCTTCATTGACTGCAAAAATGAGAAAAGACTTGGCCTTCGTTTCGTCACTGTTTTTGATACTGTCTGCGTGAGAGAGGTGTATATCTGAAATGAAAAACGTTCTGACATTATGAAACAAGCAATCAGAGTACAGATAAGAAATTAACATCTAATCACAAATGTCATTTCACCCTTAGAGACCAACGTTCTATCTGCCTGACATTATGAATCAACCAATCAGAGAACAGATAAGAAATTTACACCAAATCACAAATGTCATATCTCCTGTAGTGACCAACGTTCTATCTGAGGGACATTTTGAATCAACCAATCAGAGAACAGATAAGAAATTAACACCAAACCACAAATGCCATATCTCCTGTAGTGACCAACGTTCTATCTGAGGGACATTTTGAATCAACCAATCAGAGAACAGATAAGAAATTAACACCAAACCACAAATGTCATTTCTCCTGTAGTGACCAACGTTCTATCTGAGGGACATTTTGAATCAACCAAACAGAGAACAGATAAATACATAACAAATCACACATGTAATGTCCCAGATCTATGTCATGTGACCGGAAGCCACGCCCACTTTGGTCGTTTGTGTCCATTACCAGTGTGTCCCAGATGTATCTTTATGTCTGCAACCCGAAGTAACGCCACCTTTGACCTGGTGTAACCCACTTTAAATGTGTCCGACTGTACACCGTTACACAGACCGATGAAGAGTCATACATCTCTAACACATCGTCAATGGTATGATATTATTTAAACCATACAGACAGTAATAACCGCCATTATAATATACCATTGGTTACTTTGCAATAGCTATATATCGAAAAAGTCCCAGGTCTTATCGGCTTCTCAAATATATATCGAAATTGATGATGGCCCTTCTAACACGTGGCACTATTTTCACTTTCATCACTGGCACCTTGCCGTCTTGACAGACGATAGTTTGTGCTTTAAAAAGGCATAATAACTTTTAACTATGGCGGTAGCGAGTGTGACTGATAAGGCCAATTTGCGCTGTAAATGTCCGTTCACAGTGGGTGCATCTGAACACGTGGTCATTTCCACCATCATGCACCATCTTACGTCTCAAACGCTTGGTGTGTGACTTTTCTGCAATAATTTTCTCCTTTGACTTTATTCCATTTCTGATATTTGCCCTCCATGCAACACGTTCAGCGGCGACTTGCTCCCAATGTGCATTATTAATGCCTGTATCAATCATGTCCCGCTTACACACATCTTTGTATCGTAGTAGAGGCCGACCCTGAGATCTCTTACCCATCTGTAATTCACCAAAAAAGATATCCTTTGGTATTCTACCATCATCCATCCTCCTAAGATGTCCTATCCATCTAAGTCTACGAAGACTGAGCATGGAATAAACTGTCACACAACCTGATCTTTCCAATACTTCAGTATTTGTGATTTTGTCTTGCCACTTAATACCAAGAATTCTTCGCAGACACCGCATATGAAAGCTGTTTAAATTGTTCTCTTGGTGTGAGTAAGTTGTCAGGTTTCACTGCCATAGAGAAGAGTACTAAGGACACAGGCTTGATAGACAAGGACTTTTGTTTTGGCAGTAAGCTTCCTGTTCTCCCAGACTCTTTTTCTTAACCTGTTCATTGTTGTTGCTGCCTTACCAATCCGGATGTTGATTTCCTGATCTAGGGATAATTTGCTATTTACCACTGATCCTAGATATGTAAAATGGTCTACTATCTCTAGTTCGGCGTCGTCAATAAAGATTGATGGTACCCCATGTGCACCTTGTGACATAATCTGTGTCTTCTTTTTGCTAATTGTTAAACCAAATTCAGAACAAGCATTGGAGAATGCAGATAGTAGACATTGCAATTCTTCCTCAGAGTGGGTCGTAACTGCAGCATCATCTGCAAAAAGCAACTCTCTGATCAGTACCCTCCTAATTTTGGTCTTAGCCTTCAATCTCTGAGCATTGTAGAGGCCGCCATCTGAGCGTGAGTGAATGTATATACCACCATCCTGATCACGAAATGCATATTTCAGTAGAAGTGAAAAGTATATTCCAAAGAGGGTGGGAGCTACACAACCTTGCTTAACTCCACTCTTGATTTCAAATTCTTCAGAAGTTGCACCATCAAACTTGATTATACCCTTCATGCCTGTGTGGAACGATTCCACAATGGACAGAAGAGTTGGTGGGCAGCCAATCTTCTTTAGTGCCTTGAACAGACCCTCACGACTGACCAAATCAAATGCCTTTGTGAGGTCGATGAAGGCAATAAACAGCGGTTGATTCTGTTCACGGCATTTTTCTTGCATTTGTCGCAATGAGAATATCATATCAGTGGTAGACCGGTTCTGTCGAAAGCCACACTGTGATTCGGGGTAGACTTGATCTCCTAGGACTTGAAGTCTGCGCAGAACAATTCTGGCAAATACTTTTCCAACAATACACAGAAGTGAGATACCCCTATAGTTGTTGCAGTCGCTCCGATCGCCCTTGTTCTTGTACAGTGTTATGATGCTTGAATCTTTGAAATCCTGTGGGACTTGTCCTTTACGCCAGCATAGCTCTATTAGCTGGTGGATCTGTATAGTGAGTGTGTCTTGCCCACTCCTGATAACCTCTATTGGAATCCCATCCTTACCTGGAGCCTTGCCAGATGCAAGTTCATTTATAGCACACTTAACTTCTGTTATGGTGGGAAGTGTGTCCAGGTGGTCAAGAGTTGGTAGAGCCTCTATGGTGTTGAGGGCATCATCCGCTAGTTTGGTCTCACTTGAGTAAAGCTCCAAATAGCGCTCTACCCATCTGTCCATCTGCCGTTTCTTGTCAGTGATGATTTCTCCAGTCAAGGTTTTCAATGGTGCACTTCTTTTGATCACTGGACCACAGGCTTTCTTTATTCCTTCATACATGCTTCTTATGTCTCCCTTATCACTTGCGATTTGAATGGACTCACATAACTTGATCCAATAATCATTTGCACACTGTCTGGCAGCCTTTTGCACATCCTTCCTAGCTTGCCTTAGCTCACTCAGAGTGTTACGCGTTGGTCTTTCCTTGTTTCTTAAGAGAGCTTTCTTCTTCTTATCAATCAAGGGCTGCAGAGTCTCGCTGTTGGCCGCAAACCAGTCCTGCCTCTTATGATCCACAGTGCCGTAAACCCCTACGGCAGTTTTATAAAGAGTTTCCTTAATGTGACCCCACTTTTCATTCACTGTACAATTTTCTGGTGTATCAGTGAAAGCGTCTTCAAGTTGCTGTTGAAACTGAAAGCACTTTTCAGGATCATGAGTGTTAATAATATTAATCCTGGGGCTAGATTTGTGTTTAGCTGTGTAGATTCTCTTTGGTCTCAGTCTAACCCTTGCAACAACCAAAGAATGATCCGTATCACAGTCAGCACTGTGGTAACTACGAGTCAATGATATATGGTTCAGATGTTCTCTCCGTGTAATGATGAAGTCCAGCTGGTGCCAATGGCCGGATCTTGGATGTTTCCATGTGACCTTATGCATCTCTTTTGTTTTAAAAAAAGAGTTTGTAATACATAGGTCATTACTGGTGCAATGCTCCAGCAGCCTTTGCCCATTTTCATTCATGCGACCGATGTTGTATTTTCCAAGGCACACTGGCCATGAACTCGAGTCCTTGCCCACACGAGCATTGAAATCACCGAGCATATAAATGTAGTCAGATTTTGGAACTGCCTTTATCACGGAGTCTAACTCCTCATAGAACAAATCCTTCACATCATCAGAGGAATCGAGTGTCGGTGCATATGCAGTAAAAATGGTGGCAAACCCACAAGAGGTTGCCAAGCGCAGGGACAATAGTCTTTCATTTCCTCCTGCTGGAATTTCAATCATTCCCAGTAGCGAATTCTTCACTGCAAAGCCCACACCGTGTTGCCTTTTTTCTGCCTGCCCTCTACCCTTCCAGAAAAAGGTGTAGTTGTTTTCCCTGAGTGACCCTTCCTCAGCGAGGCGAGTCTCCTGCAGGCCAGCAATATCAATGTTAAGATGATTGAGTTCGGCATCAATCACAGCCGTTTTTCTCACATCGTCAATATTGGTCAAGTCAGTGGAAAATCCTGAACACATGGTTCTCACGTTCCAGGTTGCAAGCCGTAGCTTGAGGTTTCTATTTTTATTTTTGTTTGTACCTGGTGCATTGGTTTTACAGCCTGCGATTCAGATTTTGTCCTAGCCCCAAGCACCCATTGAAGCAGGCAGACTGTGGCGAATCAGCACCCAATTGGCTGGGGGCTGCCCAGCTTGAGGCGGGCGGTAGCTGATCAGTGACACCTATAGGTGTCTCCCACCGTCAGAGGCAACGCGTGGCGCCCCATGTCTACGCCAACTGACAAGGACTTATAACCCGTAACAGTTGCCTCTCGCTTTGATTCCGAGACCATTTAAGACCAGGGATGGAGTTATTGCCTCTCCATAGCACAAAGCCTGGGCTAAAATATAGAGATCATGTGTTGCCCATGCAGCATGATCCCTCTCTCGGCCTGCCTAGTTCACTCCAGAGGAAAGGTAACACCCCTACATCTGGAACAAGACAAGCTGCAGAAGCTGCCGGGTCAGCAAAGCAATGCTCTAACTGTCCGCCTGTCGGAGCTTCGATCCTAGACCAGTCGCCAACCAAGGCTTAGGGCCTGGTCTGCCCTGCCATGACAATTTTGTCTTTAGCTTGCATTTCCTCGCACCAGGGTAAGGCTTGTACCCTCCCAATTGCGCTCTTCCGCCCGAAGCCGTTGGCACAATGTGGGGTGTCGGGTTTGGTAAGCGCCGCCCAACGTTCGTCGCTAACAGAAACCAGGTAGTTTTATTTTCACTTTATACAGAAAATAAACTATTTTAGTAATTAAAGTTTGCTTTAAATACACAAACCCCGAAGTAGTTATGTATCCTCACTCGCGAAAGTTTAAAATTCATTGTCTTAAGGCTTGTTGCGACACCACAGAAGTATATATAAGAAAAGTATTGCAGGTTCATGGTTGATCGAGATATGCAGATTCGAACCCACATCCCTTACTACTAGCATTCAGTAGCATGTCCTTTGTAGAATCTCGTTCCCATAACAACCCGGTGAAAAAAAAAATTCTTGATCACAACCAAGATGTCCCGCGTCCAATACACCCATCTGGAGATCACCCGCCACCCATCTTCTATTTACCCTTCCCCTTCGAAGACATACACCTCACCATTATTGTTCTCTCCAAACTTTCATGACCAAAATACCAATTTTCTTTGATCGTCTTTAAAAACCAACCATCTTCAAAAATTCTTGACATATAGATGCGTTTGTTCTTTTCTTTGCCCAAGATATTCTTAGAACCCATTAATAAAATTTATATTTAACTGCCTTTATGCGGTGTTTAGTAAGTGTATCACAGGCGTATGTTGAATGCTCTTAAAAACCTAATTTTTGTAGTTCTATCTGTCCCACTCTATAATTTATTAAGTTGTTTTAGTCTTTTAAGAGCAACTGACAGTCATCGTTTAATTTCTTTCATTGTGTCACCGTTGTTGGTAATCAATATATTCGAAAGTTTCCAACACATGGTTGTTATGGGGTTCTTGGCAAGGTTTGCCAAAAGCAGTTTGCCATTACTTTCCTTCTAGGTAATGACTGTACTAGTCGGTGACCATACTGATGATCTTTCGCCGCAGATTGCAGACCATAACCAACAACAATATGTCGGATGTTGTTACATTCCATCCACCTGCTTCCATGGGTTCACATAACCCTGATTGGGCTATACGGATACTCCACCCAAGAGTGCCCCGTAGAATAACACACACACACACACCACCACCACCACCAACAACACACACACACACACACACACACCCATAGGCGAATACCCAGTCATAGATACCAGTATATCCACATAGAGAAACAGAAACCCAACGACAAATAACCAGATACAAGCATGCATACAGATATGGAGATAGATAGACACACAGACAGCCAGACGTATAGATAGACAGACACACAGACAGATAGGCATACAGACATACTTTCACTCATAGGCGCAAACACTGACACAAACAGATAAATGAAACAGCAAACATGAAAACACGGCCCCGAAGTGTCCCCATCACAACATTACATTCTTACTTTTCAATCGTTGTGCTTAGAATATGGTGAATTTTAGATTTATTCTGATGACATCAATCTGATTATCATGTAAATGTTTACACAGACAGCCATCCTTCATGTCGCTAAGCGTGGGCGGTCATGTTCTGCCATTTCACTCGAGCAGCAGAGTCGTGGATCAGCTCTGGTCTCGACCATGCCCCGTTTCCAAGCCATCCAGGTATTTACTTCTCGGTCTGTTCCCTTCGATCTTTCCATGTGTTGCCATGTTTAATTCTTTCTCATAAAATGCCCAACAAATTTTGTCTACGTCCAATTTCTCTAATCTATTTACTGTTTTCATTTGTTTCTTGTAGGGAGTGGTTTTTTTCTGTCTGCCGGTGGTATTTGCGTTTTTCTCCACATTTCCACACCCATCCGATGTTTTTCAGCCTGTTCATTAACAATGCTACACATCGATACAAAAGTAACACTATGGAACACTTCAACGTGGTTTTTTTTTTTTTTTTCCTCGTTGGAAATCACATCATTGTGTTTTTCATCTTGCTAAAGGCTACATTCACCGTGGTGAATTTTCTTGTGCTAATCTCTTCAATACATTTCCAAGCAGATATTATAACTGTTCCGAGATAATTGTACCGATTCACTTGTTTAAGAATACGCCTATTTACTTGTGGTGTTTCCTTTTTCGTAGTGATGACAATAACCTGTGTCTTTTTAGTTCTAATCCTAGTTGTTCGCAACAACCGCATGTAGTAAATTTTGCAGGTCCTGTTCATTGTCTACAATCCAGACTGATTCGTTCGGATATCAATTCTTATTGATGTTACGTCCCAAATGTTGCTTCCTTTCATATCTTATATATTTCTGAAAATATTTTCACTGCCCAGGGAAAAAACATTACGCATCCCTGTCTATCTTAATATGTTGATATTTACCTATTTCCTTATCAATCCTTATGACAGTTTTGTTTCCAATATATGTTTTTTTACAAGTCTAAGGTCTTTCCCAGTAATTTGTAGATCTACAATCATCTAATTTGTTGACATGTCTTGCACTATTGAAAGCCTTATCCACGTGATAACATTCACACCTGTTTTAGGGTTTTAAAACTTTTACTGAGTGTTAAAAGCATTGTGTTTGCATTGTTCGTGTGTTTACAGACCGTTGCATGGATGTTGACTTATGGGTGAATTTACATTCTGTACCTTTGAAATGTAGGTAACGAAATACTGCAAAATCAATTAAAAGGGAAAATAAAGCAAGTAAAAAACAGATAAAGTACGACAGAACTTGTGGCGCCCGACCTCTCGCTTTCCCCCGCACGCGCGCGCGTGCCTAGGCGAAGTTATCATATGAGAAACCAGAAAGAACCCACGAATACTAATCGGAACCTATAACAAATTTAATGACACAGTTTTGGTGGTAGATAAGACAACAGATCCACAATTGTTGGACATTGTAGTAATATGGAGTGTAAAGAATGGACTATATATCAAGAAAATAGTAATAATGGTGATATCAAAGAAAGTAAATAAATGTTTTGCATATCCTTTACAGGACATCGCTGTCAACATCTTTCAGCTGATTGTTGATTTCTTGGGAAGTTTACGCTCAGTAGTTTGCCATTGCTTTCTGAGCTGGCCGGCTCAAACACCCCCATAAGTCACCGACGCGATTCGAACCAGTGCTGATTCTCGCAGTCGTCACGTTACTTACGAGATTACGGAGAAAAGTCGTGTAACCTCTTGACCAGGGATACCAACAGTGGTGACACCAAAATGTGACATAGAAACATTCTTAACCAAATGGATAAATTACCTAGTGGTAGTTATCAGATGGACGATGTCCAAGAGATTAATTAACAGAATAGGACAAACAAAAGCCACATTTCAGAAAATGAAAAAGTAATATAAGAAAGAGAGTGCTATATAGAACCATTTTTGTTTTATGGCAGCGAATCTTGTAAATGAACAAAATTAAGAAGAAATTAGAAGCAGGTGTGGTTTGTAAGGCGAATTCCCTGCTACCTAACAAGTAAATGAAACTAGAAAAGAGACAAACAGCTTTCTTAGCCCATGTAAGAGACGCAAGAACATCGTGGCAACTGGAAAGGTTGAGGGGGAAGAAAGACAGTAACATACCGAGACAAGAAATTATGGTGGATGGATTGCCACAGTGTCAGCAAAGTTGATTTCAGAACACCAAAGACCGCGGCATGAATGCCTACAACACGGCACTTGATGATGAATGCATCCCACGTCTTGCAGACATGTCCCACTGTGAAAGATAAATTTAAAAAAAAAACAGCTGTGTGTGGCGTGTCGGGCACGCGAGGGAAACGAGGGGTAGAATGTCCGAGTGTGGCTTTGTCCAGAGTGAAAAGAAAAGTCTTTGTTCTTATAACCATTCGTTATGTTTACAATCATAATAGGGCGAAATTTAGATTTATTTTGATGATATCAAATGTAAATCTAATTATCGTGTTAGTAAAACACTTACTTTTTTTTTTTCCAACTTTTATTTCATACAAAGCAATGTGTATTTACAAGTTGTAGTGTGTGTTTCTTTTGTTTGTGTATATTACAGAGCGTTGCCGTTTGTTAGTGTTATGTGACATTGTGAATAAAACATATACATACATATATACAGTTATGATAATATGACATTTGTGGCATAGTGCATGTAGATACACATTTCTTGCATATGCTTCACTTCCACTTCCACAAGCGGAAAGAAGCAAATTTTACTCTTTTTTTTTTTTTTCAACTTTTATTTCATACAAAGCAATGTGTATTTACAAGTTGTAGTGTGTGTTTCTTTTGTTTGTGTATATTACAGAGCTTTGCCGTTTGTCGGTGTTAAGTGTGACATTGTGAATGAATCATATACATACATATATACAGTTATGATAATATGACATTTGTGGCATAGTGCATGTAGATACGCATTCCTTGCATATACTTCACTTCCACTTCCGCAAGCGGAATGCATGAAACACCTGTCCATCTCTCCCTCTCCTCTCTTTCTCTCTCTCTCTCTCTCTCTCTCTCTCTCTCTCTCTCTCTCTCTCTCTCTCTCTCACACACACACACACACACACACACAAACACACGCACACACAATCTCATGCTTTCTGGAGACCGCAGTACATTTAAATGCCCCGCGCTTGGACAATAAACTTTAAACTATCATTTCCATTAAAATGTGGCTTCCTTGTAATTTCTGGGTCACTAAGCTCCCGAGGCGAAGGTCGTTGGTGTTGTTGCCTGATGACAAATTTCAGGGTGACGCTCTAGTCCATGATATCTTTTGTTTGGGGGACAAGAATCAGGGATTTACTACTAGCAATTAGGGTCCATGGTCTGTCCCCAGGGAGATAATTGGTCCAAAATTGTGATAGTGTCTGGGTTTTATATACAATGGGAAGGACTTAAAACCTGGCCACTAAAACACTTACACTTCACTGCGAGCCTCAGTTCGGCTGGCTGGTGAATAAACAAACGTTGCGCTATTTTTGTTAACGTGCGCGGACATCCGAGAAAACTTGGCAACAAGCCCTCCCCCGACAAAGCCGCTACGGAGCGGAATTAGCATAAAGTGGGCAACATGCTGAGTTTATAATATCAATATCTCTTGGTATATTTCGCAAATCAACATCAATATTGGTGTTTTATATCAACAAAATCATAATCTTTCACTTCACTATAAGTTTTAATACTTTTTAACTGTAAAAAGTTATTTTATTTTGCATTTTAAGGCGCCATTCCAGGCCTGCCTGTTGGGATTTTGGCAACAAAAATTGATTTTTAAAATATATATGTATGCTTTATTATTATATACTACCTTTTAAAACACTTAAAACTTGATATTATTAAATATTACAAGGTTCATTTTTCTGATATTTGAATCATTTTGTCTAAATCTGACTTTCCCCGAGTGGGCATAGCACAGTTTACATATAAATTCGGCGAGTTTGTATACAACTGAAAACAATACTTTATCGGTGTTTAAACATAATAGACGGAGTAATTTATATATTTGTCTAACCCGTATATGTTTATAAATCTGTTCTAGAAATATGTTTTGTCAATAGTTATAATTCTTTTTTAGCATCTCCGATATATCACACTTGAAAAGTTGCTGTTGTACTTTTGGGTCGTTATCACCGTTACCAGTATTAATAGTGTAGTTGATAAAGCACCCGACTCGTGTCTGGGGGACAGTGGTTTGACCCTCAAAATGATAATTTTTATTTTTTTTTTATTTTTTAAATTCGTTCGCAAGCGTTAAACTGCTGTTCATCAAAATACCATACCGTTGTCTACTTTTGTTTATTTATTTTCTTTTTGGTAACTCTTTCGCGTACGCACAACTAAGAGGCTGTTAAATATAGATACTTTGTAACGCCTCAAAAAGCCTATATTATGTGTCATGCCGATAAGCGTGGTCGGTCTGTGTATATCATTATCATGTGTCATGTCGATTCTTCTTCTTCTTCCGTTCGCTTGAAATATGCCTATAACTGCAATATTGTCTCTTGTGTCAATTTAACGGTGTTTGTCGATAAGCCTTCTCACTCAGCTATATCAGTTTGTAACGAAAACACATAACAAAAACACTACCAGCTTAGTTATTAATTTTAAATAAATTAGATGGGGTTTTTTGTGTAGGGAAGTAATTCTTCAGTCATCGTGTGCCATGTCGGTGGGCGTGACCAAACGTGGTACATTTTACCATGTTGATAAGTTTAATAAAACAGAGTACCACACGTAAACCTGTAAATAGATGGGTTGAGTTGTATTGATTAAATCGTTGCTTGCGGGAAACATTTCCACCGTCGCAGCTTCCTTGGGGATCTTTGAGTGAAAACCAGATAATTGAGGCTGTAAAAAGTGACACATTTTTCGGGTTAGTTGAATGCGATATTGAGACCCCAACTGATTTACAAGAGGCCTTTGCCGAAATGCCCCCTATATTTAAGAACACGGAAGTGTCGAGAGCCGACATTGGAGAGTTTATGAAAGAATACGCCATAAAAAAATAAACTACTGACTACCCCACGACGGACATTGATTGGTAGTTATTTCGGGAAGAAAATTTTATTAGCCACCCCTCTTTTAAAGTGGTATCTAGCCCATGGGTTGGTGGTTACACACATCTACCAGACAATAGAGTATCGACCGGTTAGCTGTTTTAAAACATTTGGGGAAACAGTGTCTAATGCCCGCCGCCAAGGGGACAAGAATCCGACCGAGTCTATTACAGCCGACACGATGAAGTTGTTAGGTAACGACGCTTACGGTAAAACGTTAACTAATAAAGCCAAACATACCGACGTCTCCTACTGCCAGGGAAAAGACACTATCAAAGTACTCAATAACCCCAGGTTCAAAAGCATGACTGGTATTACAGATGATCAATTCGAAGTAGAAACACTAAAAAAGAAAACGGTCTGGGATCTACCTCTACAAATAGGTTTTTTCGTTTACCAGTATGCCAAGTTGCGCATGTTAGCTTTCTATTATGACTTTCTTGACAAATTTATCTCTAAAGAAGACTATCAACTCACCGAAATGGACACTGACTCTCTATATTTGGCACTTAGCGCCGACTCACTCTCTGAAGTGGTTAGACCACACCTACGAGAAGAATATGACAGAGTCTACAATCAGTGGTTCCCGTCTGAAGTTTGCCCTGTTCATAGAATTACTACCAGTACCTGTCAGGACTGTGTGGATATCAAAGCCTATGAAAAGAGAACCCCTGGTCTTTTTAAATTAGAGTACGAAGGGGAGGGGATGGTGTCGTTATGTAGTAAGACGTATATTTGTGTCGGAGATTATGATAAAATCAGCACCAAAGGTCTGACCAAACACCACAACACTCATCTAAACAAGGACACTTTTTTGGAAGTACTCAACACCCAAACACCAAGTGGGGGGACCAATATAGGCTTCAAGACACAAGACTCTGCTGTGTATATGTATCAGCAACATCGTGAATCTTTGTCCTATCTGTATATAAAAAGGCAGGTACACAGTGATAATATATCGACTATACCACTACTTATTTAATATGCATTGTATTGTTTGTCTATACATGGTTTAATAAAATTATTATATACCTTACTTGACTCGTTTGTTATTTTGAATGTTTCATGTTGTATTTTTTATGTTGTATAGTACCTATAATTTAAGGGGTCACTTGAACACCACACCTACTCTGATGAGTCACTAGACCACACCCACTCTGATAAGTCACTTCGCAACACCTACTCTGACCACGCCTACTTTTTCAAAAAACCCGGAGAGTTATCGCCCTTTGAGGCGAAAATCGCTTTTGCGCCTCAAAAATTCGCATGATGGAGCCCAACTTACACCATAATTTCCACTACTCGTCCCTTCACATTCATTTCGTTTCTATTTTACGCTCACAGATTTTCACTTCAACTCCCACACAGCCCCGCCACTTTTTTTCCTCGACCCACATTTTTTCACACCAACAAAAATTATTTCCCGCTACGACCCACGTTTTCACCGAACCAGAATTTCCGACGATTGAAGATTTTCGAGATTTCCAGCATTTCCAGCATTTCCAGCCTAATCCTTAACTTCATACGCTGCGTATACAGCACATAATCCACTACTCTATACATTGTGTTGCGTATCCCTTAGTCATCGCCAGCATTTTTTCAGCTGCTTTTGATGTACTAGGCAAGTGTTACGTTCAGTAGTTTGCCATTGCTTTCTCAACGACCGGCCCCTATACCTTTTTCGAAAAAACCAGCACCGCCGTGTTTCGAACCCGGGTATACGGGCTCACAAACCGCGTTCGCAAGCCCTTAGCCACAGAGACCGGCCCTATTCATTGGGGGAATCAAGTTACAGCTCTGTTCAAGAGGGATTCTTCTATCAGAACAGTATTTCCCTAATGTACACCATTATTAAGATAGAGTGTCGAATGTAGTGGTCATTCGCTTAACCCGACTGTTCCACTGAGCTGACTAGGTCAGAGCACGGCACAACTGCCCGGCCTGGTTGAAAACTGACCCCCAACTGAAATACAAACTTAGTGTTACCTCTAAACTTAGGAATAACTACGCAACAGACATCGACCCGGTCGGTTCATCAAGCCTTCGGCTGTAGGTCCACTCTCTGGGTCCCCAAAAGGTCAATATGATACAGCTAGTCGACCTCCGCTGTAGATCAATCTCTAATTCCACAAGAGTTGCATAGGGTACAGCTGGAAGACTCGGCCGTGAAAGAATAGCTTCAAAAACTACCTCTGCTGTAGAGAATTCTCCCAGATGACTAGTCTATAGCTGGCAATAGAAGCGGCCTCCCTTCTCGATGACTGGCAACCGAATGACCAGTTCGGATTCCCTCCGGAAGTATCCCCCACTCCCGGAACTACCTAATAACTCCCAGAATTCCCTCACGAGGGTGATGGCAACTCACTATTCTCCGAGATTATCAGAGTGTGCGATTTACATCATCAATATCTACGCACATTCAACGAGTTGTGTTATGTTTCTCGGGACCCTGGAAATTCACGACAACCCCGATACATAACTGCGCATGAACCCAGAAGACGGTCCTAACTCTTTTTACTCGGAAATCCCCACTAACTCGCCTTAAAATGTGGCCTAGCCGCATGACCGAGGTGGGACAAAGTGGGTAATACGTTGTCCCGTCGGAGACCCACTTCCGTTTCGCGACATCTGGGCATTCATTAAGATATGATCATTAAAGTTTTATGTAATAAACTAGTATGTATGTAGTTGAAGTTCAAAAAGAAAATGGGGTTTGAATGAAAAGAAGAAGGGAGAATAATAGTTTTCTTAAGTCAATCGAAGGCGGTAGTAAACGTCACGTCAACAGCCATTTACGAATAATGTCCGTACATTAATAGCAAATGTTTGCTTATAAAGTCTCCCTTTTTGTAAACAATTGGCACTCAATGGGCGATGTGGTCAATAGAGCACACTTCGTCTTTACTTTCCAGAACATTTCATGGTGCTTAGTTTTGGCTGAGTCAACCCGGGAGCAATAGTAGGGATTCAATTACATTACGGGCTAACCATTCGCTATCGCGCTCTCGACGCCCGTGCACTTGGTAAGCGAAATTTAAGGGGAAACAAATACCTCTTTCAGAAAATCAAAACAATGTTTTCCCGTAGTGAATTTGAAAAGTGAGTGTCACCTTGCAGTCTTGACAGACCAAAGTATGTGCGTTGGAATGTGGCCAATATTCCATCACAATGTCTGGGCAGAGCTTCAGAGAAACATGTGGTGCCCAAACGACGTGTTCCCTCTCTCGGCCTAACCTTGTGTATTCCAGAGGAATGGGTAACCAATACGTCTGGCACAAGGTAGGCTGCAGACGCTGGCGGCACAGCGTCAAACCTCCGAGACCTCGCCAGCACGAGCAGATGGCGAGTGATGGCGAGACCCTGGAACCCAAGGGACCCGGCTTAGAAGCGTTCAGCCAAGTCCCACAGGTGAGGGCCTCGTACGCGTCCGGACTGTAAGGGCGCGTACTTCTGTCAATCACAACGAAAACACAAACCACATATAGTACGATTTATTGCCTGGCACATTTCGCTGCATCTCGTCAGGTACTTACTGCAGATGTCACTCAACATAGAGTAAAATAATTAGAAACATCGTTCGAGCTGAAATATACACATTAACACATGTTCACACAGTAATGGTAAAATGGTAAATAACTGATAATTACTGTGTGAACATGTGTATATTTCAGCTTGAACGATGATTCTAATTATTTTACTCTATGTTGTGTGACATCTGCAGTAAGTACCTGACGAGATGCAGCGAAATGTGCCAGGCAATAAATCGTACTATATATGGTTTGTGTCTTCGTTATTCAAATACTTCTTTTTCACGGGTACATAATATTCATTTTATTGTTCGTAAGGGTCATAACTCGCTAATGTTTTTCTAAAGAAGCAATTAGTTACATTAATTGTTAAATGTTTAAAATAATGACACCGTCTATTTACTATTAACACAATAATTTGACATCCTAAAGTTTAAAATACTTTTCCTTCTAAACATGAATAAAATGTACTTGTTAATGCAATATATACAATGTTTCAACACTGCAAGCTCCGTGCACGATGTTAACGTCTACCCCCCAATGCACTCTCTACCATTGTTATTCTGGTTTCTCTTCACAACGTATAAATCTTTAAACTTTATACGATAAAATCCGTGTATTTCAATACAGTTCCCGTGGCCCATAAGGGCAGAATAGCAACATTGTAGCCTACCACGCATGTCGTAAGAGGCGACTAAGGAGGCTTGATGGTTCCGTCGCCCTGCTACTGAGTGAGTGCGTGGCGCGACACTGTGAGCTGTGAGTTTCGTGTGGAGTGCTTTTGAATCTGCCAAAGTTTTTATTTTTGGAACGTGACTGCATGTTCGGAGCGATGGCAGGTGGCTATGTCCCAGAGTTGACCAGTTTTTGCCTTATGCAGAAATGCGTGGCTGCTGGGCTTCTGGTTGACTGCCACTGCCGTCGGTGATGAACTGTATGTTCGTGGACTGTGTAGGTGAACATATAGGAAACATACAGATAGGAAAATGACTGCCGATTCCATCAGAGATGAATTGGGTGTTTCGCGGGGGACTTGTGTGTTGACATTCTGGCGGCGGCATTATGCACAGTGTATCTGTGCGGGCTGTTGTTTTTCGAGACTCCTGTCTTTTCCACTTTTCACACTGGGCAGTGTGGAGCGTTTTGTGTGATATTCACTGGCACAGGAACGGAGCATAATGGGGATGACCCGTTGCTGTGAAGTTGGAACTGCAACTAACTAACTAACTAACTAACTAACAGATATAAATTTTTTACTGGCTCTCTTAGGGCCACTAAAAGAGTCTAAAAAAAAAAAAAAAAAAAAAAAAAAAAAATTATATGACAAAATTTGATCCAGATAGTTGAGAAAATCAGAGCGAGAACTACAGAAAGCTGAAATGGAAATACTCCGAAACAAACTCCAAAACAAAACAACAGAAACCGAACAAGAAATTACAGAGGAATCGCAGGATGAAAACCAAGAGACTGAGCCTGAACCACAAGCGAAAGTCAGCAGCCCAACCACGACGTCCGAAACATTCAAAAGGAAGCCAGTGTTTTACCTGACATCCGAAGAAAACCGAAATGAACACCCTGACGTCATCATAGGGAACGACCGGAGGTATGAAATATTGTCCGCTGAGATAACGAGGCAATACAAACTCAAGTGCTAGGGATACAGATAGCGCATGGAAGAAAAAGAAAAGTGCGGGAAACCAATACCCTGCAGTATCGCCACAATGCCAGATATAAAACTCGCAGATCTCCCCCGATGTGTCTCCACCTTGCCGTGGTGGGGGGGCTTGTGTGTCCCACCGACCCCAAGCGCTGTGACAATGGATATAAACTACATATTGGACAGCTCTTGGGTTAGGGACCAGACTAAGAGAGACACATCCTGCTGCTCTGCAGGTAGACTGAGGATAGCAGTCAGAATTTAAACTCAGGCGCACGAAGCCACAAACTTTGTCCAGACACTTACACAAAGGCCTACATCTGAGAGATGTAGCTGAACGCCTCTAAGCTACACTACCCTTGGATAAGAGAGCCGGGCCGAGACTCACCTACCGAAAAACGGAAGTGAGATACTGAGCACGCTACATGCCCAGTTCAGATACCCGTGCGAAGGCTCTCAGCTGGAGGATATGAGGGATCCCCGGATGAGAGGGTCTGGCCGTTTCTCGCTCACTGCTGTACGGAGGTAAGGTGCTGAGCCGGCAGCACATGTAGCCTACCTCGTGAGCCAGTACAAAAAGGTTGATGAAATGCCCCAGTCGAATGAAATGGTTACGAAAACAATCTATTTATAACTCGTAGAGAGTGGACAAAGGTGGAAAAACGTCTCAATAACACGAAATGGAACGCACAGCTAGCGAATCCATTGCGTGGTGCGAAGTCCGAAGCGAAAGCTTACCTTGTGGATGTCGCCTGCAGACTGACCGTTCCTGGTGTGTGCTTGAGCGACCAGTGGCAAGCGAGATGCCCAACACATGGAAGTGAGGAACTAAAGCAGCCATGAGCAGGCGAGGCAACTCCTCGGGTGAGCCCAGCCTCAGAGCAATATGTGTCGGCTCTGCAATTATGGAAGCCTCCTTGGATAGCGAGTGAATGCCCATGGTCTACCCCTGCCTTCCATTGAGGGTCGACCGTGATGTCTTTTATAGTTCTATCTTGACCAGCTGAGATGTGGGCGACATCACAACAATAAGTCTAACGTGCCTCGAAACTCGAGGAAGGCTAACCTCATTAAAAAAATGCCCACCGAAGCCGGAAGTGCCGTCCTACGGGTAGCAAAATAAAAATTGGCACTACGCATTTACGTCCGAGTGAAATGTCTTGTCCGAATGTCTCTCGTGCTAGGAACTGCTCTGACTACCTAGTTTCCGAATGCCGCTCTTGTTCGGAACAGCTCTGACTAGATAGTTCTCCGAATGTCCGTCGTGCCTGGAACAGCTCTGACAGGCGTAACGACAAGCACATGTCCGTGTCGAAAACTCGCTGAGTGGATACTGTCTACTACAGACCTGTCTGGTTTGTGCGGCAACGGCCCGGGGCGAACGAAATCTCAATATATTGAAGTGAGGATTTAAAGCAGCCATGAGCAGGACGTGACGATTCCCTCGGTGAGCCCAGCACCAGAGCGTTATGTGTCGGCTCTGCAATTATGGAAGCCACCCAGGATGGCGGAAAATGCTATGGACTGTCCCTGCCTTTATTTGAGGGATGAATGTGCAGTCTTCGACTGTTCCAACTTGACCAGCTGGGAGGTGGACGGTACCACAAAAGTGAGAGTCTCCCAGGAATGCTAACCTGGTCAAAAAATGCACGCTGAAAGTCGGATGTGTTGGCCTTAGTGTTTCGGCCCAAGGGTGCCTAACGAGACACACCGCAATCACATCTGAAAAAACACTCCGGATGAACGCAAAGAAGAAGAAGAAATTCGCAGATAATACACATGGCAATACTACTTTGAAGACGGAGAAATCATCCCATGGCTGAGCTCGGAGGAAGCAATCAAAAGACAGCAACAACTCAAACGAGGGAAGTGGAACGAAAGAACGCGCAAGGAGGCATATCACATCGAAAAGCTTCTACAGTTACTTCACAATTGAGTAGACAAAAATACCAAATAAAAAGTCCTTTTAAGGACTGCAACCAGTCAAGCCAGGAGCCCGCGCCAACAAAGAAAACAAGAGGAAACATGCACAAAGGACAGCCGCCGACCGATCCCCCAGCTTACGATGCATGGAGTGGGATAACGAAAAGTCCTTATAAGAACTGCAGCCAGACGAGCCAGGAGCCTACACCAACAAAGAAAACCACAAGAACAGACGAGCACAAAGGATAGCCGCCGACCGATCCCCCAGCTGACGTCACAGACACAAACGATACATAATCAGTCCGAGATAGGACTCTCAAGACAAGAATTAGGGTGAACAAACCCACAAAAACCACGGACCTCAACAATAACCACAGCTGAAAAAAGCAGGTTGAACGAGGCCGAATTTGGAATTTTTGTTTTTGAACCAACCAACCAACCAACCAAGATGGCTGTGTAAACTTGTGCTTTGATTCGGACAAGTTATTATGTGTTCATGCTGCTGTTTTCATGTAATATTGTTATCAAGTAATATTATTTGAGTGACCTGTTTCAGATGCTAAAATAGTGAATTGGTTTTCTTTTGTGTGTCTTTTCGTTTGATCATCGAGTGAATTTATTGCGATAGCAGAAAGTTTGTGAAATTCAAAATGGACTCTACTCAGGTGAGCCGTGTTAAGACTATTCAGTCAAGTATCCGCGTCTAACACCGGTACTAACCAAGTTTCTGAAGTAAGCGTCGGCCTAGACTCCTTTGAGGAACGCTGGTGGTCTCGTTGAGAGGCCCAAGAGCGGCCAGATCAACCGCCGAACTGGTGGGAGGTGCATTGTTCGGTCCCGGAGGTGTACCGATAAACGAACTCGGTGTGCTATATAGGTATGAAAACCCAACAAAGTGGTTCTTTGCTGTTGTATCAGAGACACTTTACGAGAACCCATAACTTTAAAAAACCCAGAAATGACAATAGAAATACAACAGGCATAGAAAGAGAACAAGAGATACCTTACACTGGATTTTAGCAACAATTAAAGAAGAAGGTGTGAAGACAATAGTGAAAGAAATAACAGGCGACCCTGAGCCAGAGGTTTTCAGAATTAAAAACTCAGCAGGGAAATGGGGAGCCTTGGTACATCCTAAAGAAGGGCAAACCATACCACACTATGTCAATATAACAGCAAAAGAAGGGCAGAAAATTCGGAATCATAGAATCCTGGTGACCATGCCAGGGCGGAGGATAGTCTGCCTGACATGCGGGCAAGATTCACATTGGTCTAATAAATGTCCAACTAAGTCAGCAAAGCCAACACCAATCATAAACAACCTAGATGAGTTTCCAGCTCTGCCAGGACTGTTAAAAAGACAACCCACCCAGCCTGCCCCGCCCACCCAGGCAAAATCGAAACAAACTACGACCCCAAACCTAGATCCACCAACGACCTCGACCAAGAAGAAAGACCAAAAGGAGGAGGAAGCCTCCTTTAGAAACGACAAAGAGGCAGATACGACAGAGGGTTTCAAGGAAGTCACACACAACAAGCCTCTGCCAGGACTGTTAAAAAGACAATCCACCCAGGCTGTCCCACCCACCCAGGCAAAATCGAAACAAGCTATGACCCTAAACCCAGACCCACTAACGACATCGACCAAGGAGAAAGACCAAAAGGGGGAGGAGGGGTCCTCTACAAACGACAAAGAAGCAGATACAACAGAGGTTTTCAAGGAAGTCACACATAACAAGCGCAATAGAAGACGGAAAAACACAGAAAACAGTGATTGTGAGGAAGAGTCTCCCATAGCGACACCAAAGAAAGTAAACAAGACATCCCCACAGAAAAAAAAAACGGACAAAAGCAGACCACAAAGGAAGACGACAACATATCTTTACGAAATTTATTTATCACCACCGACACAGACGATGAAGAGAATCCGGAAACAACAAAAACACACTAAACAGCTACATACAACCATTGTTTTTAAAGAAAAATTATCTTATTATTAATGTCAATTGTCAATTTATACTCGACATAATTTTTTGTTTGATACTGGGATGGGTGACGACATCAAAATAATATGTTTAAATATAGCAGGTATACGTACAAAACAACAACATATTTGCACACTTATACACAAATACAAACCAGATTGTATCCTACTACAAGAGACAAATATACATTTAGATACACATGGCGCACAAACTAACAACACAATTAGAACTGAGAAATGCATTTTTCAGTTTGGCGGTCCCCAACATAGGGACAGCCATACTACAAACATCAGATAGGTGGAACATACACAAAACAAATCGGGATAGCCAGGGTAGAATCAGCATAACACAGATAAGTAACACCTCACACACATATACCATTGTCAACATTCATGCACCACTAAATTATAGCCACCAACCACAATTCTATGAAAAACTTGACACACTACTCACACATACATACAGAGGACAGAACATAATACTCTGTGGAGATTTCAACTGTGTATTACAGGCACTGGATATAATAGGCGGAGAAATGAAGACACAGGTGAGGAGAATGAACAGAGAAGGCACAACCCAGTTAGAGATATTGCAAAACATTTTAGACACACACACCTTAATAGACACATTCAGACACAAACATCCAAATAAGCGAGAAATAACCCACACAGATAAAATACACCACACGAGAAGAAGATTAGATAAGATATACATACCCGCAACACACCACATAATAAACACTCGGCACCTACAAGAGACATTACAGTACACATACCATAAAGCCATATTAGCACACTTCAGTTCAAGCAACATAAACACACAGACATTTAAACGTTCACCACATTGGAAATTTAAAAACACACTTCTAAAGAATTTTTTTTTTCCGCGTTTCCATCCTGTTTCAGGATATTGCGGTCAACACCAGCATCTTTCAGCTGTATGTTGATTCCTAGGCTAGATTACGCTCATCAGCACGCCACAACTTTCTGAGCGACCGGCTCCATACTCGCATAAGTCACTTTTGCGATTCGAACCACTGCTAATTCTCGTCGCGTCACGTGACGAGAGTATTCGGAGTTAGCGGAGAAAGCTGCTAACCCCTCGGCCACGGAGCCGGTTATGCAAAATACGTAAAATACACGACACAACTTTTACACACATACACCGACCACATACCGACTGATAACATCAGACAATACTGGGACTTACTGAAAAATACAATACGAAGCAGAACACAGCAACTAGCATCCATGATACACAAAGACACATTAAGGCAGGAACAACTTATACAAACAGTCATACAGATGACAAAACAAACAAACAGCAATACACCACACTTGCACACACTAGAGGAACAGCTAGAGCAGTACCAACAACACAGATATCTGGGTGCTCTCCTGAGAACAAAGCTCAACACAATCATACAATAGACCCTCAGTAAACAATACATGGCAATTGAACAAAATATACATCGTAGCAGACAAATAGGCAAAATAGTAGACATGCAAGGTAATATGCAAACAGAACCAGCACAAATAACAGAAGCATTCAATCAATACTACACTCAACTGTTTACAGCAGAGACAGTAGACACACAGACACAAGACAATTTTATACAATACAGTAAAAAGCTGTCAGATGAAGACAGAGACACACTAGACACAGAACTAACACTGGCTGACATAACGAACGCACTCAGCAAAATGAACAAGGACAAGACACCAGGGCCGGACGGTTTAACGATAGAATTCTACCAACACTTCTTGCCTATCTTAGGTGGTCTTCTTCTTAAAGTCTATAAAGACGCCTTTGATAAACAACAACTACCAGATAGCTGCAACATGTCTTACATCACTCTCATACCCAAAGATAATACAGACAAAACACAGATGAAAAATTATAGACAAATATCACTACTGAACACAGACTATAAAATATTTACCAAGGCACTGACCCAGAAACTTAGACCATATATGCCAAAGCTCATACAGCCTGTCCAACAATGCAGAGTACCACATAGGAACATACACCAACACACACATTTCATTAGAGACATCAACACAAACACACAGGAGAAAGACTGTGAAGCCTCTCTTTTTTCCTTAGACCAGGAGAAGGCCTTTGACAGAATCTCCCACTCTTATCTACACAAGACATTAACACAATGCAACTTAGGAATATACTTTAGGAGGTGGATAGAGATCTTGTACCGGAATCCTGAGAGTAAGTTGTTGGTTAACCACAGACTCACTGCGGGGTTCCGGCTCACAAGATCGGTGAGACACGGATGTCCTCCATCGCCGCTCCTTTATGTACTGGTTTTAGAACCACTACTAGAAGCAATCAGACAAGACACCAACATCACAGGCACATTCATACCAGGCGGAGGAGAGCGGAAGTTGCTTGCATACGTAGACGACACCGTTTTCTTCCCCACCAACAAAACATCCATCACAAAGATACTCCATACATTTACACAATTTGGTAAAGGGAGTGGAGCCAAATTAAACATAAACAAATCACACATAATGGGTCTCGGAAAATGGCGGAATAAAGCCGATTTTCCTCCAGACCTAACAGCCACAGACAATATTACGGTATTGTCACGGAATACTGTGAGTTTAGCGATTCCACCATAAACTAAAATAGAAAAATTACTTGCAATGTATGAGGATGGGAAGTTATTAACTTTAGTCAGATAAAACAATCGAGTACTTCAGTCTGGGATGAGGACAGAGTGAGGGTCATTGACCGAATGGTAAAGAAGTCTGATACAATTGTTATCAGGGGTCATTGACTGCCGATTTCACCAGATAAACACCGTTGAGACGATCGGGTTGTGGAAAACGCGAAGTCATTGATCAAAGCGTTAGAAATGTTTGATGTACGGAGGAATAGGGAAAACGGAGACGAGACGGAGCGGACAAGGAGCGAATACGTGATTTCACCAACCTTTGATGGGGAATCACGGCAAATTCGATTGTTGATCAAAAGGGAACGGAGAATTGGAAACTTAGTATAAATAGTTGGGAGCTTTGTTTTTTTTTTTTTTAGTGTGCGACCAAACTAGACGGAGAATGGTTCTGTGCGTCCTTAATAAGAATAGAAATATAAGATCCCTAATTGTTTAGAGGCTATGGGACATTGGTGCTTATGTGCTTGTGTATTTCGATTCATGGACTAACATAGATAATATAAGGTAATCTAGCTTTAGCTTAGTAATATAGCATAGTGAACTATGTGTCTGTGCTTTGCTGTTACCATTTCCTTCTTTTAGCTAATCTTCATGACTTTAGTGAACTCATCTGTCTTATGTCAGAGTATCGTTCGGTAGCGTCTGAGTACGGCCGGAGGCATACTCTCACATAAGAGTTAGTCTAAAGCAAGCTGAGATCACCTGGTTATCTATCTCCCACAGATTCTACGGCAAAAACTCAGGACATACTTAGAGAAGATACCGAAGGCAATTCACTTGTGCAGAGAAAGTACTTCACTAGAACAACTTAGAACATAGCTATTCAATAATCGTGGGTAGAGATAACGAATTGCAAATAAGTGAACTCTGTATCCCGGTTAAGAAAACCATGGAAAGGACTTTCATTCTATAAAGGCAGAGCGACATAGGCTAAATATATTTGACTTGTGTACTAACCTAAAAGAAACCTTGGAGAACTCAAGAAAAGTTTCCATGCATACAAAAAGTATTAAGTAAATAACTAGAGACAGTGTCTAGAACAGAGATAGTCTATATACAGACAGGGTTAGACAGTGGTGATGTGTTTCAGTGATGGATTTTAGTAACTTCCAAAAAGGGAAATCTGTCGAATTCAGAGACTTACCGTAATCTCATTATTTCATGGTGATCACACGTTGAACACTTTCTAATTATTGGAATACGTCCAGACTCAGTCGGAGAGGAGCATCCCCGGGTGAGAGCTGTCCACATATGTGTGATTTATTGTTGCATGGCCGTACAAGGATGAGAGATGTGATACGGAGCATAAAAATACAGATTCCTATCTCACACTCACAATAGAATACACTACAAATTACATATACACAGTCAATACATACAACTGACATAGTTTTCAGCATTAAATATTTTATTAATTGTTTGAGGAAACTGTTGTCGGGGTTTGTTATGAAAGCATAAGAGAGAGAGAGAGAGAGAGAGAGAGAGAGAGAGAGAGAGAGAGAGAGAGAGAGAGAGAGAGAGAGAGAGAGAGAGGAGATAGTGAGTAGAAGACATAACGGGGGAGTGTAGACAAAGGGCTGACAATATTTCCCAAGTATAAGTAGTATTTTAAAGGTGTGCTTGTCGACTCCACTTTCCCCCAGGGACGACGAGTGACAGGTATATGGAATCACATTTCCCAGCAACTCAAGACAGATACACGCACAAACATGGCAAAACCTCACACACAAAATCATATACATGCTACACTGATACAAGTACAAGACATCTACAATTTTCGGCAGGAGCATCATTGTCAACACTTTCATTATCCCTAAAATTATATATTTAGTTACAGTACTAGACCCTCCAAGACAGACAATCACAGACATAAACAAACATATCAGACGTTTCATCTTTGGCAACACAATTTACTGCATACAGCATAAGACACTCATACAGGACAAGAAACAAGGAGGAATAGCACTGCAATACATACACACAATGATTCAAGCGCTGAGAATCCAACATATAGGAAACATCCTTAGTCACCCAGAACAACACCCACTAGCACTCTACTATATAGAAATGAGACTGCAACACATTAGGAGAATACATCTTAATACACCACACTACTTTGGAACTCTACCAGCGTTCTATAAGACATGTATACAAGCACTCCGAGGGAGTGAGCACTTACTACACTAGACAACACGCCAAATCTACAAATATCTGGTCAAACAACAAGCACCCCCACTACAAGTTAGAATTAAAAGAGGAAAAACATACTACATACAAGACTACACATGTACATTTACTAATCTCCACAACCCAAACATAGCTCCCAAAGCGAAGGAAATTACATATCGTTTGATCTTTAAAATGACACCTACTACCGAAAAACAAGCACACAGGTCAAAACGAATATCACCATGTCAACTCTGTAGACAAAACATACAAGAAAGAGAAGACCACATTTATTTTACATGCCCAACAGTACAGACTGCACTAGACACGTTAAGACAACTAATTGAGATATTCACCAAAAAGAAGACAGATATGGAAAAGGCAATATTTTTAAACACAATACCAAAAACCACAGAAAATAATCACATAAGATTGTTGACTGCATTAGCAGAGTACAGGTATATGGATAAGAAAATGACTGCCGATTCCATCAGAGATGAATTTGGTGTTTCGTGGGGGACTGATGTGTTGACATTCTGGCGGCGGCATTATGCACAGTGTATCTGTGCGGGATGTTGTTTGTCAAGACTCCTGTCTTTTCCACTTTTCATATTGGGCAGTGGGGAGCTTTTTGTATGATATTCACTGGCACAGGAACGGAGCATAATGGGGACGACCCGTTGCTGTGAAGTTGGAACTGCGAATAACTAACTAACTAACTAAGGTATGTGGTATGGACCTGTAGAAGAGCAGCAACATACAGGTTCAGAACATACAACACACATATAATACAGCACATGTTACAAAACAAAATCATACAAATATTCAAAACCACTTAGACAAAAAGGAATATACACATTTCAAATTTGTCTGTGGGGTTTGGATAAGGTATACAAAAGTAGAGATACATCTAAATCTGTATTGGTTCGTGCATGCATAGATATGTCTGTACATATACGTATAAGTGGGTATGCGTGTGTGGGTGTGGGTGGAAATATACACATAAATGTGTATGTATATTTGGTATGTATATATCTCTGTCGGTAGTGTATGTGTAGATGTTGTGACGAAACGAAGCTTCATCTGTCTTTTGTCTACGAGGTTCCGCTCTATTCGGCGCGTCATCAGGGACTTCCCCGGGTTATTAATAGACTGGGGAAAGTCGAGGATGGTTTTCCGGCTAGAAGGTTCGCGAAGCACCTGGATTTGAGTGACCAGGGTTGCTGGGTGCACCAACAAATTCTCGTGCAGAAGAATCTAAAAATTCTAGTGCGGGGAATGAATGTTGCTCGAGAAGTCGTGCGCGTTGAAACGAACGTAGGAGAAATGCGGCTGGAAGAGTCATTCACTTTCTTCATCTCGATGCGTGAGGACGCATGGCTCTGCTAGGCTGATTGTACAGAACCTCACACACAACCAAGATGCAGCTGACTATCGCCCATTACGGCATGCTTGCCCATTGACAGTTCTGGTAGCTGACTGGAGTCTGGTTCAGGAATTCAGGTATTTCCTTTGTTAATTAATTTAACTCTGTAATTGATCACAAAACGCAATCGTTCTAAACTCATTAAATATGAATAAAATTTGGTGGAACTGCGGTAAAGGTGTGAAAGTGTAAACAATATAAAATGACATATAGTAGTGCAGTTTTACATAACAGAGTTAAGACACATACAGAACGTTGCTGCGATTAGCCTTCATCAGCAAACAAACACATTCACAAACACAACATACAGTCAAGGAGAACTCCTGTGACTACATTAGAAGGCGATGACAGGACGAGAAGAACAAAAGCGTGGAAAAATGGAAGCAATGAAGAGAAAATGAGAATTGAAAAAATGTTAATTGAAAAGAATGTTAGTTGAAGAAAATGTTTAATTGAAAAAAATTTTAATAGAGAAAAAAAAAAGAGCGAGTGGCTCCTGCAGTGTGGTGTATGACAATCAACCATACTGACTATTTCGTAGGGTACAGTATGAGTCAAACGCCGTACGTGTAGACCGCAGCGCTCCGCATGCCTCATGTGGGATGTCACAGGCACCTTTCCTCTCTCTCTGTCTCTCTCTGTCTCTCTCCCCCTCTCTCGCTCTCTCTCTCTCTCGCTCTCTCTCTCCCCCCCCCACTCTTCTTGCATATACTTTGCACATGTCCACATACACTAGCATTTTGTCTGTTGAGGTGTGTCCATGTATGTACGCGTGTTCACGCATATCAGTCCACCCAGACCTTAAGACTCGCCCCTATAATAAAACAATGGGGTTTTGGTTAGTACCACCTTCAATTTTACACGCCTCCTACCCCGCCCCCTTCTTTCTATGTGCTCACTGAACCGTAACACCCAGCACCGAGTATAACCACACACCCGAGAGTTTCTTAGTTACAGATCAGAACGGTGAGGTGAGTATGCAGTTGTTTTTTTTCTCTATTAACATTCTTTTCAATTAACATTTTTTTCAATTCTCATTTTCTCTTCATTGCTTCCATTTTTCTACGCTTTTGTTCTTCTCGTCCTGTCATCGCCTTCTAATGTAGTCACAGGAGTTCTCCTTGACTGTATGTTGTGTTTGTAAATGTGTTTGTTTGCTGATGAAGGCTAATCGCCGCAACGTTCTGTATGTGTCTTAACTCTGTTATGTAAAGCTGCACTACTATATGTCATTTTATATTGTTTAAACTCATTAAATATGCGGTTGACTTTGCATCGCTAATGAGGGATGGATCGATAAGCCAATTGAGAAACTAGGGCGGTCTACACCTGTGCGTGTCGCATTGTTTACAAGCCTGTGTAGTTTCGGTAACTGCTTGAAATGTAAGCCTGTGATATCGGCGTATTATGTTCACCTGTTATTAGCCATGTATGGTAAATAGTTGCATATACTATGTGGCTGTACTATAATAGGGCACAGTTGCTAGTGTATGATATGAACCTAACTTATGTCAGTCAGTAGCTGATGCTAGAAGAACTGTTTGAGTAGACCGGTAAGTTGTTAGGTGGAGAATTCAGAACAGTGATGTGCTTAGTTACTAAGTAAAGAGAGCACTTACGGCTTAGCCACAGGAAATGATGTAACTATTGTGTGTTAACTGAATAGTGAATTCATTTGGTGGAACTGTGGAATTCTGAGAGAAGGTAAGTTCTTCATTGGTGATATATATATATATATATATATATATATATATATATATATATATATATATATATATATATATATATATATATATATATATATATGATGTGTCATGATGTGTGTATATATATATATATATATATATATATATATATATATATATATATATATATATATATATATATATAAGGTCATGTTATGTGATACTTCTAGGAGCGATACCGAACGCCGAGTGGTTCGACGCGTGATAACAATGCGTTACCGTCGCGATGTAAATATGCGGTCTTAAGTCTTTTCTTTACTGTCCTGTTCTTTTCATACTTGCATGAGTACGAGTCAGTGCTGATGTGATAGAAGTATGGAGGGACAAAAGGAGGTTGAATGAGGCACGGGGACAAATGGGATATGGGAACTGAGTGCAAGTTATCAAAGTATGTGACTGGCAAACCAGGCCAGCCGTGAAGTTCGGCCAAGGCCCAAGGGCTAATTAACATGTAGGGAACATGTTTTGCCAAGAGGACTTTCTGACTCTTGGGAAGAGTCTAATTAGAAGAGTTTCGCTATAGTGTGGACAGAATGTCCCACCAGCGAAATGGAGTGTGTAAATACTTTATGTGGTCATGTATTATTACTATATCCCAAGTGGTAGTACATTGATCGTTATCAGGTTTACTATTGGATGTATACTGTAAGGGGCGAGTCCAGGGACTCCTCACCTTGATGTTTAGTTCTGTTAACTCTAGAACTAGGATAGCTATTGACTTTAGCGACAACTGGTAGATGAATAGGGATATGTGAGACGTACGATCAGACTCGTCATTCTTGTTACTTACTCTATTTGACGGGCTGTTCTTTGAGGCCATCTGACATTGACGGATACCCATGCTTTACTACGATCAACATAGAGATGATGCTCTAGTTAGTTTAATAACTAATTAGCTTGACTGAGGGTTGAGTAATCATTGATTTGATGCATGTGGACCAATGTTTGGGGCCGAATACTCTCACCGATTGTTGTTTGCCCTAAACCACTTCGTGTACCATGGCGAATGGTAGAGACACTTACTTACACGCCTGACTAAACCACATCATGCGAAAGGGTGAATCATCCTGAGTCAATGATACTCATCAAGTTGATTCCATTGCCCTGAAACAGCACCGGTGGGACATGATGGTTTGTTTCTTTTTCTGACAGTTTGAAGATGCTCTATTTCAGCAATGATATGTTCCTCAACCTGAGCAATCACGCTTGAGTGTAAGAGACAATTGACACTATACGGAAAGATGTTGCTATGTTTGTCCAGTGAGATGTACCAAGGTGGGGTAATCTCAGCTCTGTGAGCTCATCAAGTCCAAGTCTATTGTTGATCCGCCTAAACGTCGGAAACTCTAAGCAAAGATTGGCACATAACCTTGTGTAGTACCTACGTCAGCAATAGTGGCAGGTCATGATGAGACCTACACCAGCTTACGTATTATGACTACAGGAGTATTGCAGGTATAAAGGACAACTCATTATTGCCCAAAAGAACATCGTGCGGTGAACTATGAAATAGGTGTTTGATCCAATTGTGTAACTATTGAGTCAAAGAACTGTGATATGAAATTCTGTCACCAGAGTTCAGCGAGTTTATCTTGTGTGCCTTGACTCCGAGGGAGTCTAACTACCAGTGACTGTGCAGAGTTGTGACATTATCTAGTTAGTTAGTTAGTTAGTCGACAGATCATCCTCGCTGCACATCGAACCATTCAGTCCATAAGTGCTCGGATCCCCTCCTCAGCAAATCCCGCAGCGTGTAGCGGCTAACGACGCCAGTTCTGTGTTGGTTTATCAATCTTCTTTGGCTTCCTGCGTAGTGTTCTTGTTTGGCCACACCTCTTTTAATTTGATGCTCTAGCAGTCTGGCCATTGTTGTAGATTCACAGTCATCACTTGGTTCTCGCAAAAGTCTCACATCACGTAGAGCATTCAGAATGTCAGCCTGGTCCATGGCGCATCCGCCCTCCACAGTAGCCTCACCTGCGAGCTTGTCAGCCCGCTCATTTCCTTGTACTCCCGCATGCCCTGGCACGAAGATGAAACTAATCTTTGCCAGCCGAGACCGCTTCAGAGGCAGCAACCATTCTCTTCGGATCGACCCCTCCTCTATCCTCTTGATCATGTTCATTGAGTCGCTAAGGAAACAAGCCCTGGTGAATGTCTGTGTCTCGAGCCATGTTATTGCTTTACTTACTGCCATGACTTCCATGGTCAGGCTACTTGTGGTTTCAGTGAAAGCACCAGAGTCCTCCTTCACAATTCTCCCTCCGGCCCGAGCTGTAAAGGCCCATGAGCTTCTCACATGTCGGACGACCGACCCATCTGTGTAGATGACCGCGTCACCGTCTAGCGAATTCTCGAAAATCAGCGCTTGTACTTCAGCCTCAACAGCAGCCGGATTTTCTTGTCTGCATTTTCTATCTAGTTGGATGCAAACTGAAAAGGATGTGCAGAAGTCTGTTGGCACTTGCACCCACTCCTCGCCGGGTTCTAAGTCCTCAAGTGAACACACCTGTTGAAGAATGTCTTCGGCTTGACCCATCCACGACCGTCCTCTTTTTAACCTGCTGCCCTTCACCTTCCTAATTTCACTATGCAGTGGATGTTGTGTGTTTGCGTTAATTCTGAGGTAGGCGCGTGCCCTGCAAACTTGTATTCTCTCTTCAATGGTTGGAAAATCAAGAAGGTAGCGCATCGCCCTGCATGCTGTATCTCTTGTACATCCAAGAATAATGCGCATAGCTTCATTCTGTATCCTTTCCATCCTTTCTATCTGCTTATGGCTGAGAGTCAAGATTGCCATTGCATACTCCAAAACAGACATGACCAGCCCCTCGTACAGAAGACATAGATGGCGCTGCTCACAGTTTGCTGCCGCCATCACCCGCATCGCTGCCAAACCCCGCTTGGCCTTTGTTATCACCTGGTCTATGTGCACATTATAAGCAAGGCTTCGATCAAACCGTATCCCCAGGTAATTCATTGCCTGCGTTCTTTCCACCGTCTCTGAACACAGCATTACAGTTGGTGTTGGATTGTTGACAATATGATTATTCAACGAGAACCAAGTCACTGTTGCCTTTGTTGGGTTGACTATTGCCCCAGCTTCATCACACCAAGTACTTATGCGATTGAGTTCGGTTTGTAGTTCCCCAGCAACCTCCTCTCTATCCTTACCCTGACGATACACTAAAACATCATCGGCATATGACAATGTCCTGCCAGGTCCAGTGATCTGCTCACTGGTGATTCTCACTGTGTAGGCGTTGAACAGTACCGGAGATAATGGTGATCCCTGTGGTAGGCCAGGATATATTGTTGTTGGTTCCGAAGTCCAACTGCCACATCTAAAAACTACTTTCCGTTGGAAGAGGGCTGCAGCGATCCAACTAAGGAGGAATGGACTTACGTTTAGTTCAAGAAGCTGAAACATTAAAAAATCCAGTGGTACTCTGTTGTATGCGTCCTCAAGATCAATCGCTGCAGCAACGGTTTCAGTGCCTGAGTGGAAACCTTCATAGACATCCTGGGCAAAGACTGCTGCATTGGTCCAGGTTTCTCTTTTTGGACGGTACCCACCCAGGGTAGGTGGGAAAACACCTTGCCTCTCTAGTTGGCTTGATATTTTCCTGGCAATTACCTTCTCCAGCAGCTTGCCTATTGTATTCTGCATGGTTATAATTCGATATCCCTGAATTTTTTTGTGGTCTTTGTCAGGCTTCGGCAAGGGAATCAGATAGCTGTGTAACCATTCCTCCTTGATGCTAGCACTCCCTATACTGTTGTTGTACATGTCTGCTAGTTTCTCTAGCTCATTGTCGGTACACCTATTTATGTCGTCGTATCTTATGCCATCAGGACCTGGAGCACTGTTTTTTGATCGTCGAAGCACAGCCTTGATTTCTTTCACTGTCACCGTGTCTTCATCCGAAGTGTTCTGGGCCTTGCATCTGTCTGAGGTGACCTCCTTGGCCAGATTTCGACCTCCCATGTCTGTCTGGTTGCTCTGCTCAAGGTAGCGTTCAAAGAGGGCTTTGCCCTTGTCCTCGTCAGTCCTCTGCCAGATGAGGTCAGCACCTTGGAAGTCAGAAATGCTCTTATTCTTGACTACACCCCCCCCCCCATGCTTTTATGTAGTCGCCAGAACAATTTCAGTGACTTGTCTGTGCTTACCCTTTGACACACCTCTGCCCATTTTTCCCTTTTAACCACCGTGACCAGTTTTTTGAAATAGCTTACTTTTGTGTGCATCTCTCTTTCTAAGTGCAAGCAGGGACTAGGATGACCAGCTCTGTTCTTCTTGGCATTTTGCCATCTCCTTACAGCACTACGCTTATCCACCCAAGCCTTATCCACCTCGAAACTCCACCACGGTGGCTGCTCCCAGCTTTTTTTCCTGCCCTGAAACGTTCTGCGCTTGTCACGTCTTATTTTACTCACCACATCTTGCCCTGTACTGTCATACTGGAACGTCTTTACCTTTAGCTTGTGCTGCCTGGTTCTGCCTTTCTCCACCAATATGCTGCAAGGGTGGTGGTCGCTGCCATGGTGTCCTAGGACACCCCATCTACACACTGTAGTGAGTAAAGGTGAAACTAGCGCCAGATCAATAGCACTGTCCTCATCGCCTGGACGGCTTGCTGTCCTGGTGACACAGCCACTGTTGATACAAACCAGGTCGATGGTTTCCAGTGCAGTCTCGAGCTCCTCCCCTTGTGTATTGGAGGAAGTGTTTCCCCATTATCTGCCTTTAGCGTTGAAGTCACCACAGAAAATAACATTCCTCTCGTGGCCTAATATGCCACTTAAGCACTGCCACTTCTGTGCGTCCACACTCGCATTGCGGGCATAAACATTAACCAACACGAATGGTATACTGGAATGAACTCTCACCGCCTGTATTTGTATATCGTCACTGTCCCAACTGGACATGTCTAGCTCTGACGCCACCATGCTGTCGCGAACGAGAATCGCCGTTCCCAGATGTCGTCTGTTGTAGAAACATTTGAAGCCGGCAATTCGGAGTGGCTGATCGCCCAGTCTCGTCTCCTGGAGTGCTACAATGCCGTTCCTGTAAACTAGGGTTTCTAAAATAGAGCCCCGTTGTTTTACACTGGCACAGTTCCAATATAGAATACGGATGTTCCTGAGTCCTAGACGGTGACACTTGAGTCTAAAACGCCTCAAACCACCGCGCTTACCTTGTTTCTTCCTCCCTGCGCGGCTACCACGCCGCTTCGTTATGTTGACTGCTGAACCCTCGGAAAACACACGTTGTTCCGCCATGTTGAAAAAACGTAAACACAGACTGCTGAGAACCACACACGCTGCTGAAAATTCACTCAAGGAAGGCTTCGCTCGATGCACGAACTCCGTAGCACCCGCGCAGATCTTGAGTATAAACTCCTGGTTTTACATCCTGGCACACCAATTACACGCAAGAGATGAATAAATCCATCCCCTACGCGAAAAAGTTAACGAACACAAAACAACACGACCGTCCGTCGCCATCTTGAAACCGGAAACCTGTGTGTGACATTATCTGCCCGAATATATGTTTTTCTCATATGACTCTTGTGAACTCGCAGCAGTACTATACTATTACCCAACCAGGGGTACGTGCTACTACTCCGGGACCATTAGATTGGTCATTGGCTACAGACATTTATTGAAGTCGTTAGTAACTGGGGTCACCTCAAGGAGGAGGGTCTCCCAGCCAGGCTGTCTACAGAGAACTGTGTAGTGCCTTTAACAGTGACTCATTAGGAAGTGATAGAGTTGCAGTTCATCCAGTTGATTGTGGTCCAAGTGGTTAACTCCTCTTGCTGTCGATCCAAGCTCTGGGGACGGAGTGGTCTCCAAGGTTCTAGTCATCTCACTGGAAGGAAGCCGAGTGAGTGGCGGACTGACTGGACGGGACATCGGCATCCAATCTACTTCTCAGCCTGATGATGACTTTAGCAATATCTCTGATTCTGTCTCTACTCTATCTTCTACTTTTGTAAATAGAATTATTCTATCAGGGTGTTCAATTCATTTCTATATTCTCAAGGGTAGAATAAACTTTGTTTATGTTGACTTATTATTTGTACAATTATTGAGTGTGGTCTCGGACGATGCCTCAGGGTTCATTGTCCCTATGGAGAAGGTAGATAGTGGGGGTCTAGAATCTGGAGGGGCCTGTAGACATTAACTAATACGAGGTCAACAGCAGAGTAAACAGTGTATCTACCTGTCCAGCCCCTGGGGTCAGAATACACGGGAGTGCTAGAGACACCTCGGGAGTGGTTAACTCTCAATACTCGAGGAGATCTTGTCACAGATGTATATTTGACCCCTAGTCATGCGTGGATAAACGTATAGTTTTCATTAAAAAAAAAATTACAGGGCACTAGAGCGTCATCCTGTAATTTGACATCAGGCCAACAACACCAACAATGTGAACCTTCATCTCGGTAGCCATGTGACCCAGAAATTACAAAGAAGCCACATTTTAATGAGAATGATAATGTAAAGTTTATTGCTCAAGCTCACGGCATTCAATGTACTGCTGTCTCCAAAAAGCATGAGATAGATAAAGATAAAATGTGTGCGTGTGTGTGTGTGTGAGAGAGAGAGAGAGAGAGAGAGAGAGAGAGAGCGAACGAGAGAGAGAGAGAGAGAGAGAGAGAGAGAGAGAGAGAGAGAGAGAGATGGACAGGTGTTACATACATTCAGCTTGTGAGAGTGGAAATGAAGCATATGCAAGGCATGTGTGTTTACATGCACTATGCCATAAATGTCATATTATCATACCTGTATATATGTATGTATTTGCTTTATTCACACATATGACACCTAACACTAACAAACGGCCCACGCTCTGTAATATACACAAACAAAAGAAACACACATTACACCTTGTAAATATACATTGCTTTGTATGAAATAAACCGTTTTTTTTTAAAAAATTTAAACTTATATAGCCAACGATAGTAGTGCGTTTGGTCTAGTCGGAGGCCGGGATGATCCTTCTCGGTCCTTTGGCTAGGATCAGACGCATTTTCTGCTGACCGCCCAGTAGTGCGCCTGGTCAGGTCGGGGGCCGGGGTGATCAAACCACCTCACATAGCTTCACCTTAAATGTGGGCCCGGTGGACCACTGTGGGCAATAGCTCACAGTGAGAGTAAGGCTCCACGCCAAAAAAGGGGGAACCGCCAAACCCTATATATATATATATATATATATATATATATATATATATATATATATATATATATATATATATATATATACATATAACTGTCAGCAACTGATGTTTCAGGCATCATAGGATTACCTCTCTCGCACCACACAAGAAACTTGCAAGTCGTGTGAGAGGAAAGGGATGATACATTTTTATTGCCGTTGGCTCTTTACATTTACAAAACAGTCGCTATCAAATCACACACAAAGCCACAGAATTGCCTATCACTAGTTTCCTAAGCCTATTGCTAATCTCTATCTACTTGGCTACAGAAACCCCTATCGACACTAAACGGTGCGCTCGCTAAGAAGTCAGTCCCCAGTCTGATTCTTCTCCTCGCGTGGCTACACAGCACGCGGAAGGACCTTGTGTGTCCTTCGACTTTTTGCGTGCTGTCACACTCAGCACGCTTATACCAGCCGTCTCCTATTGAGTGGCAATCCACTTCTCTGTGGCTATCACGTAGGCGTGATACTGCCGTGACCAGAGTACTAACTATCTGGTCGACGCCTCCGTGTCTCATGAGAGAACTAGTTAATAGTCCCCCTTCCTATCACCTACCCTGCCCTCATACCGGGGCACTGTGTTACCTCTGATCTGTTTGAGGTTGACCACTCTTCCCGGTGGTCTTCTATCTTGAGGCAGACCTCAGACCTCTATGCTTCAGTCTTTGACGGGTAAAATTGTCAGATACGTCACACATGTGCTTCTATTAGTTACATAAATACATATTAAAAAGATTATTTTTGACAGGCTTGTTCTTTTGGCTAACGGATTACTTTGTGCGGATAACACATTTGTGCGGTGAGTGTGGTTTATTTCAACTGGACGTGACCTGTGTTACCTGAGAACATGGACCAACCAGTCTACAACTTTACATCCAGCACGGTACACGGTAAACTACACAGTTCATGTACCCTCGTGCTGTCTGTAACAGGGCCGGGAGCGGCAGTAAAATGCAACCCGACTCTAATCGCCAGCTCTTTGTTGGGCCCAGCTGGTATCCTCGTGGGGGGGGGGGCATAACGGACATTTACCGCTTCGAAATACCTACACGCTGGTTTGTGAACCTAACACGGGTAGCATACACCCAAAAGTATCAAGAACTACATGGAATGAAACTGAAGGTCGCGAGTTGCGATCTTGAAATAAAGATCCAGCATGTGGAAAAGGAAAAAGAGCGGGCGACCATCCACTGGTTGCCGAATACCATGAGCCGCAAAGCAGTCAAAAAGTTGGTCGGAATGGCAACAGGCGACAAAGACGCCGAAGTATTCAGACTGAAATATGGTGCGGGGAAGTGGGGTGCTTTGTGCAACCCAACTCAAGAAGTGCCGCATTATGCTAGGTTAAACATCCCTGGAATAACCGGTAACAACCACCGTATCCTCTTCACGATGCCAGAGCGCAGAACAATGTGCCCAAACTGTGGTCTGGACGACCACTGGGCCAACAAGTGCCCGAGCCGAAGACCGCGGTCAAAGGTTGATGAAATCACGGTCGAAAACTTTCCACCGCTCGTAGAAGCAGAGAGTCAGCAGCCGCCGACACGATCACGAGAACAAATGGAAACCACAGCGGAAACCACAGCGCCGAAGACAACACTAATGCCCACGCCAGTTGTCAACTTCTCGCTTCACACACAGGCACTCAGCTCCTTCATACGCACTCAAAGAAAGCATATGGTAATTTCCATATTTTAATTCCAGGCGAACCTGATATCATCACACAATAAATACAGGCGTTAATTTTCATACGAATATACATGTGCCGCCTTTCGTAATCTAATAGCACACAATAGTTTCACACTTCAATACTCGCTCTACTCAATACTAGTACTCTCGCAACATTAAGCATTTGCTCAAAGAAACAGGTCCTCTCTGAAACTGTCCAAAGTCCGGTCTGACGATTCTCAACTCAACCGCTGGGCTAGTCGCACTAGACCCCGTGCCGTTGTGTGAACCTCGTGTTATCTCAACAGTCTCGTTGTACTGTAAAGTGTCCGTGCTAGTAGAGGTCACTCGGTGTACTGACATCTAGTCCGTTTAGGGCAGTGTCCCGTGAACGGTGGTCCCCTTGTATCACCCGATCTGGTCCTATCGTTATTCTGTCGAATACACGATAGTGTCCCTTACTACGTCCTATCTCCACTTCATCTACTGTCCTGTAGATGTCCTGTCCTATGACCCTCTGGTGTCCTGACTTATATCCTGTCTACACTCTACTGACTATACTCTAGCTGTCCTTATCTATATCTTCTATGTCGTTATCTTAGTCGTCCTAACTCTATTCTGTCCCTTGTCCTCTATATGTCCTGCAGCTACCCCTCAACACCCTGACACCAGTACAAACACTACTCGAGACTGTCAACACTAATACCTTGGCCACAAAAGACACTACAACACAAAGAACAAATCAACAAAAGGAACAAGACAGCAAATCCCAACCCAAATCCACATCACCTACCACCCCAAATACGCACCCATCCCAAACCCCGACCAAGGACATAATTTCAGATGAACGGGAGCCCATTAAAAATGACAAAGAGGTAGACAAAGATGGTTTCATTAAAGTGGTTCATAACAAGAAGCGCAATAGAGTGCATAAAAACGCAGAAAACAAAGATAGCGAAGACGACGATTCTCCAATTGCCACACCAAAAAAAGGTGAACAAACCGGACAGCCCCACAGTAAGGACAAATGATCAACGACAGAACACAGAGGAAGAGGACAACATATCTTTAAGACATTTATTTATCGCCACTGACACTGAAGAAGAAGAGAACTCGGGAATGTCCAAAACGCACTGAACAGCTATATGCAGCATATTTTTTTACTTCCTTTAGTAATGTCAATTGTCAAGTTGCACGCAAACAAATTTTCTTTTTTTTTTAAAAATATATTTGTGATGGGTGACGACATAAAAATAATATGTTTAAATATATCTGGTATACGCACAAAACAACAACACATTTGCACAATCATACACAAATACAAACCAGATTTCATCCTGCTACAAGAGACAAATATACATTCAGATATACATGGCGCACAAATTACAACACAATTAGGACTAAGACATGCACACTTCAGTCTGGCAGTTCAAAACATAGGTTCTGGGACAGCCATACTACAAACATCAGATAGGTGGAACATTTTGAAAACAAATCGGGATAGCCAGGGTAGAATCAGCATAACACAGATAAGTAACACCTCACACACATATACCATTCTCAACATACATGCACCACCAAATTAAAACTACCAGCCACAATTTTATGAAGAACTAGACACACTACTCGCACACACATACAGTGAACAGAACATCATACTCTGTGGAGATTTCAACTGCGTCTTACAGGCATTGGGTATAATAGGTGGAGAAATGAAGACACAGGTGAGGAGAATGGAAGGAGAAAGCACAACACAGTTAGAAATACTGCAAAACATTTTAGACACACACAATTTAATAGACACACCCAGACACAAACATCAAAAATTAGCGAGAAACAACAAATACAAATAAAACAAACCACACAGCAAGAAGATTAGATATTATATATATATATATATATATATATATATATATATATATATATATATATATATATATATATATATATATATATATACCTGCAACATGCCACATAGTAAACACTCGGCACCTACAAGAGACATTACAGTACACAGACCACAAAGCCATATTAGCACACATCAGTACAAGTATCACAGGGTGAACATGGCCTGGCTGTGTATAGTTAATGGCTGACATCAATATAGTTGACAAACTCCGCGTTGTAATATGTCAAAGGTTTATTGAGTCATCAAATACAATTTCTAGCTGCCGATGTAAATACAGACATCTTTTCTCCCGATCTAATGGCCGAACTCTTCCCTTGTTGTTATCGTGACGCGTGAGCAACCCTGGATACCTAAACCCAATCGTGCTCACGCGTTCACTAACTTTATTTCCCCAACAATCCCTCAACATATATTTCATAATTCAAATCTCAACCTTCTATCTCATCATAGCCAAACACTATCCAGAGACATACTTTATACAATGTCAGTAATACAAAACCCTACTATAAACTCTCTACAAAACTCTCTACAAAATTCTCCACAAAACTCTCTATAAGCGAACCGCTTTTAAAATGTCCATCTAAATTATGATTGACAAAAATTGAAGATATTTCCCTTATCTTTTCTCACTTAATCACATTCTCGCTACTCCAGGATAGACAGAAAAAAAGTTTAGTTTAGATTGGGTTGGTGCGCACCGAAGAAAATTAGAAAGTAAGAAAATAGTAAGAAGTAATCACATTTCTCTTCCCATGCATTCTCAACACTTTATAAAATAAAGTTTTCAAAATGTATCTTCATTCCCGTCAATAATAATTTTTGTTATCAAAAAGTTATGTTAATCCAAAACTACAACCTTTTGTATCGTCAAGTTCAACCATTCTTTCAAAACCTCCAAATTATTAATATACTGTTAAGCACAGTCTCCTTCTTCCAGAGTCCACTTATGCCAAAATTCAACCTGGCATTCCCCCATCTACTCCCATTAAATGCTGTTCAAGCCAGCTCCTATTTCAACCCCCATCTACCCAGCTATACAGTATCGCCCGTCATTCCCCTCATCCATGGCTTTAAATCCATGTATTTACAATACGAACCGTCTAATGCAGTCCCTAATTCAATCCCCCAAACCATTTTTAACAGTTTCACTCTTTCCAACCCCCATGTAATTATCAATTGTTGCTGACAACCCCAGCCACTTTTAAATATACTCCTCCATTACTTTCTCTAAAACATACTGAGTTAATTCGCTAATCACAACAAACTTCCCCCTTAACTCAATAATGTTTCACCCTCAATTTCTATTTATGAACGTTATACACGTTAAGCAACTCAAATTCAAGTCACAATATTCATATAACGAAGCATGGTACTTACTCCATGTTTCATATTTTCTGCAAGCTCCCAAAAACAACTCTTCATTTTTCCCCATAACTGAACGTCAACCTAGAAATTATTTTAAACACACCCAGGGTAACTCAAGAAACAAAATCAAAGTTTTGTCAAAATAACCAGCTAAGGTAACATATCATCACATTTTATAAAGAACAATTGAAGTCAAAACAATAGAGCAAACAATATCACCCCCCTCATTCTTTGACAACATTTTTATCCCCACACATTATTCAAAATAAACATATGTGATGAAATGAAAAATCATATATATACATACACCATAATATATCATTATTGGACTACTAATCAATTATTTTCCGTCTAAGAAAAACTCAACACTTCAAACTTAAAAATCAAAATGATAATAAAGCATATGTCAATTACTCCTAACTTAATACAATATCATGTCTACTCATCACGACAACTCTCAACAACTCTTAATTAAGTTATTTGCTAACCTTCTTCATTTGAAATTCACAATTACCGTGTCCAAGTTCTTCTTCTATCTGCAATCTGCAGAATATTCTGCCAAGCTATTTATCACTTCTCCATTTTCTTAATAACTCCAAATTTGTTCCTATAAGTGCAATATCTACATCAATGTCCTTATCTTCCCGAGGAGAAATATCTTCTTTCATAACACCATCTTCATCAGTTTCTGACTCTTCATCCATCTCTTGTTCCGCGTCTGTATACCCATTACTAGCAACTGCTAATCTTTTCCTTTCTATATCTAATCTAATCTTTCTACCTTGATGTCTTAATGATTATGGCACAGATTATGGTCGTCACTAAGAAGAACGAAATACCACAGTGTAATATACAAGTAAATGGGAATACTCTTCAACAAGTGAATAGGTACAATTACCTCGGAACAGTAATAACATCTGATGGGAGATGCCTTGAAGAGATTAGAACAAGAATCGCCATGGCAAAAGTAGCCTTTAGCAAGATGAAAAACATACTGACCAATAAAAAGATGTCAATTGAAACGAGAAAAAGAGTGTTGAGATGCTACATAGAACCTGTACTTTTATATGGATGTGAAGCTTGGACAATGAGCAGCCAGGCTGAAAAATATCTGATGGCTGTAGAAATGTGGTTTCTGAGGAAAATGCAAAGAATACCATGGACAGCCAGAAAGACCAATGAACAAGTCCTTCAAGAAACAAATGAAGATCGTAAACTGATCAGAGACATTAGACGTAGACAGTCACAATTTTTTGGGCATGTTATGAGAAGAAATGATTTGGAGAACTTGGTGACAACTGGTAAGATCGAGGGGAACAGACCAAGGGGAAGACCTAGAAACAAGTATCTGGATGGCTTGGCCTTGTGGCATGGTCGAGACAAAAACACGGAACTGATCCACGACTCTGTTGATCGAGTGAGATGGCAGAACATGACCGCCCACGCTTACCGGCATGGCACATGATGGATGGATGGTCTTAATGATCTTTCAAATAGTGGCATATCTTCATCACTTGAGGAACTTTCTCTAAATTTTCTTTGCCTCTTAATTTCTCTTTCTTTCTGTCTATCTAACTTTCTTTTTACTGCCTGTCTAGTATTCATAAATGGAGCGTCTGTTTTTTCTTTGATCGATTCTTCACTATTATAACCGTCATACGTGTTATTTTCCTCTGTCACAATCGTTTTTGGTATTGTTTCTTCTTGTTCACCAGCAGTAGATGCTGTTATTATTTGTTTTTGTACCAATTCTCTCCCATTATCTATAGGTATCGGATATTCAGTTCATCTGACAACCTGTCCATCTGAAAATAATTCTTCTGAATAATTATTGTTATTATTATCCTCAGCATCTCTTTCCTCATTATCCCGTCTTAAATGTTCTACATGTGAACGTGCAACATGCCCTGTAATTTGATTTTTTATAGTATATGATTCTGGACCCTTTTTTCTAAAATATAATATCCCGGAACCCAATGAGCATCAAACTTAGAGTTTCTCCTATGTTTTTTGTAATAAACTCTATCACCTATGTTAAACTCTTGTAAGTGTGCATTTTTATCTGTGTATTTCTTCTGTCTTTCTCGAGCCTTAATTATATTATTTCTTAAACATATATGTGCTTTGTGCATTTCTTGCAAAATCATTTCCTGAAAATCCTCCCCCATATATTTTCTTCTAGGCTTCAATAAATTGTCAATCGGTAATATTGGTTCTCTTCCATGTAGTAAATAAAATGGTGAGAAACCTGTTCCTTCATTTTGGTGTGTACGGATCGCCCCCAGTGCTGTTCCCAAATAAAGATCCCAATCCATATCGTGTTCTTCTACATTTTTCGCCAGTATATTGTACAATGTCCTATGTTGTCTCTCATTTTTAGCATTCGAAGATGGTCTGTAATACGAAGTTTTTATGTGCTTTATATTCAAATCTTTTAACAATTTTTCAAACTTTCTATTGACAAATTCTTTCCCATTGTCTGTAAGTACTGTCTGTGGACACCCAAACCTTGGTATAAATTCTTGTAAAAACATATTTATAACAGAATCAGAACTCTTGTCTGGAATTAGATAGACTTCTGGTCAGAGACTATAGGAATCTACGATATGTAGTAAATATACATTTCCTGATAATGTTTTTGGATGAGGACCTGAAATATCCAAACTCACTTTCTGCATTGGAAATTGAGGAATATCTGTATCTTGTAAAGGACATTTAATTATCTTCATGTTTCTTAACCTACACTTTTCACATGCATCAACATATTCATATACGCTTTTAAATAAATTCGGCCAGTAATATTTACTGCTAATAGCCTTAACTAACTTATCTCGTCCAAAATGACCATTATTATCATGATATGCCTTTAAAACTTCCTGTTCTAAATGTTTCGGAATATATTTTCTCAATCCCTCACCTTTTTCACCGACATAATATAATTGATTGTCTTCTTGCAGCTCTAAGAATTTTCTTTTAAAACTGTTTTCCCCTGTTTCTTTCAATTTTTGTTTAATCTGTATTATTTTTGGATCTAATTCCTGTTCATTTTTCATATTAAAATGCATCAACTGTGGATCTTCCTCTATTGATTCAGAATCTTGTTCTGTCTGTGAGCTTTTACAATTTATTTTAGCAGAATCTAATATATTTACTTGCCACTTCCTGTCGTCAATTTCTGGTTCTCCCTCATCTTGAGTAGTGGTTTCAGATATTGTTGTATGTGGAATTCTAGACAATAAATCAGCGCATGTATTATCTTTTCCTGAAATATACTCTACTTTAGCGTTGTATCCCTGTAAATTTAGTGCCCATGTTTGTATTTTCCTATTTTGTATTGGTGCTTCTAATATAGACTTTAATGGCATGTGATCAGTTTTAATAATGAAATTGGCGTTATGTAGATAATAATTAAGTTTTTGGAGAGCATAGTGTATAGCGTAGGCCTCCTTCTCAATAGTCGCCCATTTTCGCTGAGATTTGCTAAGTCTATGTGACAAGAAATAGATTGGTCTTTCATTCTTAACTCCTGGTATTCCCGAGTCTTCTCCTTCATACGGTTGTGTTAAACATGCTCCTATGGCATTATCTGAAGCATCTGTATACAAAACCAATTGTTTATTTAAATCTGGATGTGCCAATAGTGGAACTGTTGTTAAGCTATTTTTTTAAAAATCGAACGCCTTCTGACAATCTTCAGTCCACTTAATCCTTGCATATTTACAGGTCAATTTTATAATAGGTTCTGCTATCTGTGCAAAATTTGGAACGAATCGTCTATAATACCCGGTCATACCTATAAAAGCTCGAACTTCTCTCACGTTGGTCGGAGAAGGTAAATCTCTAATAACTTTAATTTTATTTTGATCAGGCTTAATTCCCTCTCTATTAATGATGTACCCTAAATATTTGGTTTCTGTTTTTAAGAATTCACACTTACTCAACTTCAACTTAACATCGTGTATTCTTAGCCTATCAAATACCAATTTTACATGTTTTAGATGATCTTGTACATCTCCTGATGTATATATTAAAATATCATCTATATATGCCAACGCAAACTTTTGAAACCCACGTAATACTTCATTTATTAATAACATGTAGTGAGATGGAGCTGTGCGAACTCCGAATGGCATTCGTAAAAATTCGTAAGAACCCATATGAGTACAGAAAGCACTTTTCTTTTGAGCATCCTCCGACATCGGGATACACCAGAATCCTGATCTTGCGTCTAGTGTAGTGAAGAATGTAGAGCCATTAAGTAAGCCCAAAATATCATCAATCACCGGCAATGGGTACGCTACATTCTTAATAATTTTATTCAACGCCCGGTAATCACAACAGAATCGATGTGAACCATCGACCTTGGTCACAATTGCAATCGGAGATGACCACTCAGATTTCGATCTTGTTATTATTCCCGCTTTTAACATATCTTCAATTGCCTTCTCTACAATCTCTCTGTTTCTTAAAGGAGTTCTATATGGTTTTAAACTAATTGGTGGATGATTTCCGGTGTCTATTTCCATTGTATCTGTTTTAGTTTTTCCCAATTCTAAGTCATTAATTGCAAAAACGTCTTGGTTTTCTTTAACCAATTGTTCCAATATTTCTTTATTCTCCGGTGGGGCTTTTAACTGTGATAACAATTCTTGTTCTCTTGTTCTTTTGTCTACTGTATATATTTGAGATGGATATTTTTTGAATGTATGGATCAATTCATCATTCCGTCTTTTCCAGCTTCTTTTATAATTATTTCTGACATTATTTCTGACCATGGAAATTTCTGAATAATCATTACTCAACATATTTTCTTTTTCTGTAGTTAATATGTTATCATTATTATACGCTACTTTAGCGATTACACAGCCTCTATATAATTTAATATTTTTTCCTGTATTGTTTAGGAGCATCACTGGAAAGCTGAGATGTTTATCTAATATTATTAACCCATCGGTGACTTCCAAGCCAGGTTCATCTATTATTTCTCTCTCTAATTCCGTTATTTTAACTGTTTGTCCAACCGAAAAGTACGGATTTTTTTTTATTTTTGCCTGTATTAAATTAACCGTTTGTGGTTTCAAATTCATGGTCGTTTTAACTCTAACTAGTGTCGACACATGCATATCCTCTTCTAAATCCACGTTAACATCTTGGAATTTTAATTTATGTAAATCAAAATAAAGTCTCACACCATTTTTCAATAAAAAATCTCTACCCAATATCATATTTCTATTTAAATCCTTGACCACATGGAACATATGCCTAACATTTATCCCTCCTAATTTAAAATTTATCATCGTTTGACCAAGACTTCTAAATTTTGTCCAGTTACCGAATGAAGATTATCCTGATTTCTAAATATTTTGGAAATTTTTTAATATTCGATATAAAAATGTTTCTTTAATCACACTAACTTGAGCTCCCGAGTCAACTAATGTTCTAATTTTATATTTCCCTATTTCTATAATACATGAACTAGGATCAATCATATTTAGTGACAACTGTTTTATCTCCCCAAGTTGAGGCCACTTCTTATGTTTTTTATTTCTAAATGTCCTACTATACTCATCATTTGGGTGTTTAATATATTTATTCATCTTTTGGACCTTATTATTTTCCCCCTACTGCCGATCCTGTTCAGTAAGCGGGATGCCAATTTCCCTTATCTCCTGACCTTATAAAATTTCTCTGCCCCTCTTCATAATTCCCATTTGATGATCTACCATTTACAGTTCTATTCTGTGTATTAACCTGAGCACATCTATTATTTTGTGTATTTGACTGGACACGTCTGTTACCACAGAAGCGAAAAATATGTCCACGTCGGCCACACCCCCAGCAAACCACATTTGTGTTATTTGTGTTACCTACCATCTCTCTTACAGTATTTCTCACTTGTCCTTCTCTACCTTGATTATATACGTTACCGTTTCCTTGTAACATCTGTATATCTCCTTTTCTTCTTCTCCATCCATATCTATACTGTCCTATTTCCATAGGTTCTTCAATTCTATCTTCTGAACTACTACCTAACTCTCGTCCTACCCTCAATCTAAACCTTCTTCTCAAGCTCTCCTCCTGTATGGCTATATCTACAGCCTGTGACAACCTTGTAGGATTTTCTCTCATTAGTTTAAATTTCAGTCCATCTGACCTAATCCCATCAACAAAAATCCCCACCAACATCCGTTCAACTTCCTCAGCTCGGACATTCTGACCCAAAAATGACTCTTCGGCTAAATTAATCAGCCTATCACTGTATAATTGCACACTTTCTGTAGTATTTTGTCTCGTCTGTCGCAACACTGAGAATGCGTGTTGAGGGTCAGTAATCTCTGCATATTTGTGAGCCAAGTCGTCTTTGAATTGTTCCCACGTTTCACCTCCTCCAGCTTCTAGCTTTCTTCTTATATGATCAGAAACAGGACTTGCACTAGTTCTATAAGCCAAATTCTTTTTATCCTCATCCGTAGCGTTTACTAAATAAGCATTGCCCTACCAACTCCACCAAGTACTTGTGAAAGATCTTGGGCTTCCATTCTAAAAAAATCTGAAATGGAAAATACAGCAGTACCAGACAATCTAATATATTAATATGTCCTAAATCAAGCAGTTGGAAATCTTAACCTAAAATTTAATAATACCTGCTATACTTATAGTCTTGTCGTTGTCGTTTTTCTTCTTCAAAACTGATGAACTGCCGTTGTAAAAAAATTTAGAACAATTCCAGCGTCCGACAGAGTATGGTTGTCTTCCAATCGAAAAAAGAATGAAGGAGTATGACGCGCAATAGACAATTATTTGACGGTTGTTGTCCAATCGAAAAAAGAATGAAGGAGTATGACGCCCAATCGACAATTATCTGACGGTTGTTGTCCAATCGAAAAAAGAATGAAGGAGTATGACGCCCAATCGACAATTATCTGACGGTTGTTGTCCAATCGAAAAAAAGAATGAAGGAGTATGACGCCCAATCGACAATTATTTGACGGTTGTCTTCTTCTATCGCAGGAAAAGAAAAGGAAGAGCCTCTGGATTCCTCACTTCAATCGGTATTCTTCGTGCCGCTGATTGTAGAAAAACGGAAAAACGAGCGTATTTGCTAGATTCCTCGCTTCACCCGTAGTCGGTTATATCAGACTTCCGACTTCTTTTCAGCGAAAAATGGCCCTTCTAGTCGTCTTCACCTTAATTGGGCCCGTCTGGATTTGAAATGGCAAAGTTCAAAAGCGATATCGCCCCGCTTGAGTGATCTTTTGATACGACAGAATTCAGGGATTGCAGTTATGACCAATCTCGAATGGAGTAAATTTTCATAAATAGTAGACTTTCCTCAATCAGAGACAACAATCGAGAACAATGATCAATTGAGCCGGCTCAATATAAACGTTGACCAACAACTCCGGACTTTATCTTCAGACAACTAAGGTCACCTTCAATGAACTTCAGACGCTAACGGTCAAATCGACAGCTCCAGCAAGACCGGATTTCTCGGCAGCATATCTGGAACATCAATATGTTTCGAAAAGAACGGCCAGGTCAACACAGGATTCAACAATGAGGATGGCTGCTCTGTTCCACCACTCAGGCTATTATGTGTTGTGTGGCGTTTTTAACAACCATCAGCCCCATCATAAAGACTTGAAGATACGACACAAGTTGTTCCTCAAGAGTGTAGGACTTCAACACAACCTTCCATGACTTCTGTTTACTTCTATACTTCCATTTGGTTTACTTTACGATGACCTCTGTGATCGGTAGTGGCCGAGACAGCACGATTCAGAAATCCTGGTATCTTCGGCGCCAAATCAGGTCATATCACAGGGTGAACATGGCCTGGCTGTGTGTAGTTAATGGCTGACATCAATATAGTTGACAAACTCCGCGTTGTAATATGTAAAAGGTTTATTGAGTCATCAAATACAATTTCTAGCTGCCGATGTAAATACAGACATCTTTTCTCCCGATCTAATGGCCGAACTCTTCCCTTGTTGTTATCGTGACGCGTGAGCAACCCTGGATACCTAAACCCAATCGTGCTCACGCGTTCACTAACTTTATTTCCCCATTAGTTAATGAATGCGCAGCATTCATTAACTCTCTAACTACTAACCTGAATCCCTTACTGTTATACAAGCAACATAAACACACAGATAAACAAACGTTCACCACATTGGAAATTTAACAACACACTTCTAAAGAATACAGAATATGAGAAATACATGGCACAACTTTTACACACTTATACCGACCACATACCGACTGATAATATCGGACAATACTGGGACCTACTGAAAAATACAATACGTAGCAGAACACAACACCTAGTATCCATCAAACACAAAGACAGATTAAGACAGGAACAAATTATACAAACAGCCATAGAACTGACAAAACAGATGGACAACAAAGCACCACATTTAAACACACTAGAAGAACAATTAGAGCAGCACAAACAACACAGATATCTAGGCGCTCTCCTTAGAACAAAACTAACCACAATCACGCAAGAGTCCCCCAGTAAACAATATTTAGCAATTGAACAGAATGTACAACACAACAGACAAATAGGAAAAATAATAGACATGCAAGGCAACACACAAACAGAACCAGCGCAAATAACAGAAGCATCCAATCAATACTACACACACCTATTTACAGCAGAGGCAGTAGACACACAGACACAAGACAATTTTCTAAAATACAGTAAACAGCTGTCAGATGCAGACAAAGACACACTCGACACAGAACTAACACCAGCAGACATAACACACGCACTCAGCAAAATGAAAAAAAGACAAGACATCAGGACCGGACGGCTTGGCTTTAAAATTCTACCAACATTTCTTTCCTATCACTTATACCTAAAAACAACACAGACAAGACACAGATGAAAAATTACAGACCAATATCTCTACTCAACACAGACTATAAAATACTAACTAAAGCACTGACCCACAATCTGAGACCCTTTATGTCAACACTCATACACCCAGACCAACCATGCGGTGTACCTCATAGAAACATTAACCAGCATACACATTTTATTAGAGACATCATCACATACACACAGGAGAAAGACTGTCAGGCCTCTCTTTTGTCCCTAGACCAGGAGAAGGCCTTTGAAAGAATTTCCCACTCCTATCTACACAAGACATTAACACAATGCTATTTAGGCCAGTACTTTGGGAGGTGGATATCGATCTTGTACCGGAATCCTGAGAGTAAGGTGTTGGTTAACCACACACTCACTGCGGGCTTCCGGCTCACAAGGTCGGTGAGACAAGGATGTCCTCTTTCGCCGCTCCTGTATGTGCTGGTTTTAGAACCACTACTAGAAGCAATCAGACAAGACACCAACATCACAGGGACATGCATACCAGGCGGAGGAGAGCAGAAGTTGCCAGGGATATGCACTACTGACGAGCTCAAACGAGAGCGAAACTCGAGTATAGTGCTTCCATATTGACATGGAAAGGCCTTAGGTTCATACCAGAATACGATCAGCGTTGCCAGTAATGGGCCTCAATATTTAAATTTCAAATCCCGAAACAACCAAATAATCAATTTGATTATTGCTCACTGGATTTTAGGAGGCCTGGTGTTCCTTGCCAGTGAGAAGTCCTGATCGTTCGGGTCCACATCGATTGACGGACGTCAGTCGCGGCGATTGGGCAATCTTGAGCATAGCCTATGATGGGTAACGTAGTAATATTCTGTTATGATAATTTGGCATGTCCAGCGTGTGACGCGTGGTTACACACCCGCTTCACATGCCAGTGATCTGGGGCTTGTTTAAGGATCCGGTCAGGGATATGCACTACTGACGAGCTCAAACGAGAGCGAAACTCGAGTATAGTGCTTCCATATTGACGTGGATAGGCCTTAGGTTCATGCCAGAATACGATCAGCGTTGCCAGTAGTGGTTTGTGCTCAATATTTAAATTTCAAATCCCGAAACAACCAAATAATCAATTTGATTATTGCTGACTGGATTTTAGGAGGCCTGGTGTTCCTTGCCAGTGAGAAGTCCTGATCGTTCGGGTCCACATTGATTGACGGACGTCAGTCGCGGCGATTGGGCAATCTTGAGCATAGCCTACGATGGGTAACGTTGTAATATTCTGTTATGATAATTTGGCGTGTCCAGCGTGTGCCGCGTGGTTACACACCCGCTTCTCATACCAGTGATCCGGGGCTTGTTTCCGGATCCGGTCAGGGATATGCACTACTGACGAGCTCAAACGAGAGCGAAACTCAAGTATAGTTCTTCCATATTGACGTGGATAGGCGTTAGGTTCATACCAGAATACGATCAGCGTTGCCAGTAGTGGGTTGTGCTCAATATTTAAATATAACTTTATTGGTGGCAATCGTCCATACAGAATAACAACATCACCGTTCCCATGTTGATGGGAGGGCCGGTGAAAAACAATTAATAATCATTTATACGTATTCAATGTTCAATGTATAGTCCGATTCCATCCATCCACTTCTATTAATGACGAATAATTATCCTGCGGCCTATCATTCTGTGAACTACATTACTTCTCTAGTTCTAACAATGTTACTTACACCAAGCTATGTGTATGCTGACGCCATGACCTCTGTCTGACAAACGACCGGCATATTCTGATGCAGTATACTTTCCTCACTTTCTCCGTTTTAAAGCTCAATCTTCCGATCGTCCTCCTCGCTGCAGACTATGCCTCTTTCGCTTATCTTTCTAGAGTCCTAGATGTTATGTCGGCTACGCCTTTCTACTGGATCTTTGCGCTGATATTTCAGTGTTGTTATTTCTGCGCCTGTCTCCATGTCCATCCCAAAAACCTAAATGAGTTTGGTGACGTAGTACACCGTGACGTAATCTAGCAACTTGCGTATTATGTCGCTTTTTTTGGTTAACTCTTTCTTGTTCTGTTTGCCACAATTTCCGTATCTTATTCTACATTATCGTCCCTTGCCTCAGACGCTACATGGCAATAACGCTATCCCGTTTTGCAGGCCTGAGAGCAAGGAGGAATAGTGGCAAACTTTCCATCACTTTGGCAAGCGACGGGTTCAGGTGTCAATCCTGTATCTGACGGTGCTCATGACATTACCAGAGCACACTGCTAACAACTCCGCCAGTGTGCCCGGTGTAGTAATAAAATTGGTGGGATAGGGGTTTCCCCTATCAAAGGAGAAGTAAGGTGCCTTCTTCCCTCCGCTAACCTACGGGACACCCTTGGGCAAGGTGGAGTACCCGTTTAGCCTCCCGATCAGGGTTACGTGAAGCCATGAGTGCAGGTGGTGGATGAGGTTGAAAAGCAGCCGACAGATAGTTGTGGGTTATGGTCTCCAGCTTTACGATGGTAGGCAGAGGATCTCTTTTTTTGAGGAGACAATGGCTACGGTTATTGACCAGTATGGTCACTGCTAAGAAGGACATCAATGGCAAAGTATCTTCTTTACAGATGCCAATAACATTATGTTTTGCGATATCATCGACATTCTCGAGGTATGGTGTCCGCCTCGAGTGCTGGAGGTCCCTGGTTCAGGCCCCGGTGAGGACCGGGATTTATTTAAAAAATCCACCTGGACTTCCAGTAATAACATTTCCCCTGGTCTCTGGGTAGTGAGATCGGACACCCGTGTGTATTGTTGCGCACGTAAAAAATCCCTTGGCAGTTGGAATTCAAAAAAGAGTAGCCTAACGGCGCTGCCCGGGCAAAATTTCGAGTTAAAAATCTACCCCAGTATTTCAGGATCCTCGCCGATGCAACGGAGTTCGTGCATTGAGCTGAGTTTCTCCAGACTCAGGTTTGAGTTAGGAGGAAATCGGAACACTTATGGGTTAAACCGTGTGCCGTGATGTTGATCCAACGACTAAAAAATAAAAAAAATAAAAATGTTATCGACATTCAGAGAAAAGGCGTAAATGGATGCTCCATAGGAGCAGCCTCGCCCGGTAGAGATAGTCATGTGCACCAGATGACTCCTCAGTCAAAATGTGTTGGAGATGTTATCAGTTATCAGTTATCAGTTATCAGTTGGGGTATCTTCATTGCACTCCGGACATGTCCATAGGTGCTCAGATCCTCCCCCCCCCCCCCAGCATATGCATCAGCGTCCGGTGGCTAATAGTGCCAGTTCTGTGTTGGTTGACGAGGCACCTCGCTTTCCTGATGTACCTCTCGCGTCTGGCCGTGCCGATTCTTACTCCCAGGTCTTTCATCCTGGACAGCGATGTGGATTCACTGACGTCAAAGTCCTCTGTTCTCGCCATATCTTTAAGGACGTTAATAACATCAGCACGATCCATGGGCTGGCCATCTACAGGGGGTGCAGAGCCAGCCAGTTTGTCAGCTCGTTCATTTCCCTCGACTCCCGCATGTCCTGGGACGAAGATGAAGGTGACTTTACGGACAACAGACTTCCGCAGCGATTCAGTCCACTGTCTACATACAGATCCAGCTTCGACCTTCGAATCATGCTCATTGAATCACTTAGTACACACACGTTGGTATAATGCTGTAAATGCCCACGCACTTCTCTGCTGCTTTACAACAGATCCATCTGTATAGATGAGCACTTCGGGGCTATCTGAGTGTTCATAGATGAGCGCGTTAACCTCTGCATTGACAGTTGACACGTTGAATAGTACTGGTGACAGTGGTGAACCCTGCGGCAATCCTGGACATATCGTTATCGGCTCAGAAGACCAACTCCCGCATCTTAGCACCACCTTCCTTTGGAGCAGAACTGCAGCTATCCATCGTACAAGGTGAGGGTGCACTTTCAGTCTGAGGAGGGTTTGCATCAAGTGCTCGAAAGATACTCTGTTATATGCGTCCTCTAAGTCTATGGCGGCCGCACATGTCTCTTCTCGGGCCTGAAATCCTTCGTAAACATCTTGAGCAAAGACCGCCGCATTCAGCAATGACTCTTTGTTGCGTCTGTATCCTCCAAGTGTGGGCGGGAAGCAGCCGAGCTGTTCCAAGTCCCAAGCAAGTCTGTGTGCTACAATTTTCTCCAGTAGCTTGCCAACAGTATTCTGCATCGTAATGATACTGTAGCCGCTTATCTTGGAGTGGTCTTTGTTCGGTTTTGGCAGCGGCAGCAAGTAGCTGTGTAGCCATTCTTCTTTGACCTGACCCCTCTGGATACTGGTGTTGAATTCTCTGGCCAGTTCTTCCATGTCATCACCAGTAGGTCACCATATCGGATGCCGTCTGGGCCTGGGGCGGTGTTAGGTGATTTATTGAGCATCGCACGCAATATCTCAACTGTGATTGTCCATTCTTCGTCTGTCCCGACTCCCTCGCACAACTGAGAGAGTGTCGTTGTGGTCCTCTGTCAGGCGGGCTCGTCTTTCTGGTCAGTCTGTTCTATGTAGCGTGCAAGAAGGGCCTTACCTTTATCCGCATCCGACTTTTTTCATGCGAGGTCTGTGCCTTGAAAGTCTGGAATACCCCTACGTTGTGCAGCACCGTTCATGCTCTTGTGGAGGCGCCAGAATGCCGTAAGAGATCGCTCGGAGCACACTTTCCTGCAGAACTCGTCCCATTTCTCAGCCTTGGCCTGTTTGGCGCAGGATTTGAATAAAGTCGTCGTCCTATCGACCTCAGTCTTCAGGTTCGCCAACTCAACCTGTGGCATGTTAGCCTTTCTGGCCTTTTGCCAGTCTTTGACAGCTTGCCTCTTTCCCAGCCATGCCTTCTCGACCTCTCCATTCCACCATGGTGGCTGCAACCATCTTTCTTGTCTCCTGCGGGAGGAAGTTAGTTTTCTTCTTTTGATCTTGCTTATGGCGTCTTGACCAGTGTTGTCGTACGGGAAGGCATTTTTCTTGTTTCTTTGACTCATGGCCCCGTCTTTCTTGATCAGGATGACACAAGGGTAGTGGTCACTATCGTGGTATCCCAGTGTGCCCCACCGGCACCTTGGTGCGATGGTGGGCGACACCAGAGCCAAGTCAATGACGCTGTCAGTCACCTGGTCGAGTGGCTATTCTAGTGACCTTCCCATCATTCAGACAGATTATGGCAGCAGATGCCAGGGCGTCCTCCGGATTTTCTCCCTGTCTATTGGTGATGCAATTCCCCCATTGACTGCCTCTGGCATTGCAGTCCCCACAGTAGATGATATGCCTTTCATCCATATCGAACAATCTCTGCCATTGTCGCACGTCGACCTTCCCATTTCGCTCATAAACGTTCACGATTACAAGCTGCACTGGTGTCGTTATTCTTAATGCCTGCACTTGCAGGGCATCACTGTTCCAGGAAGACATATCGATCTCAGACACTAGTATGTTGTCGCGGACCAGAATGGCCTGTCTGAGGTGCCGCCTGTTAAAGAATCCCTGAAATCCTGCGACATTGACTGTTCCGTCGCCGAGCTGTGTTTCTTGTAAGACTACAATATCGTTTCCGTACAGTAGTTTTTCAAGAATGGGTCGGCGTTGACTAAATGATGCACAGTTCCAGTACAGTACTCGAACGTGTCCGATGCCCAATCTGTCACATTTTAAACGCCTTCTGCGTGTGCCCGCCCTCTGACCGCGCCATGTTCTTGTCGGTCGTCTGCTCGTCATGTTAGGCTTAACTATCGCCACCGGGCGCCGATGATACGCCGAAGGGAGTCCGGGCGCGCGTGCACGAACTCCGTTGCACGGTCCGAACTCCATTCCACCACGAAAAACACACTTAATCCATACACATTTCGGAAAAAACACGTTCCATTTTACGGGACGAAAAAATGTCCCGCCATCTTGCTCAAGGATGTTATGTGAAGAAATGAATTGGAGAACTTGGTGACAACGGGCAAGATCGAAGGGAAGAGACCAAGGGGAATACCGAGAAGTAAATACCCGGATTGGCTTGGCCACGTGACAGAAAACGAAGCTGATCCACGACTCTGGTGATCGAGTGAAATGGCAAAACATGACCGCCCACGCTTATCGGCATGGCACATGATGGAAGGATAACATGTATGGTGACCCGGAAGTTAAGTTGTGTCACGGCTAGTGCTAGACTACTAGGATGTAGTTTTGTGAGTTTAGTAAACATTAACATGTCAATGTGAGGTTAAAAGCTGAAGAAAACGTTTTAATTTAGCAGCTCAGAATGATACAGTTTTTACTCATTGTCAATAAGCAAGGCAAAGTGAGAATTAGAAGGTAAATATGGCTGAATTACCTTGTTAGCTCTTAATTAGTTAATATATTATAATATTATATTAATATATTACATTAATTTTTATATATATTTTGTTTCCTTGAAGTTCAAGCAAGGGTTTCGAGTTCGCTATTTCGGCTTCGGTTTCGTAACAAATCAAATGCCAGGTACAAAATAAGTCTTAAAAGTCGAGAGGATCCACTTCATTGCACCGGGTTTAATCCCCTGTGGCTCGGTCTCTTTCCGCAGTGTGGCCTGCCGAAAAAGCGTCGCATACAGCACGAACTCTGTAGCTCCAGCGCCGACCCCCAGGAGTCTCCGAGAAAATTACACTCCATGAACCGAAAGACGTAGCGTCGTAGCCAGGAATCGAACCCACTCACAACCCTCGGAGCGCGAGGTAGACGGTGTGACCATTTCGCCAGGGAAGCCGCAATAACCACGGCCTTCATCATCAAAATCATGTTCCTTGCCGGGTGACACAGGCGATCATGTTCCTTCACAACCGTCAGGTTTCTATGTTTGAATTGTTTGTGATAAATTCGACCCATGAGCCACTTACACGTCATTCTGACAACAAATTCAATATTTGCTGTCTCCATTATCTCCTTGCCTTCAAGATCCTCTATCTGTTCTCATATGAAACAAAGAAAGACGCTGTCCTGATGTAGATTAGGTAATCAAAATGATTTATCTCAGTGACTTTACCTCCTGTAGTACCTCCAATAGGAAATTATGCAGCCATCAGGATATATCTTGTAAAACATACCATACTACTCTGCATACAAATCATCATCATCCAGTGCCTTGCCAGCTGGCATAGGCGATCATGCCTCTCCACAAATTGTGATCTCCATTGGATTGGATCAGTTCGTGTGTTGACTCCCTTCCATGCCATGACACAAGACTGTCAAGAATGTTCTCACACTGTCTTTCTTCATCTCTCTTTCCACAAATCTTTCTGCTTGTCACAACATGTTCCACTTTTTACCTTCTCATAATCTTGCCCACAAATTATGACTGCTTCATTCTGATGTTTGTGGAAAGTTGCCTTTGCGACTTGGCTTCCCTCAACCAGATTGCTCATTTTGACAGTCCAATTAAATTTCAGCATTTTTCTATTAACCACATCTCCAAGGCATCCAGGGAATTTTGTGCCTGTTTACTAACTGTCTCCATATGTTAAAATTAATTATATGTAACATTGCAAGGACTCTTTTAACTTTCAAAGGCAAGGACTTACTGCACAAAATGTTCTTCATTTGATAGAATGCAGTTTTTGCTTGTCCTGTTTGCATACTAATATTACAAGAAAATAAAACTGAATGTTTGTTTTATATAATAATGTTTCCATTAATTACTTAGTTAATAATGTTTTTTAAATCACATAAATTAAAGGTATACATATTCACTATTCAGTGACGTAAGTTTTTACCACTTTATAGAGTTTGTTTCCAAACCTCTTTAGCTTGCCATCCCTTTGCCTCCAAGGCCACATCAATGGCAAATCCACACCCCTTCTCCGATACCCCCATTACACCCCCACACACATACAGGTGCACACCTATCTGTTAGTAGTCAGTCTTCTACAAATTCAATACTTCGTCTACTAGATCTACTCACAGCCTTCAAGGAAGTGGTATGGCTGATCACTTTGAGAATTGCTTTAAAGCTTCCCCTGATGGCCTCTGACATACTTTAAATAATGTCTGGAAATTTCTTTAGATATTGAGACAGGCATTGTAAGGCATAGCTGGACAAATGTGAAAATGACATTCAAGTTCTGTGTCAGTTCTTGGTATTGTTTTTGTGAATTAGCTGTGCGATAAAGTTAGTAAAATATATTTTTAAAAAGATATCATTATCACGTCCCCTGCCAAATGGCGTATGCGTCCATGTTTCTCCACGTATCTTTGGCCCTGAAGTTCTGGATCAAAGTTATTTAAGTTACTCATCCATGCATCCATGTCTATCATCATGTCTGTTGGTCTGCTTATTCAACCGCTGATCTTTCCAGCCGTCACAATATTTGAAAAGAACATTGATGAAAGGCACGTTTCCTTGAAGAAGAGGAGGGACTGATCAGCATAAAGATGAACACATGACATTACAGACATGTTGGGCGTGAGAAGAAATGGCTAGAGATTGAGAAAACATTACAGACATGTTGGGCGTGAGAAGAAATGGCTAGAGATTGAGAAAACATTACAAACATGTTGGGCGTGAGAAAAAATGGCTAGAGATTGAGAAAACATTACAGACATGTTGGGCAAGAGAAGAAATGGCTAGAGATTGAGAAAACATTACAGACATGTTGGGCATGAGAAGAAATGGCTAGAGATTGAGAAAACATTACAGACATCTTGGGCGTGAGAAGAAATGGCTAGAGATTGAGAAAACATTACAGACATCTTGGGCGTGAGAAGAAATGGCTAGAGATTGAGAAAACATTACAGACATCTTGGGCAAGAGAAGAAATGGCTAGAGATTGAGAAAACATTACAGACATGTTGGGCGTGAGAAGAAATGGCTAGAGATTGAGAAAACATTACAGACATGTTGGGCGTGAGAAGAAATGGCTAGAGATTGAGAAAACATTACAGACATGTTGGGCTTGAGAAGAAATGGCTAGAGATTGAGAAAACATTACAGACATCTTGGGCAAGAGAAGAAATGGCTAGAGATTGAGAAAACATTACAGACATCTTGGGCAAGAGAAGAAATGGCTAGAGATTGAGAAAACATTACAGACATCTTGGGCGTGAGAAGAAATGGCTAGAGATTGAGAAAACATTACAGACATCTTGGGCGTGAGAAGAAATGGCCAGAGATTGAGAAAACATTACAGACATCTTGGGCAAGAGAAGAAATGGCTAGAGATTGAGAAAACATTACAGACATGTTGGGCGTGAGAAGAAATGGCTAGAGATTGAGAAAACATTACAGACATGTTGGGCGTGAGAAGAAGTGGCCAGAGATTGAGAAAACATTACAGACATGTTGGGCGTGAGAAGACATGGCCAGAGATTGAGAAAACATTACAGACATGTTTGGCATGAGAAGAAATGGCCAGAGATTGAGAAAACATTACAGACATGTTGGGCATGAGAAGAAATGGCTAGAGATTGAGAACACATTACAGACATGTTGGGCGTGAGAAGAAATGGCTAGAGATTGAGAAAACATTACAGACATCTTGGGCAAGAGAAGAAATGGCTAGAGATTGAGAAAACATTACAGACATGTTGGGCATGAGAAGAAATAGCCAGAGATTGAGAAAACATTACAGACATGTTGGGCATGAGAAGAAATGGCCAGAGATTGAGAAAACATTACAGACATGTTGGGCATGAGAAGAAATGGCCAGAGATTGAGAAAACATTACAGACATGTTGGGCGTGAGAAGAAATGGCTAGAGATTGAGAAACTTGTTGGTGGGCCATGATGAGAGCTGTGTTCTACATGGACCTGCTACATGATGATGGTGTATTGTGATTTAAAATATGTGACCTGTGTTGTTACTGGTGATCTGTGTTGTTACTGGTGACCTGTGTTGCTACTGGTGACCTGTGTTGTTACTGGTGACCTGTGTTGTTACTGGTGACTTGTGTTGTTACTGATGACCTGTGTTGTTACTGGTGACCTGTGTTGTTACTTGTCAAAGACCTGGCTGTCTTCGGGCCCTCACACACTTGTCTCGGACAGTTAAATTATAATGTTAGAAATAACTCCACTCGGAGACTAGCAGAAAATGCTTCCTGTACATTGTTTATTATATTACAGCGTGTTAAAGAGCCATCTCACCGCATGTTCGCTCACTGCACAACTCACACCGATACGACACACTATTACAGTCGGGCAACGATTCTCACAGACCGTCAAACACTGGGTCTGTCTTCATTGGTATATTTACATAGAACCGTTCGTCTTTCGAACAGTCATTGCATTCTCCCATCTTACAAGCATATCACAGTTAGCCAATGGCTCGAATGCAGTCACACACAAGTGTCACATCCATTCATCAAGCTCTATCGTTCTAGTCCAGCTCCCTCTGATCTCAATACGTCCATCTCCGTCCATGGTCGCACACATTCTGTCTGGACCTGTCCAGTCTTCCCCCAGTCACGTGGGTCTGGTCACAGGCTTCTTGTATGAGCTCTAGTCAGTCGGGCCGTGTCGTCTTTGACCTGCATAGTAGCCTGGCTGTCCTTGACCTCGGCTAAGTGTCTGTGGTCGCTTGTGACCCGTCTTAAATCAATACCTTTTGACTGGCTGTCACTCTGTCTTTTCTTACGTAACTTAGGACTCTGACCTTACTGGTGATCTGTGTTGTTACAGGTGAACTGTGTTGTTACTGGTGACCTGTGTTGTTACTGATGACCTGTGTTGTTACTGATGACCTGTGGTGTTACTGGTGATCTGTGTTATTACTGGTGATCTGTGTTGTTACTGGTAATCTATGTTGTTACTGATGATCTTGTTGTCACAATTGTTACTGATGATCTGTGTTGTTACTGAATACAGTTAGTCTGTGACAGAGCTGTGGTCATGGAACTTTGCACAAATCATCATTTCTATTTCTATTTGGAGATTTGCACACTTATTAGTTGTATTTGAAAATCTTGTTCATAGCATATTAAAATACAGTTCATACATAAATCTGTTGCAATTGTTTGTTTCAGAAATTATCAGCATGTTGAAAAGAATGAGCAAGAACAGAGAGATTCTGCTGTTATAAATAAATGTCTCACACGAACAAGCAAACAGGTTTATAAATTTTTTTCCACATGACTTTCTGTATTCTGTGGTTTATATATTATGATAGTTTATGGTGTGGGGTTAGTTAGCTATGGTGTCTGCCTTTAACTTGAAAGGTACCGGATTTATATTCTGTTGAAGAAATATCTTTTCCTCCATCCGGCCATCTGATTTGTGAAATAAAAAAAAAGAAGAAGAAACTTTCCACCTCGTTCAACCTGCCTCAGTGACATTGTGGTGGTTCATAGTGCGATATAAATTGTCCTGGTTGTAGTAACAGATAGTGCTAAGAAATGACTCTCCTTGAATATCAAGAAAACAGTAACAATGATGATATCAAAGAAAAAGGTGACACCAAAATATGAAATGGAAATAGAAGGGAAAATTCTTAACCAAGTGAATAATATTAAATACCTAGGGACATTTATAACATCAGATGGAAGGTGCACAACAGAGACTATGAACAGAATGGGGCGGGGCAAGCAAAAGCTACATTTCAGAAAATGAAGAGTATCTTATGCAATAAATCACTATCATTGAATGTAAGAAAGAGAGTACTGAAGTGCTATATAGAACCTGTTTTGCTGTTTGGCAGTGAATCTTGGAATGTAATTGAATACATTAGGAAGAACTTGGAAGCAACAGAGATGTGGTTCCTGAAATGTTGCGAATTCCTTGGACTGCCAGAGTAACTAACAACGAATGCCTAAAAGAGGCTAATGAAATTAGAACTTTATATACAACAATAAGAAAGTGACAAACAGTTTTCTTTGGTTATTTGGTCATGTGATGAGAAGAGAGGCATTGAAGAGCATCATGACGACTGGAAATATCAAGGTGAAGAGAGGCAGAGGCCGACCAAGAGAAATTATGCTGGTTGGATTGAGACGGTGGCATGGAGGAACATCGGCAGCAGAGCTGATCCAGAACACCAAGGATCGAGATCTGTAAGAGTCATGAACACCTACGCCAGCTGGCAGGGCACTTGATGATGATGACGGTTGACCCAAAAGGATTCAAAGTAATTACTAATAAACTACAAACATTCACCAATCACCAATGTGGAGCTCATGGAGAGAACTAGACAAATACCAACATGGCGCTCATGGAGAGAACTAGACAAATACCAACGTGGAGCTCATGGAGAGAACTAGACAAATACCAACGTGGAGCTCATGGAGAGAACTAGACAGATACCAACGTGGAGCTCATGGAGAGAACTAGACAGATACCAACGTGGAGCTCATGGAGAGAACTAGACAGATACCAACGTGGAGCTCATGGAGAGAACTAGACAAATACCAACGTGGAGCTCATGGAGAGAACTAGACAAATACCAACGTGGAGCTCATGGAGAGAACTAGACAAATACCAACATGGCGCTCATGGAGAGAACTAGACAAATACCAACGTGGAGCTCATGGAGAGAACTAGACAGACACCGGTGAACCAAGAGGTGAAGAAAACACCCTGGCACTGGATAGTACATACATTGAGAAAACCTGAGAATATTAGAACTAGAAAGGCCTTTGGCTGGAATCCACAAGGCAAAGAAATAAAGGGAGACCCATAAACATGGAAAAGTAGAAACATAAATGTATTGTATGGGGAGAACATTGATGTTACTGCATGAGATAGCCAAGCATAGGATGGCTTGGATCTCTTGGGTTTAAGTAAAGAAAGGGCCCTTTTGCATGCCTTAATGCATATTTGGTATGTTGTGCTTGCTCCATATTTTTATAGTCCAGTCAGTGCTTAATGGGCAGCGTGGTCAGTATTACACCAGCCACCTTTATTTTCTATGACATTTCCTAGTATCCACTTTAGTCTAGCTAGGTTGACCTGGAATCCTAGGTACATTTTTAAAAAAAATCTTCCTCGATGGTGGCTTGAACACATGCCTGGAATGCAAGTGTGTTAGCTTTTGTACTACTGTGGCTTGCCCTAAATCAGTACCAGCGGGGATAACGACAATTCTATTATGCTTGAATAACTGGTGACAGTGATAAAAAAAAAATAGAAAATAACAGAAAACTGTGAACTCAATAGAAAATTGCAGATAATTTATGATTTTCACAATGTTAATTGCTAAGAGAAGAAACAGTTATAATATAAAAGTGTTACATTTTCCACAGTGCAACTACTTCAGCCATGAAACAGTAACTGTTGTGTACAAAAAATTTAGACACCTATGTCTAATCTGTGGCGTTACAAAAGATGAGGTGGGTATATGTTTGTCAGTCTAGTAAAAGAAGACCAGATGTTTCTTATTTCCTATTTCTTATTAACTTGTATTTGACTGTAAACAATACAAGCTTTATTGAGTTAATTTGTTTTTGTGGAAATGAATATTTGTTATTTATAGGTTTATAGATAAGGTTGGTTTCAGATACAGAATTTATCATCCAATACTAATATCACAGCATGCAGGCAGAGTATGCCCATATCTGCTCCACCTCCCTCAGAAACTTTCAAAGAGATGGATACTTATGTTTCCAGTGGCCAGTTGGTTACACGTCTCTGCTTTAGCCTCTACCACAACCCTTCCTGCTAGTGCTGAATTGGATTCCTGATTCCAACAGTCGTCGCTGCAAGTAGTCATCAATATGTTTCTCTTGCAACATATGATTGTTTATAGACCATATCATGTCTCTTTTACAACTGCAATCTTCCCTAAGGAGGCCAACCAATCAGTCGTTAAATTTTCATGTACACTGCCATGGCGTGCACAGTAGAGCCATTCAGCTTTTGTAGGCATGATGATTCTGTGTTTCCACAGCTCATGCCAGAAATATTCACACAACCTTCTGGAGCATTAACTGAGAGCAAGATATGGTGACCGATTATTGAAAAGGGGTCTCAGAAAGCCGTTTCATTTTTTATAACAAATTCCCAGAATCAGAGGGTTCTCATTTTTATGCCAAGTAGTGGAATTGAAACATGTTTCTGATTGATCTGTCTCCATACGTACGGTGTGCTGGTGATGGAAGGGGATGAGGGTAACAGTTTCCAAAGATCTGTTTCCATACATACAGTGTGCTGGTGATGGAAGGGGTTGAGGGTAGCAGTTTCCATAGATCTGTTTCCATACATACAGTGTACTGGTGATGGAAGGGCTTGAGGGTAGCAGTTGTTTCCATAAATCTGTTTCCATACATACAGTGTGCTGGTGATGGAAGGGGTTGAGGGTAGCAGTTGTTTCAATATGGACTATGTCCATACATACAATGTGCTGGTGATGGAAGGGCTTGAGGGTAGCAGTTGTTTCCATAGATCTGTCTCCATACATACAGTGTGCTGGTGATGGAAGGGCTTGAGGGTAGCAGTTGTTTCCATAGATCTGTCTCCATACATACAGTGTGCTGGTGATGGAAGGGGTTGAGGGTAGCAATTGTTTCCATAGATCTGCTGGTAAAGGTGGGGATTTATTGTTTCCTCGTGCTGTTCTTTGGCTAGACACCTGCTTGCTGACCTGGTGGTCATGGCTTCGATCCACATCAAGATGGATTCAAATTTTTAAAAATAACATGGCTTCAAAGTTGACCCAGTCTAAAATGAGTATCTTCTTCTTCTGCGTTCATCCGGATTTTTTTTTCCGGATGTGACTGCGTTGTGCCTGTTTACAGCAGAGCTGCGTTCTTGCGCCGTTAGGCCGACAAATCCTACTTCTGCGGGCATTTGTTGACCGGGTTAACCTTCCCGGGGGTTTCTTAGGACATTTGAATCTCACTGTTGTGGTGTTATCCCCCATCCTAGCTGGCCCATATAGAACAGCCAAAGACATCCTGGTCAACCCTCAATGGAAGGCAGGGGCAGACCATGGGCATTCCCCGCCATCCAAGGACGCTTCCATACTTGCAGAGCCATCACACAGCGCTCTGGTACTGGGCTCACCCAAGGAATCGTCACGTCCTGCACATGGCTGCTTAACCTCACTTCCGTATATTGGGCCTTCCGTTCACCATAGGCTGTTCCTCCGGAAACCAGAAGAATGCAGTCTGCAGATGACATCCACACAGTGAGCTTTCGATTAAGACTTTCCACATAATGGATTTGCTATCCAAGCAATATTCCATTTTGTGCCACTAGGACACTTTTTCCACCTTTTATGAAGCCCACACAGTGAGCTTTCGATTCGGACTTTTCATGTAATGGATATGCTATCCAAGCAATATTCCATTTCGTGTCACTAGGACACTTTTTCCACCATTTACGAAGCCCACACAGTGAGCTTTTGATTCAGACTTTCCACGTAATGGATGTGCTATCCAAGCAGTATTCCATTTAATGCCTCTGGGACGCTTTTGTAACCGACATACCTGTGGTATGAAGTGTGGCAGTCTAAATACATCTTCATGCACCTTTAGATGTCAACCTGAATGTAGTTAAAGTAAGCTGTAGTCAACTTGAGCTTGCTGATATCTCCATAGAGCTTGTCCTCAAATGAAGCAGGCGTGGGCCAAAATATCTTTCTCTGTTCTGCATATATTGGGCACTCCTGCAGCAAATGTTTAGCTGTCATTTTACCAGTTCCACAATTACATTCATCGGTATCTCCTATCTTTAGTTTATTGAACAAGTGGTGTTTCAGCCTGTTATGTCCTGTGCGGAGTCTGAAGATTGCTACTTGTTCTCTTCGGTCGAGTTTGTATTATGCATCATCCTTCTGGTGGCCTGGATGCTCTGATTCCCATTTGGTTCTATAAGTGCTTTTTATAAACCTTTTTGCCTCATTATAGGTTATGTCTATGTCAGGCTGTGGTAATCGTCCACCCTCTTTTGCTAGTCTGTCAGCCTTTTCATTTCCAGGTATACTGCAATGTGATGGGATCCACTGTATTACAACTTTTTTGGATTTCTGGCATAGACCATGGAGTGCTGCTCTTAGGTCAGCTAGTTCTGTGCTGTTTTTGCTCTTCAGTATTGAGACAGCTGACTTTGCATCTGTGAAGATAGCTATTTGCTTCTCTTTATTTTCCTCCATCAAGAGCATTTCTGCTGCAGTTTTCAAAGCCTCTACCTCCGCTTTGAAGTTACTTGAAAATTTTCCAGTTGCCACTGACTGTGTTTTTATCACTCCATTTTTTAAATTAAGGAGAATTTTTAATTTAATCTTTGGCTGATCCATCTGTATATGCATGGGTCCAATTGCTTCTTGGGTAATGTTCTTTTATGTAGTTGAGGGTTATTTTTCTTCTTTCGGTTTCATTCTGAGTGTTCTTTTTCTCAATACCAGGAATGTTTTCTATCATCTCAGGCAGTTGCTGCTGTCTCCAAGCTGGGAAGTTGTGTGCATTGTAAATGGGCTTGACTGTTGATATGTTAAGTATGGGATCTGCCCTAATCTTTCGTTTTGCAGTTTCTACAAAGTTGCTACGCTTCAGTCTTCCTTTTCCACAACCTTTAAACCTGTTATACATAGGGTGGTCTGTCAATCTTCTAAATTTGTCTGCTTGTTGCTGGGCTCTGCTGTCTCTTCTGTCCTGCATTGGTTGTAAACAAGTGATCTTTTCTAGTTCATTAATAGGCGTTGTCTTCAGGCTTCCAGTTATGATTCATATTCCTTGGTTTTGGACTCTACTTATTTTGTTAAAGTTTGACTTAGCTGCTGTTGCCCAAGCTGCAATGCCATATTCCAGTACTGGCCTCACCTGTCCAGTATATAACTTCTTGAGAACTTTCTCATCTGCTCCCCATGTTGTACCAGCAAGCTTTTTCATGATTGCCATTCTCTGCCTTGCTCTTGTTCGATTTTTCTCAACCTGTGTCTTCCATGTCAGGCGACGATCAAAGGTGACTCCTAGATAGTTTGGATTTTCTTCATGGCACAATATTTTTCCATTCAATACCAGCTTAGGTTGCTGAGTTTATTTGAGAGGGAGAACACTATGCATGTTGTTTTCTCCTCACTTATCTTCACTAGCCATGATTTTGACCAGTCCTCTAGCGCTAATAAGGCTTGCTGTATTCTGCTGTTAGCTGTACTAATATATTCTTCAGATGTCTATATGGCTAGGTCATCTGCAAAGGAGGATGTGTGTACTCTGGCTGGAAAATTTTCTGTGATGTCATTTATATATGCTAGGAATAATGTTGGTGAAAGAACTCCTCCTTGGGGGACACCTTGCTCCAACAGCATCATTTTGCTTGTTTGTCCTTGTACTTTTGTCCTGGCAGTTCTGTTCTCAAGGTTGTGGCTGATCCATTTATACATTTTTCCACAAACATGCATTTTTTGCAGTTTTACTTTCAGTCCTTCCTTCCATAATTTATCAAATGCTTTTTCTAAATCTATCCAGACTGCTAGTGTGTGCTTTTTCTCTTGGAAGGCATCCTCTATTTCCTGAGCTATATAGGTTATTTGATCTTCAGTGGATCTATATTTTCTGAATCCTGCTTGGTGTGATGTTAAGAGTTTGTTTTCTTCCAGATGCCATGTTAGCCTGCCATTGATAATGCGTTCCATTAATTTTCCTACACAGCTAAGTAGACTGATAAGTCGATAGCCATTTGGTTCTTCCAGGTCTTTTCCTTTCTTTGGGACTGGTATTAGTATAGCTTCCTTCCATGCCTGTGGGACTATTCCTCTCTTTCAGCTGTTATTTAGGACTGCTAGTAGTTTCTTCTTTGCCTTGGTGCCTAGTCCTATTAGCATTTCATTTGTGATTCCATCCTTTCCTGGTGATTTCTTCTTTTTTAGGGTATTCATTGCCTGTTCCATTTCTTCCATTGTTAGATTTGCCATCATATATTCTGCTGCTGTCTCTGTATTTCTATGATGTATCTGTTTGTCTTTGATTGCTTTCTTCTGTTCAGTTGTAATATCAATGTGGTTTGCATTTGCATAGTGTTCCATTAGTGCATTTGCAGCCTTTTTTCCTGTAAGCAAGACATTTCCTTGTTTAATTGTTATTTGTTTGTTTCTAGGTCCTTCATTGTTCATGGCTTTCACTAGTTTCCATAGTTTGTTTCCATCCGTGTCAAAATTCAGGTTTTCTGTTTTTTCTCTCCAACAATCTCTTGTTGTTTGATTTACTGTTCTTTTATATTTTGCTGAGATGGCTTTGAGAGAGATGTTCGCTTCAATTGTTTGTTCTCTCTCTGCTGTCTTCCTGGCATCTTCAACTTTGTCCTCCAAACTTTGTAGTTCTTCAGTCCAGTATGGTTTGTAATTTTTCCTCGCTCCTCTTGGAATGGACTCAGTGGCTGCCTGTATTATCGCTCTGTTTAGACTTTCCACCATTTGCTTTATGTTGCCATATCGTGTATTTATGTTTTCACAATATTTGTCTGTTAGTATGGCAAATCTGTCCCAATCTGCTCGTTTGTAATTCCAGCGCGGGCAAGGGCTTTTGCTCCTGTGGAACATACTCCATATTCATTACAAGCTTGATTGGTCTGTGGTCACTACCTGCTAATTGGTCCAGCACATGGCAATCGATTTTGTGGAGGATGTCTCCTATGCAGAAAGCTAAGTCTGGAGTAGAAGTGGTAAGCCATCTTCTGGAGTAGAAGCTCGGTGTGTCATCCGCTTTGTTGAGTAGATGGAGATTTGAGTCTATTTCCTAGTCCTCCAATTCATCTCCTCTTTTGTCAGTATCTGGGTATCCCCATCTTTCTGAACGGCTATTAAAGTCTCCGACAATAATACAGTTTGTGTCAGTTATTTTCATGTTTGAGAGTGTAAGGTCCTTATCTGCTGGGCTATACAGATTGTAGATTCTTATTTTCACGTCCTTTATCATTATATCAACACCTATAATTTCCGTTTGGTTGTCAGAGGTCACAGATACTTCGCTGCAAGGTATTGTATTTCGTGTAAGTATTAGAACTCCTCCTTTGTGTCCTTCGCGGTCGAAACGTGTGGCCTGATATCCCCTGATTGAAAATTTGCACTTGGCGTTGAGGTGTGTCTCTTGAATGCATGCCACATCTATTCTATCTTTATGAAGACGCTGTGTTGGGGAGTCTTTCTTCTTGTAAACTCCTTCGGCATTCCACTGTAGTATGTTGAGTGTCTAAAATGAGTATGAAAACATTTCTTCTAAAATAAAAGCGGCCAGCATGACACTGACTACATCACCCACAGAGAGCCGATTGGTCTATAAAAATGTCTCTAGCACCATAAGTCCAATGCACCTTAACCCTTTGAACCCTACGAGCCAGTATACCGGCTTCTACGTGTTTCCTGTTTACATCTCACTGTTAATCAGCAACCAGCCACCAATAAGCATACAGCTTACATCTAGACATGGCTACCATGTCTAGATGAAAGCTAGATGCTTATTGGACTGATAAAAAATGATCAGCTAACACGACTTCAATGCTGCAGACGACACCACCGGAGGCCTCGAAGACTGACAGTTAAATTCTGCATGTGGGCTATTTTCAATAGCTACATCATACATGGAGAATTAGTGCCAGCAGTTCCTGGAAAAAGGAAGACAACGTTCCATATGTACATTAAAACACTTTGCAAACAACTTGTCGGATATTTCCATCGTAATGAGCCCGTTACCCCTGGCCGAGTTGAGGGAGAACACATGGAAGGACAACTTCATAATGCACAGGATGAACCGATCCAATTGCATAAATATGATTTTTTTTCATCACTTAGAAACATTTCCTATGTTGCTTGTTGTTGTTCACCAATGATGTTTTTCCAGAAATAATGTATTTTTCAGGTTGAAATATTATTAGTATGCCAAAAAACGGGTAATTACCCGGGAACCCCAGGGTTCAAAGGGCTAAGACATATAAAGGCATCTTCCGTCCATTTGAATATTGCAAATGGTTTGTGGTCACTCTGTTAAAGTGTTTAAGGGATGCATGTTTGTGTGCAGTCTAAAGATTGTGCTCTCATCTCTGCACTGTTGGTTGTTGATGATGTCTCTAGGGATTGACTGTGAGATATTTGCATAAAGGGCTCTTGCAATTGTGGATATGTTTGGCTGTTTGTGTACAAGCTCCTCTTGTTGCCACTATGTCAGTGCATTCATTGCATAGAATGTCTAGTATTCATTAGAGAGTTGAGGAATGGAGTTCCGCACGGAGGTATGATATCTGCCATGAGCATACTTGATTCCATTCACAATGTGGATGGAATGGATTTTTACAAAATAACCACAGGATTATATAATCTTCCTTAATCCAGGGATAGTAGATCTGACATCTAGCCTTCTTGGGTGAGGGTAAAAAGCTATAAGGACAGGTGTGCACTTTACACACGATAAAACCCCTCAGCAGTTGGAAATAGATGTATGATGTATGGATCAGAAAAATAGGAATCAACTAAATCAATTATTAATAAACTGCAAAAATGTATGAATTGATTTCTAGCAAAATAGAAGGACTCGAGTGGTAAGACAGAATCAATCACCAATGCTGATTTCATGGAGAGAACTAAACAAATATCAGTGAATCAAGAGGTGAGGGAATGATGCCGACCTTGCAAAGGAAATATTGAGAAAACGTGATAATAACTTTAAAAGTCCTTCCACTGGAACCCATGGGACAAACAAAGCCATGCTACTATTGTACTTCTCTTTTCACACTACCAATTTCATTGAAGTTTTCTTTATTAAGCAAAGGGATTGATTGATTTAGGAACCGACATCGCAGCATTCGGGGCATTCCCATAAGCATTCCGTCCCCATCCTCAGCAGCCAGCGAAGAGTTCCAACACTAATAGTACCAGTAGCAATCTGATTGTATGTCCGTCTCGCCTTTCCTCTGAGTGTCGATCGTCGGCCAGATCCCCTCGTCACCCCTACATTAAAATGCCAAATTTTTCCATGAAGCCAAGAGAATCACTACACACACAAACATGGTCCCCAACAATTGCTGGCTCAGTCTGTACGTCCTTGAACTAGATACATGAACTCATCACCTTGATGAAATTGCTGTCAAGGGTAGATAACTCAGCTGCTTTGGGAGAACAACACCAACATTAGATAAGTTGGAAGGTAGGTTGTTGGATAGACAAGACAGATAAATAATTAGGTTTAACCTTTGTTGGATGGATATTCTCTTTTATTTCTCCCCAAGAATGAACTGGCTGTTCAAGAGTTGTTGTATGTATTCATGGATTGTCTTGGGTCCTACTTTGAAAATGTGGTGAGTATTATTTGCACATTTATAGATGATCATTTTAAAAAGAAATTAAAACATGTAACCCCAATATTTATGAAAGTTCTATAACTCTTATGTTTTATATGGGTAGTACAATGCTGGTCTGTGCAGTGACATCTTGGTCATGAAGAAATGTTAATATGAACAGATTTCTATGTTGAGAAGTATTAATTCCTCATTAATGTGTGTGTGTGTGTGTCTGAAGACAGGGCTGACAGGGCATATGGTGCTAGACCCAGATTTGTATAGACCAATGGCACTTGTGAAACATTGCTACGTTTAATTATTTCATTGTGACTGCATACTCTTGATACCTCTATCTCCACCTGAACCCACAACTATGAAATATGGACAGAATGTATATCTAACTATTGAAATAAGACTGTAGGTTTCTATGCACCTATAATAGCAGTTATGGTGCTATTTCAATGGTTAGATATAAATTCTGTCCATATTCCTTAGTTGTGGGATTAGGTGGATGATAGACCTGGCTGATGAAGACAGTGTGGACTTATTTCTCATGATATTTCAAATAGCAAACACATACGTTACAGAATTGCACACCATTGTGGGGAAAACAGTGACATGGTAGATGCAAATTATTTTTCATTTGTAAATTACCTCTTGCCGGCTTCATGGCTTAGATGTTATGACTTTTCTCCGTAATCTCGTATATTCTCGTCGGTAACGTGATGACGGTGAGAATCAGCAGTGGTTCGAATCGCATCGGTAACTTACGGGGTATGTGAGCCGGCCGCTCAGAAAGCAATGGCAAACTACTGAGCGTAATCTTGTCAAGAAATCAACACACAGCTGAAAGATGCTGGTGTTGACAGCGATGCCCTGTAAAGGATATGCAAAACAAAAAAAAATTAACTCTTTGTACTCCAATTGGGTACCAGGATATGTTCTGGTAAGTACAAGTAGTCAGTGCGGTACTGACCTCATGACCCATCGAGTTCTGACTGGTCTATAAAAATATGGAGAATATGCTTGAAGGCATATAAAGAGGTCCTTTACTTTTATTTACCCCAAGTTGTACCTTAAAGTAATGTTTGGCACTGAAAGAGTGAAATTAATAAGACTGCAAAGCAGAAGTAGTTAGCAGAGTAAATTGGATAGAGTTGATTAATAAAACACACATCTGGGACAGAAGCAATTCAGAAAAGCATATATGTACGCAGTAAACAGTACATACAAATTCTTAGAATATTGAAGAAAACTGCCCCTTAAACGCTATCATGTCTCAGAAACTAGAATACTTTGGTCATATTAAGCACCAAAGTGGCTTGGATAGAGAAGAGAAGGGAAGCATGCTTCCTGGAAGAAAGGGCAGGTGCTGCCCAGCACACAGAAGAACACAGGACATTGCAGATACCTTGGGCATGAACAAACGAACAAACAAACAAACTTTATTTTAAAAGGGTAACAAATTGGGCACGCAGGCCCGTCTTACATTCGGCCCTTTCGATCACTCATCTTTCATTCGTCAAATGTGCATGTTACATTTACATAGGGGAAAAAAAACACCGTCAAATGGATTTTGTAAGCATAAACAATGCATATTACGCATGGTACATTCACATGGGGAAAAAAAACATTGTCAAATGAAAGTTGTAAACATAAACAGTGCATATTGCAATGTTGTGAAACACATCCCCCATCCACCCTCACACCCCGCATCCACCCTCACACACCGCAGCCACCCACACATCCTTCAGACACCCATGCAACCCCCACCCACACATACCTCCACACACTCACACAGACTCAGGCAAACATACATGCCGCCACCCACCCACTGATCCCCCACCCACACACATTTCCCCACCCACACATACATCCCCCACCCATCCAATAACCGACACGCACACACTCACCCATATATTCTCCACCACACACCCGCAACCACCCAGCAAAACACACATCTCAAAACCACACACACATACCCCCGTCAACCTACACATCCTGCACCTATCCACACATACATCCCGCACCCTCACACTCACAATTTTCCCCACCCACCCACACACACATCAGCCAACCTACACCCACTCACCCACCCAATGAGGCTACATGTGGTGGGAGACATGGCCAGAGATTAACACAAGACATTGCAGACACCTTGGGCATGAGGCTGCATGTGGTGGGAGACATGGCCAGAGATGAACACAGGACATTGCAGACACCTTGGGCATGAGGCTGCATGTGGTGGGAGACATGGCCAGAGATGAACACTGGACATTGCAGACACCTTGGGCATGAGGCTGCATGTGGTGGGAGACATGGCCAGAGATGAACACAGGACATTGCAGACACCTTAGGCATGAGGGTGCATGTGGTGGGAGACATGGCCAGAGATGAACACAGGACATTGCAGACACCTTAGGCATGAGGGTGCATGTGGTGGGAGACATGGCCAGAGATGAACACTGGACATTGTAGACACCTTAGGCATGAGGGTGCATGTGGTGGGAGACATGGCCAGAGATGAACACAGGACATTGCAGACACCTTAGGCATGAGGGTGCATGTGGTGGGAGACATGGCCAGAGATGAACACAGGACATTGCAGACACCTTAGGCATGAGGGTGCATGTGGTGGGAGACATGGCCAGAGATGAACACAGGACATTGCAGACACCTTAGGCATGAGGCTGCATTAAGGAACTTTTGCAGGGTGTGACGAAAGCGACACACTGCTAATGAACTCCTGCATGATGAGTAAACAATTTAGTGAGTTGCTTAGTACAAAAAGAGATAAAGGATCACAATTTGTGACTATTAGTGTTGTTTGTCCATCGAGAATGATGATGACCATTCATTTCATCCAGTGGGGTTGAAAGTAAGGAGCCATGAGTTCTAAGATGGCGGATAAGGCCTATTTTGGCTCGAAATGTCCTTTGACAATATGGGCAAAGAATGCTTGACGTTCCAGGAGGAGGATCTTCTGCAGTGGTTTTTCTGTCCAGTCATTTTTTCACAGCTCCTGCTGTTCTGTTTGCTTCACAAGTGACTGCACTCTTGTGTAATCATGTACGCTATTAATTTCGGTCTTTGGCAGCAGTCTCCCTTTCTCTGACTGCTTTGGGAGCGTTTACCACAATGCTGCTCGCCGTAAAAAATTTGTTTAGGGAGTGTGGATGCTGGGTATGGACGCCCTTTCTAGGACTTTAGTGTCTGGGATCTTGTCTTGCCATTACATCTTTAGTAGCTTCCTAAGGCAGACTATATGGAAGTGGTTTAATTTCCTAACATGTAGCTGGTAAACAGTTCAGATTTCACAAGCATATAGCAGTGTGGACAATACAACTGCTTTGCAGACTTCCAGGTTTGTTTGCAGGCTTATTCCTTTTCTTTCCCACACATTCTTGTACAGTCTGCCAAAGGCCGCGCTAACCTTAGAGATTCTTAGTAGGGTATGACAAACGGTAGTGACATTTATATATGGTGGTAACAGAGCAAGAGGAAGACCCCACAAGTGATGGATCAGTGGAATAGTAGCGGCAACACACCACCTTATACACAGTCCACACAAGTGATGGATCAAGTGGAATAGTAGCGGCAACAAACACCACCTTATACAGTCCTCACAAGTGATGGATCAGTGGAATAGTAGCGGCAACAAACACCACCTTATACAGTCCTCACAAGGGCCTGGTTCAATAAGCTCTTCCTAACTTGCTGCAGGAAGGCATAACAGGTACAGGGGAATCCAGCAGAGAATGTCATGTTCATGCTGGGATATTTTATTCAGCTTTCAGACCAGGAAACTCAAAGTTTAGGTGAGGTAAAGATGCTGACACTGGATAGAACACAAATTGAGAAAACCTGAGGAGTGTATAAGTAGAGACTTCCTTGTCTGGAACTGACAGGATTAATGAAATAGAGAATGGAAAAGAGAATTTAAGACAGAGACGAACTATACGGGGAGAGTTGCAGGAGATAGCAACAGTTAAGACAGTGTTGGTTGATGGCCTGTGCCCCAGTGTGGGATCAAGTGCAGAATAAGAACTCAACATTTAACCTTAGAGCGATGTTCTCCCATGAGATATTATGTCTCACTGGCTGACCTCACATATCTGACTGCAGTCTACTTCAATGTTTTTCTGGCTAACACGTGAACAAGCTCTTCGCAAGAATTATATCTACATATCTCATTAATTTATTCTATCAAATCTAACTCATGACACTTGGGAAGGTTAACCCGGTCAACAAATGCCCGCTGAAGTCGGATGTGTCGACCTAACGGCGCAAGAACGCAGCTATGCTGTAAACAGGCACAATGCAATCACGCCCCCAAAAAAATTCCGGATGAACGCAGAAGAAGAAGAAGAGCTCATGACATTCACCTATCTAACTCATGACATCCACCTATCTGACTCATGACATCCACCTATCTGACTCATGACATGCACCTATCTAACTCATGACATCCACTTATCTGACTCATGACATTCACCTATCTAACTCATGACATGCACCTATCTGACTCATGACATGCACCTATCTAACTCATGACATCCACCTATCTGACTCATGACATCCACCTATCTGACTCATGACATCCACCTATCTGACTCATGACATCCACCTATCTGACTCATGACATCCACCTATCTAACTCATGACATCCACCTATCTGACTCATGACATCCACCCGACTCATGACATCCATCCACCCGACTCATGACATCCACCTGACTCATGACATCCACCTATCTAACTCATGACATCCACCTATCTGACTCATGACATCCACCTATCTGACTCATGACATCCACCCGACTCATGACATCCAATTATCTGCCTCATGTCACAAATGTACATTCTGTTCATATTTGTTTTAAACCTTTTGTTTCTCTTTTTTTTTTTTCAGTCGGAACTCGATGTATCCTTTTTCAGTACTGGTTCTGCATTCAATTATAGAATGCATTAGAAATAAATATGAATTAATTTATCTTTAGACATTATTACCTTGAAGGAAAAGACACTATAATTACATGGATTATATTTATAGTAATCTCAGCCTCATAAAAAGAAGATGGTTCCATCACCCTGCTACTGAGTGAATGTGTGGGCGACACTGTGAGCTGTGAAATTCGCGTGGAATGCTTTTACATCTGTCCTGCATGTTCGGAACAATGGCTACCGGCACTGAAGTTACGGAGTTCGTGCTTTATGTGACACTTTCGCAGGTCGCCCTGCGGTAAAAGACTGAGCCATGTGAGAAAACCCGGGTCAATGAGGTCTTTCTGGTGACTGCTGAGTCCATCGACGATGAACTGTGGTTTTTGTGGATGAATTTTGTGTTGGCATTCTGGTGGCGGCATTATGCACAGTGTACCTGTGCGGGCTGTTGGATTGCCAAGACTCCTGTCTATTCCACTTTTCATATTGGACAGTGGGGAGCATTTTGTGTGATATTCACTGGCACAGGAATGGAGCACAATGGGGACAACCCATTGCCGTGAAGTTGGAACCTCGACTAACTAACTCAGCCTCATAAAATGGGTAATGAATAATTTTCAGTATTTTCTGGAGATTATCCAGCAAGGAAGGGAAGTAAGAAAATGGTCAGCATAACCTCATTATATCATAACATAATATATGTGAAGGCTATAATTTCGCTTCCCTTTGGCAGTCTTTGTGATGATATAATTTTTACCTTTGATGTGTAGTAGTTACCACTATAGCACATTTCCTGTGTTACACTGGAGCACATAAGGGAAGTAAAGAATAGTAGCACTGTAATCTACTGTGCATGTCACACAAGGCAGCTAAGGAGTGTTGGTGTAAAACTGGCTCCCTCATCCCATAGATGTAGCAGAAAAATTCAACCAATCATGAACAAGTTAAGAATTGGCTGGGCTTGAGCTGGTTGAAGGTCTGTCATCATCATTAAGTGCCCTGCCAGCTGGCATAGGCATTTATCTCTCTCTACAGATCTTGGTCTTTGGTGTTCTAGATCAACTCTGCTGATGATATTCCTCCATCTCACAGTCCAACCAGCATCATTTCTCTTGAAAGCCTATGTCTTGGGAAGTACAGGCAACCAGCAGGATTCTGACCACATCACCAACGGAGTGTCCGTTTGGTCTATACAAATATGAGTCTAGCTCCATGTGTCCAATGCACCTCAGGTGTGCAAGATGGACTTTTACTGACATGACTAGGCTCCAATGGGAAATGACAGGCAGAAGATGGCTAGAGCATGCATAGCATTACTGCAGTGATCAATCAATCAATCAGGTGCCATCTCCACAATGAAGGTTGGCTGCAGTGGATCTCCAACACTACCTGCCTCTCGCCTTCACTGTACATTCTGTCAGACTGATGTTCATCCATCTCTTGATGTTATCTTCCCACTTACATCATTGTCTACCTCATGCCCTCAACCTTGCCCTCCAGTATGGTTTTTATAAGAGTATTATGTCTTTTAAAGTGACCAAAATATTTCACTTGCCTCTTTTTTATTTATTTCATCAACTCTCTTTTTATTCCCAGTTTTTCTACAACCTCTGTATTTGATTATTTCTGTTTCCATGAAATACAAAATATTCTTCTATATATCCACATCTCCGGGGCCTCTATTTGACTTTCCAGTTGCTTGTTCAATGTTCAGGCTTCCGCGCCATACTATAGTGCTGCAGTGATCCAGAACATTGATACCATGATGCACGTCAATCACTGCTCTAACACCATATGTTTCTGTGGCATGTGTATAGTGTTTCACTGGTTTCCTTTCCTTCATTGTTGCCCAGATAGTCTACAACATGGAGAGAGTTTACATGATACTAGATGAAATTATCGTCAATGGCAGTGTGGCATTCACCAGCAAAGAACGAGCTCTGATTCCTCTGCAGCTGCTAGATGCTGGCAGCTGAAGCCCAGCCAGTGACTACAGATGTTTCTAGATGTTGGTGTGGACATTAATTTGGTGGTATAGAAAAATGGTTGATGGCTGCCAAGCTCATACTGGAAACTGAATTAACACAAAATGTAACTGGGTGTTGATGAAAGGAGGTACACACACACAGACAGGCAGACATTTCAACCAGTCTTTATCAGCAAACAAGAAACATTTTTGTTTGCATCAGATCACATTTGTCTCTAAACTATTTGTTTTTATTGTCCACTGATAAAGATTTTAGTCAAAATGTCTGTCTGTATCTATCCATGAGGGGGCATCAAATGAAAACCTTAAATGTTTTTTGTTTTGTTTGGGCTGATCTATTTGGAAAGCCAGCTCTGTGGCGAAGGAGTCATGGATGCAGTTCGTAATCCCGCAAATTGCGCTCAAAACACAGCTGCGTTGGTATTTTATTAAATGGTATGGGTGCCAGTCGTTCAGACAGCAATGGCAAACTACTGAATGTAAAACTTGCCCAGGAATCACAAACAGCCAAAGAAATGCTGGTGTTGACTGCTACATCCGTAAAGGATATGCAACTAATATTCAGAAAAAGTAAAGAACAAATGTATTTTTCAATGTAGTCACCGCTGCATTCAATTCAAGTCCTCCAGCGCTGATAAAGTGCTTGGATACCTGTAGAAAAATCAACTCTGAGGTCACTACTCTGTGTGCCTGACCCAGTCGTGAACAGTCTGTCACAAAGTCATGCCATTATGAAACTTCTTACACCACTCATACACTTGCTGGAATGACAGGCACACATCACCATACTGGACTTTCATTTGCCAATCTATAGGTTTGACCCCCTTCACTGATCAAAAACTGGAAAATAGAATGCTACTCCTATTTGGTGCATGTCAAAAGTGGGGGCAGCCATCTTTAAACTGTCCTTATGGCGTCACTGTGTCCATCTGCACTGTAATGTCACATGCTAAACACTCTTGACATCCTTTAAAAAAAATATTGACAGGTTACAAGACAGTGGCTTGGTTATTGTTATTTCTATCACACTTTTAAGGTTTTCATGTGAAGCCCCCTCGTATCTTGTGTGTTTTTTATGTCATCGACATCCCTAGTTATATTTTGAGACTGTTTGGTTTCCATTTATTTTGTGGTATATCTTGTTGCTGTTGTAGCTATTGCAGTGTCCTGCTCTTGACAATCTAGTACTATTCTACACGGAAGAAATCATTGATGATTCAACGGGCAAGACGGCATTTACCTGCAAAGCGCTGTGGTACGTAATGAGCACAGCAAGGCACGTAGAGCGCCCTGGTCATCCATTGCACCTGTATTCGTCTCCAGTCGTCTCGACTTGTCTTGTCTCACTGGATTCAGATGGACTCAGGCGAGAGTGTGGTCGACAAATTGTGCAACTCTTCCTCACTTTAATCCAATTCATCGCGTAAATCATTCTTCATCCAACTTCATGTTTTTTGACGAAGTTAATGCAAGAATCTCAAAGACCAGCACAGCCTTTGGCAGACTACAAAAATGTGTGGGACAGAAATGGAATAAGCCTGCAAACAAAGCTGAAAGACTGCATAGCAGTTGTACATAGAATACTGAAATAATACTAGGGACACGGCCAGAGTACCAACAGGAAAGTACTGCCATAACTATGATGCTGAAATTGAGGCAATCAAGATAGCAACAGAGACTGTGGAATACCTAGAAACGACAGAGCTGATTGATTGGCTAAGGAAGGAGCAAATGAAGAACAGCCTGATATGCCCGTTACATAACACCAAAAGAAAAGAATGATCAAATCAGTCAGAAAGCCACCAAAACCTGCTCAAGATGACAACCACATTATCGACAGACCAGAATAAGTCATTATTCTGCGCCTCAGAACAGGACACAATAGATTACGCAACCACATGTATACAGAATTCAAGATTGGTGAATGATCCATATGCACATGTGAATTGGCGTCGCAGACAGCAGAGCGCATACTCCAAGACTGCCCAAATTACAACATGTCTAGGCAAACCTTCTGGCCTAGAGAGACGACAATGGAAGATAAACTCTATGGACCGCTGAGTGAACTAAATAAGACAGTTAAATTCATACAAGAGATAACATTGCAGTTATAGACATATTTCAAGCGAATGAAAGAAGAACTACATAGCAGTCGTATTATCCATGCTTGTGAAACCTGAACTGTTTACCAGCGACACGCCAGGAAATTCCACACAGTCTGCCTTAGGAAGCTATTGAAGATTAAATGGCAAGACAAGATCCCAGACACTGAAGTCTTAGAAAGAACTTCCATGCCCAGTATCCACACTATACTAATGAAGAAACAAATTCGCTGGGCTGGTCACTTGACTCACATGCCAGATGATACAGGCTCCCTAATTTTTTACAGTGAGCTGCGCTGTGGTAAACGCTCTCAAGGCGGCCAGAGGAAATGCTTTAAAGACACTCTGAAGATCTTGCTAAAAGCTTTTGGAATTCATCACAACACCTGGGAGACTGCTGCCAAAGATCAAAATTCATGGCGTACATCATTACGCAAGGGTGTAATCACTTGTGAAGCAAACAGGACTGCATGAGCTGTGAAAAACAAGGCTGGACACACAAAAAACCACAGCAGGGGATCCTTCTCCTGGAAGGTTAAGCATTCATTGCCCACATTGTCAAAGAACATTTCAAACCAAAAAAATAGGCCTTACCAGCCATCTTAGAACTCACGGCTCCAAACTTTCAACACCACTGGATGAAATGAATGGTCATCATCATTCTTGATGAACAAATACCAGTACTATTCGTACGAAGGTGCTGGTTTGTTGTGCTGTAGTATCTTGAGAATTAATGCATTTCACTGACATAACAAAGTGTAATGTACTTGATGAGATCTTTAATTGTTATTTATTTATTGCATGAAAGTAATGTCTACACAGGCGTGAATGTTAAGGAGGAGATACAATGTAAATAATCATCATCATAGAGTGTTTTGAAGCTTCACATTTTGCAATCTCCAACAAAATGAATTAATTCATGCGCAGACGCTCCTCCATGCCATGACACAAGACTGTCAAAAGTCTTCTCTAGTTATCTTTCCTCTATTTCTCTTTCCATAAATATTTCTAGTTGCACAACTTCATTTGTTCTGCATAAGTGATTATTAGATATATATATATTTGGAATACCCTATTGAAAACTAGACAATGACACAGCTTTCTTTTGCTGAATCTAATGATTTCGTAAACTGTCTTTTACTTGGGGGATTTTCATATTGTTTCTAAGGATCACTTTGACTTTTTTCATACTCCATGGCTGATCTTTTTATTGTTTCTTTTTAAAAATTAATTTGTTGTAATCTTGTCAGACAACTATGGGTTACAATGTAAATGTGACATGATAAATGTTTGCAGGACCAGCTGTAAGCATTACAACTCTCTGTGCAAAGTAGAATGTGACATGCCAGTGGTAGTGATAGATATGTAAGCCAAGACAAAGAACTATTGTAGCTTTTACCTGGTGTGTGTGTGTGTGGGGTTATATTTCTGCATCAGAAACCTGCCATGCTACAAATAATCATTTTGTATCTCCATAATTTACTGCTATTGTATGCCGTGTTTATTTGGTGTATTAATCTGTGAATAAAACGTTGCTTGCATCATATCACTGAGTTGGGTGTAATCAGTTTGCCAATGTTGGTCACTTGTAGCCCCAGTTAAGCCACCCATCCAAGCAACTAGAGCAGCATAAACTTGACAGCATGAAATATACACGAGAGGCAAGACAGCATGTTTTTGTATTCAGTGAAAATCTGCATAACAGATTAACTTTGTTAGGCTTAGAGCAGCTTCAGTATAATTAGATTAATTAAAAATAGATACAATGTGAATGTAAAAATGTGATCTATCACTAAAATGTTTACACTAATCACAATGTTTAAACATGAATATACGCATAGTTCATACGTTTACTTCTATTTTGACAAACCTATTGGTATTTTTATAAAAATTAACTTTTCTGTATGAAGCAATTCTACATGTGATGATAGTTACTCTGGACACAACTAAAAGACTCTTATGACATGCCAATTAGGTTACAGTATTAGTATTATTTTCTTCCCTTATGTACTTTGATACTGGTCTTCTTAGCTGTTCATGGGATTTTTGTATTCTATTAAGGGACCATAGAGGTCAGTATGGCAGAATGGATAAGAACGCTAATTCTTACACATCCAGTGTGCTGATGCCGAGGTCGCTGGTTCAACCCCTACACCGGTCAGTTGGACTAAAGTTGACTTGGGGACATAAATTACAAGTACCACTGAAGTCGGACTGGGTTCGCCTGATGGCGAGGGATACTGGTAATGGAGAAAGCTAATCTACATGAATAAAATTGGTCCAATGCTATAGAAGTAGTAGCACATATATGGACTACGCTTGAGTTCAAAGTGAGCAAATGCAAAAAGGAGCCACATCTCTGAGGCTCTGGACCAGTGTTTTGGTTATCGAGCACACAAACTAGTATGGCTCATATATACATTCATACAGACCATTAAGACCGTGAAGCCTAATATTGGCAGTTGAATGTCAATATATTTCTCTGAACTTTTAAAAAAAAACGGTGTAAAAGAAACAAAAACTAATGTTTACAGGCAAAACAATATGTCACCCCAAAATCATAATTAACAGAAGATATTTAATATGTCAGGAACTCTTGATTCTATAATCAACAATGGGGCCTATTCAGAAGAAGTCGGATGCAGACACAGCAATGATGAGATGGTAAACAGTATTAAGAGTATATTGGTGCAACACCAGTCAATAAATTAGAGCAAAATAGTTGAGAACATGCATCTTTCCATTTATGCATCTTTCCACTTAAAAACATGTTTAGATTATTGTGGACCAAGAAGTAAAATATTGACATCCTAGAAGACCTGAACATCACAGAAAACTGGCTCATACAGAGCATCAAGTCTCAGAAAATGAAGTAGTTTGGCCATATTAAGTGGTTTGGAAAGTACAATGCTGGAATATGGACTTCTGGTCCAATATGGTGGATAGGTGGATGATCTGTTAAGGCCTTGGATTGTTGTCTGTTTCTGGCCCTGGTTTGCTGATGCATTGTCCTCATTTGCACTTGTAGTAGATGATTCTGTTGCCCAACTGAGTTCTGCCAGAACAGAATTTTTCTGCCAGTTCAGAAACATGGTGGATGGCCAGTTGCTGAACTAGCTGTTTTGCCTCATTCAGTAAATGTGTGTGCAACTGCTAGTTTTCTAATGACTGCATCTTCCATTGACAATGAACGGTAGTTCCATTCAGACTGCTGTGTTGGCATTCTGACAACACAAACCACTGTGGATAGACGAACAAGCATTCCACATGAAATCCACATCTCACTGTTGTACCAAGCACTCAACTCAGTAGCTGGGCAACAGAATCTACTACAAGTGCAAATGAGGACATTGGCATTCTGGCAGCAGCTTTATACAGTTGAGAAGCATTTTGTGTGGTTTATAAAGGGGAGACGTGTTGCCATGAAGTTGTAACAACTACTACTTAACCAATGATGGAAGGCTTGATCCATGGAAGAAGAACAGGGGTCAACCAGATGAAGTTAGACACAGGACATTCAAGACATCTTGGGTATGAAGATGCATGAGGCAGTACAACTGACAACAGATTGAGAATCATTTATATAATCCATATTGAGAACGACATTCTGTGAAGGACCTGTTACATTTTAATATATTCTGGCCTATTTAGACACACTAATTAAAACAATTGCGATGCAATTCATGATTCAGTTTCTGCTATTTAACTTAAGATTACCAACAAATAAATGAAGACCCTATTCTCATGTCTTGTTCACACACTAAGACATGAAAGTACTGAAGGGCATAATGCTGCGAAAAAGAGAAAGAGGTTGAACAAGGACAACATTTATAAAACCGACATCCATAGATCTATCCAAAGATATACATGGAATTAAAGAGAGTTACACAAGACAGACAATTATGGAATAAAATTACCAGGAAGATTCACAACCAGCCTTAGGGATGAAATACTCCTCACTACAATCCAATTCATCTTTTCATCGCGCAAGTCATTCTTCATCCAATTTACTGGATGTAATGAATGGTCTTCATCATTCTTAATGGACAAACACCACTTAATGATAACAACCGACGTTTCACTGCGGGCGAGTCAATAAGTAAGTCACACAGTTCTGTGGGATGGCAGGTAAATGTAGTTAGTGTTTTCTACAGGTGTCATTAGGTGACAGCAATATTGAACTTTATATTCCTGTACATCAGGTGGCGCTAGGTGTCTCATGCACATGTGCAGCGCATAAATAAAATGGTGACTACTGTACTTACGGAGTCTACAACCAAAGAGCAACGTGCTGTTGGCATTTTTTGTGGGCAAAAGGACTGCCTGCAATGAACATTCATAAGAAAATGCTTCCCGTTTATGTGGACAAATGTTTGTCCCGTAAAGCGGTGCATAGCTGGGTAGAAAAATTTTCTCTACGCCTTGTGTCCAAACATTCAAGGTTACGCCATCAGCAGGAAAGGTTATGCTGACAGTGTTGTGGGATAGTCAAGGAGTGCTTTCAACCAATTTCAAGTAGAAAGGTGATAATGTGAATTCTGAATCGTACTGTGAAGTTCTATCGATGCTTCATGATACAATTTGATGAAAACGTCCAGGACTGCTGACTAGAGGAGTGTTGCTTCTTCATGACAATGCCAGACCACATACGGCTTGATTAACTCAGGAGAAAATGAACCAAGGTGGGAAGTTCCGGAACATCCACCTTACAGCCCTGACTTAGCCCCTAGCGATTTCCACCTTTTTGGTTCACTGAAAACCCACCTTGGCGGGAGACATTTCACGAAAGATGCCGAAGTTGAATGTGAAGTGAAAACATGCATTAGAAAACAGAGCGTGCAGTTCTATGCAGCCGGTTCGGGAGGACTGATAAAACGATGGGATAAGTGCATCAATGTTGGTGGAAATTATGTTGAGAAATAAAGGGACAATGTATGTATACAAATAAACTGGTTTCAAGTTGTTATATTTAGTTATTTTTCTACAGCCATTTGTGACTTACTTATTGACTTCCCCTCATATACTTTTCATTTGCATGTGCCTATTACTGCAATTATCGAGATAACATTTGAAAATTATTACTGCTATAGGCAGATGTGCCAGAGTTGCAGTTTATGCCGACAGATACCGCTCTTCTTCTCCACATAGGGCAGACACTATCTGGATAACAAATGTAAGATTGACCCAGGTCTCCACTTTGATAAAACCACAAAATGTGACTGGGAAGCTCTGCGAATGGAAATCACACACAGAAACAGGCTAACTCTTTGACTGAAGTCTTTATCAACAAACAAGAAAAAACAAAAAACAATAACAAACATGTCCCGATGTAGTTGCCTGCCATGGGTCTGTGATGTGAGAGGGCCATCACATTTTGTAGGCCTGGATGCACGGAGGAATGGGTGGCCAGGCTTTTCCTCTGTTAGCGGGCAACAAATACAGGTGCCCTCGGCCGACCACTTTCATGGCATTATCAGCGTTAACCTCCTACCAACTACACTAACCCGCTTGCTACACAACAAACAAAAGTGGTTAAAATATTTATCTAGGCATCCTATAGGTAGTCCGATCAACTCATACATAACTGGGAGCTGATTTTGTGCGTTTTTTTATCAAATGCCTAGATAAGCAATCTTTTATGTTTCTTATTTAATGTTTTTCTTGTTCGTTGATAAAAACTTTGGTCAAAACATTTGCCTGTATTTGTGTGTTATTCTTCTTCTTCTGCGTTCATCCGGAGAGAGTTTTTTCGGATGTGATTGCATTATGCCTGTTTACAGCAGAGCTGTGTTCTTGCGCCGTTAGGCAGACACATCCGAATTCTGCGGGCATTTGTTGACCGGGTTAACCTTCCCAGGATTTATTATTCCATTTGCTGACCTTCCTAGTCAAATTCTGTGATTTTAGGTCAGGCCGGTCTCCCTGGCCAAGGGGTTAGTGACATTGTTCGTAATCCTGTATATCCATGCGGGTAAAACAGCAGTAGCGAGAATTGGCAGCGGTTCGCACGGTGCTGGTAACTTACGGTGGTATGTGAGCTGGTCGTTCAGAACGCAATGGCAAACTACTGAATGTAAAATCATGCCTAGTACATCAACAGCAGCTGAAAAAATGCTGGTGTTGACTGCAACATCCTGCAAGGGATATGCAACATAAAAAAAAAGGTCAGCATGGTCAAATGGATAAGAATGTGTGTTCTTAAACATCCGGTGTGCTGATGCCGAGGTAAGGAGTCCAACCCCTATACCGGACAGTTGGACTAAAATGTTGACCTATTGTCCTTGACTTGGGGACATAAATTACAAATAACTCTGAAGTCAGAGTGGGTTCGCCTCATGGCAAGGGACACTGTTAATAGGGAAAGCTAATCCACACACAAAATTCAGTCCAGCACTACTTGAAGTAGTATGTATGGACTATACTTGAATTCAAAGGGGGGGGGGGGGGGGAGTTTATTATTAGTTTGGCAGCCAACCACCTTTTTCAATTCCACTTTGAGAACCTGCCAAGGACTCAAATTTTGCACACTTCAATTCTGCGAGAGCTGAACACTTTGCACACTTCAATTCTGCATAGCTAATTCTCCATAATGATAGGCAATCAGCAACCACGTCTTGCACTCACTTCTTCTATTGTCCTTTATCCACTCATTGGAGCATATAGGCCTCCAAGCTACTCACTGCAAGTCGTCCCGTCCCTGGCTATCCCATGCAGTTGTGTCTACGTCCTCCCCATGATATTCATCACTCCCTAGTTCTCTTCTGTGTGTTTTATAGGTCTGCCTCTACCTTTATTTTTAACCTGTGGATTCCAGGTACAAGAGGAACATGATGAGATGAGATGAGATGAGATTCCAGACAAAGGTCTTTCTAGTTATACTGTTCTCAGTTTTACTGAATTTATGTCCTATCCAGCGCCGTTTCTTCACCTCCTGATTTGCTGGTGTTTGTCTAGTTTCTCCACATTGGTAATTTCATCATATAATTTTAGTCCTTTATTTTGTCCGGGCACCAGTTAATGAATGCTTGTAGTTTATTTGTAATCGTTTTTGGTCTTTCTCCATCCTGCACTCACTGTTTGGAGAATTTACAAACTAGCCCACTGGGATGAAAGCAACAATCCCCAACTCTTCAAACATGAGTGAACAACTGACAGACATGGTTCTTCAACAAAAACATTTACTGCTACAAAAATAAAACAAAAATGACAACTGGAAAAAAACAAATATGGCAAAAGATATATTTATCAACGGAAAAGAATTATAAAAAGAAAGCAGTTTTGAATATCTGGGTTCACTGCTGATAGTGAGGTAAATGTGATGACAGAAATTTGAAAAAGAACAAACAATGCTCAACAAAATCTCCTTCTTCTTCTTCTGCATTCATCCAGAGTGTTTTTTCGGACGTGACTGCATTGTGCCTATTTACAGCAGAGCTGCGATACTTGCACCTGGTTGTTAAGATACATTTTTTTTTTTAAAGTCTTTTTTAAAAGACTAAATACAACTGAGGAAAATACAACATGTAAAAAGGTATGGGTGTTTGGGAAAATAAAATTATAAAGTGAGATGTGCCATGGAAGCTGAGAAGAGGAAGACTACAATATAGATGAATTCAAGATGTGAAAGATTTACATATGGTAGCATCAGATGAAGGATATCTGAGTTATGATGGAGATAAATATTGAAAGACTGTTATGTGTTAGCACAGGACAAGCCAGCCACTGGATGATGAGCCTAACTTCCACCAACACTGTATCTTCATGTGTTATTGTGTGGACATATCTGTATGATGAGCCTAACTTCCACCAACACCATATCTTCATGTGTTATTGTGTGGACATATCTGTATGATGAGCCTAACTTCCACCAACACTGTATCTTCATGTGTTATTGTGTGGACATATCTGTATGATGAGCCTAACTTCCACCAACACTGTATCTTCATGTGTTATTGTGTGGACATATCTGTATGATGAGCCTAACTTCCACCAACACTGTATCTTCATATGTTATTGTGTGGACATATCTGTATGATGAGCCTAACTTCCACCAACACTGTATCTTCATGTGTTATTGTGTGGACATATCTGTATGATGAGCCTAACTTCCACCAACACTGTATCTTCATATGTTATTGTGTGGACATATCTGTATGATGAGCCTAACTTCCACCAACACTGTATCTTCATGTGTTATTGTGTGGACATATCTGTATGATGAGCCTAACTTCCACCAACACTGTATCTTCATGTGTTATTGTGTGGACATATCTGTATGATGAGCCTAACTTCCACCAACACCATATCTTCATATGTTATTGTGTGGACATATCTGTATGATGAGCCTAACTTCCACCAACACTGTATCTTCATATGTTATTGTGTGGACATATCTGTATGATGAGCCTAACTTCCACCAACACCATATCTTCATATGTTATTGTGTGGACATATCTGTATGATGAGCCTAACTTCCACCAACACTGTATCTTCATATGTTATTGTGTGGACATATCTGTATGATGAGCCTAACTTCCACCAACACTGTATCTTCATGTGTTATTGTGTGGACATATCTGTATGATGAGCCTAACTTCCACCAACACTGTATCTTCATGTGTTATTGTGTGGACATATCTGTATGATGAGCCTAACTTCCACCAACACTGTATCTTCATGTGTTATTGTGTGGACATATCTGTATGATGAGCCTAACTTCCACCAACACCATATCTTCATATGTTATTGTGTGGACATATCTGTATGATGAGCCTAACTTCCACCAACACTGTATCTTCATGTGTTATTGTGTGGACATATCTGTATGATGAGCCTAACTTCCACCAACACTGTATCTTCATGTGTTATTGTGTGGACATATCTGTATGATGAGCCTAACTTCCACCAACACTGTATCTTCATATGGTATTGTGTGGACATATCTATATGATGAGCCTAACTTCCACCAACACTGTATCTTCATGTGGTATTGTGTGGACATATCTGTAAGCATGACATGATCAGCCATTGTTGGACTGCAGTCTTGATATGTTGTTGTCTGTTGTCATCACCGACAGTTCCCACCTGCCAGAGAAATGCCAATATTTATGTTTATATTCTTGTAATATATTTAAGGCTATCATAATGAGTTAACTGGGTTAGATAATGTGACCAAAAAACAATCAACAATGAAGAGGCAGAGCAGCTGGTAAAGGATTCTTCATCTCCAGACACCTTCAGATGCCAACATGAATGTATCTAAAGGAAGCAGCAGTCAATGTCAGCTTGTTAGTATCTCCATAGAGTGTGTCTTCACATGGAATGGGTGAGGCCAAAATAGTTTTCTCTATTCTGTATTTGTTGGACATTCTTGCAACATGTTTAGCTGTCATTTTACCAGCTCCACATTAAATTCCTCGGTATCTTCTATATTAGTCATTGGCATCTCCTATCTTTAGTTTATTAAACATGATATTTCAGCCTGTAGTGTCCTGTGCAGTCTGAAGATTGTTACTTGATCTCTTTGGTGGAATTAGTATATGCATCATCTTTCTGGTGGTCTTTGCACCTTTCAATCTATTTCCACCTTACCACTGGTTGGCAACAAGTGCACAAATCACTATTCCCCCACAACTCTCCATAACATATCATCAAATTAATTATCTGGTTAATAAAGAATAACTGACTAGTACCTTGCCAACTTTAGAGACGATAGTTTGTAAAATGGAGTGATACCTCCCCATAGCACAAAGCCTGCGCTTAATTTAGAGACCATGTGTTGCCCATGTAGCATGATCCCTCTCTCAGCCTGCCTAGTTTACTCCAGGTTAAAGGTAACACCAATATGTCTGGAACAAGACAAGCTGCAGAAGCTGCCAGATCATTAAAGCAATGCTCTGTCCACCTGTCAGAGCTTCGATCCTAGACCAGTTGCAGACCAAGGCTTAGGGCCTGGTCTGCCCTGCCTGACATTTAGTCTTCAGATTACATTTCCTCGCACTAGGGTAAGACTTGTACCCTTCCGATAGTGCTCCTCCGCCCAAAGCCGTTGGCACAATGTGGGGTGTCAGGTTTGGTGAGTGCAGTTTTGGCATTAACAGAAAGCAGGTAGTACTGTCTACTGTCATATGGCTGACAGTCATATCTTACATTACCTGTCTTTTGTTAATAAAGAATACATGAATATACTATAGATAATGAATTCTCACTAATTATTTGAATAATTAATTAATTTAATTAGGCACAGAAACTTAGTTAGTTAGTCGAGGTTCCAACTTCACGGCAACGGGTCATCCCCATTAAGCTCCATTCCTGTGCCAGTGAATATCACACAAAATGCTCCCCACTGTCCAATGTGAAAAGTGGAATAGACAGGAGTCTCGGCAATCCAACAGCCCGCACAGGTACACGGCATAATGCCGCCACCAGAATGCCAACACAAAAGTCGTCCATGAAAACCACAGTTATTCGTCGATGGACTTGGCAGTCACCAGAAAGACCTCATTGACCCAGGTTTTCTCACATGGCTCGGTCTTTCTCCTCAGGGTGACCCATCGAAAGTGTCGCACAAAGCATGAACTCCACAGCTTCAGCGCCGACTCCCAGGAGTCTCCTGAAAAATGCACTCGTGAACCGAAATTGCAAATCAGTCAATTCAGCAACAGCCGGTAGCCATTATTTTAACATGCAGGCCACTGTACAGGACAGATGTAAAAGCATTCCATGCGAATTTCACAGCTCACAGTGTCACCCACGCATTCACTCGGTAGCAGGGCGATGGAACCATGTACTACCAGTCCAACATGAGGAAAATGCGATTGCAAACTGTAGATACAAGTGTAAACACATCACAGGCCTTAACGTTCAATGCCTAACCGCCATGATGGCGACCGGAAGTGAGTGCACAGAAACATTAGGTACAAATACCTGAATATCAGTTTTTTAACTTAAAAGGGCATTAATGAAGCTAAACAAAATTAAGAGACACATGAAATAAAATGACCTCTTGATGGGAACATAAATACATTCTGAATTTCACATCACATATGTTTGTATGAACACATTGCTGCTTCCAGCTGTACACATTTTCTAATTTGACATAAAAATGTCCAGTCCTTAAAATAATGTGCTAAAATCAGGTATGCTGGCCAAAACAAAACAAATACTAATTACTTTGAACATGTATGCAACACAACTAAGGATAAATGAAAATGAGACTAATAGCGAGAGCAAAGAAAACAAACTTTAAATGATAATAAAATCAACAATGAAAAATCTTAACTAGAAATTAATACTGCAAGCCATTACATAATTTTATATAATTACTCTACGATTGGCAACCTGTTAAAGGAAATAAAAAAGATTTATTAAAGAAATTAATCAAAGTTAAAAGACCTAATCCAAATAAACAAAAGAATGTCAAAACATTCTACTGTGTTTCAAAAGGGATGAGGGTAACATTACCAATAATAATCTAGTAATCTGGAATTAGTCTACATCAGTGTTTCCCAACGTGGGGCCCACGCCCCACAGGGGGGCAATTCGAAAATGGAAGAAATCGGCTGGATATAAATAACAAAACGGGGAGACTTGAGACTGAAGGTAACTAAATTGGAACCGGACATAAAATCTCCTTGCAGCAAGCATCAAGCGCAAGGATCTCTTCTTCTTCTTCTTCAGCATTCCGAGCCATTGAGGTTCTTTGCTGCAGATACAAGCCTTCTCCATTCGTCTCTCTGGTTGACCTTCTCTTGCCAGTTGTTGATTCTAAGTGCTTGTAGGTCTGTATGTATATTATCTCTCCACTGTCTTCTTGGTCTACCTCGGGTCTACGGTCATTTATTTCCTGAGTGTAAACAAGTTTTGTTTCCCTGTTATCTTCCATTCTTTCTGTGCCCAGCCATTGCATCTATTAGCCTTCATGATACCAATGATTAGCGGGGACTTAAACAAATCATAAATGTCTTTGTTGCTTCTTCTTTTCCACTCTTCACTTTGTGTATCCCTAATGGGCCGAAAGATGCGTCTTAAGACTTTGTTCTCAAAGGTTTGTAACAAGGCTTAGTCTCCTTTAGTTGTACTCCAGATTTCAGAGCCATACAGCACAACTGGTCTGATCAGTGTTTTGTATATTGTGATCTTGGTGTTGCGAGATAGCGCATTTTATTTTAGCAACCATATGTGTTGTGTTGGTGCCCTCGTTTCATTGACTTCAGTTCTTTAAAAAACTTTCTGGATTCGTTTTTCTGGTGATTAGTTTCCATATCTTTGATTATATTGCTCATATATTCTCGCTTCTGCTGCCGATCTATTTTTGTAGCCTCTTTACATTCAGTTCTATATTGCTCTTCATTTTGAATGTTATTGATGTCATTTAACCATAACTGTCTAGCTCTATTTTTCCTAATGGCTGCTTCTTCTCATTTTTGATTGAACCATCTGTTCTTTCTATGCATGGTTCACACACCGAGACATTCTTCTGCAGTGATTTGAATTTTATTCTTGATGTTCAACCAAGTTTGGTCAACGCTTTCCTCCAATGGGTTTTGTAGAGTTTCAAGCTTACATTTTATTTCATCTGCAAATTTCTCTTTGACTGTAATTTCTTGTAGTTTTTCTCTGTTATATGTTGGGTGTAACCTCAGTGGTTTAGTATAGTTAGAAAGCTCTTTTAAGTTTTATTTTACATTTTGCCCCAACGAGGAAGTGGTCGCTGTGACAAGGATCTCACTAAATTTAAATAATAAATAATTACTAATAATTAAAATAATATAGAAAAATCTTTCATTAAAATTAAATTGTGCTTGAATTTCAGTTCTCCATTATATTTTTTTGAAAATTTACTTACTGTGTTTGCTCAATAATGTCCTAGTGATTTCTTCCTAAAACCTATAATTCAAGTTTCTTTAGTGAGCATTTCAATTTTTGAATATTAAAAATTATGTATATGTGTGGGGGGGGGGGGCATAAGAATGTTAGAAAGGCTTTGGTGGGGCATGGCACAAAAAAGGTTGGGAAACACTGGTCTACATAGTATCTGGTACCTGCAACCATGAGATCAGGCTGGGTTGATCTCAGGCCTGTATAGGTCCAGAAAACAAATCAGTCCTGCCAATAACAGAAACTGAACTACAAACCAGTGCACCGACTAAACCTAACTACAATCTGATTGTGAACAAATGCTGTGAAATATCTACAAACATTCACAAGTTTTACCTCAGATCATGAGGCAAATAACTGCGATCTAGTTTGTGCTCAATAATGACCATCAATGCAAGTGTCTTCAGTGTTGGGGCTGCAAAGATAATTCCATTTACCATTAAACATTATTAATTTATGTTTTTGTATCAGACATACAGAAAAATAAAGATTAAGAACAGGCTTGGAAAATACATACTCAATATGAAAAATATGCAAAAATCAGATGTGTTAATATAAGAAATATGAATAAACTAGCAAGCAAAGGCTTTCAATGTACACCTCAACATCAAATATACAAAAGGGTGAATAAAAAGGACATGAAAAAGGACAAAATAGAAGAAGTGTGAGGAATATGATTGACAAAAATGTAAGTATACATTTTAGAAGAAAGATAGATGAACAACTTTCACCTTTGTAATATGTCAATATGAAATGTTAGGATCAATCATAAATAGATTTAACAAATGAATACGACACTGTACAGCGTCAGGTCTTAGTCAGATATGATAAAGAGCTACCGTATGACAGCAGACGGTACTACCTGCTTTCTGTTAGCGCCGAATGTTGGGCGGCGCTTACTAAACCTGACACCCCACATTGCGCCGACTGCTTTGGGCGGAGGTGCACAATTTGCACCTTATCCTGGTGTGAGGAAATGCAACCTAAAGACAAAATGTCATGGCAGGGCAGACCAGGCCCTAAGCCTTGGTTGGCAGCTGGTCTAGGATCGAAGCTCTGACAGGCGGACAGTTAGAGCACTGCTTTGCTGATCCGGTAGCTTCTGCAGCTTGTCTTGTTCCAGATGTATTGGTGTTACCTTTCCTCTGGAGGCCGAGAGAGGGACCATGCTGCATGGGGTAACACATGGTCTCTATATTTTAGCTCAGACTTTGTGCTATGGAGAGGTATAACTCCATCTCTCGTCTTAACCGGTCTTGGAATCAAAGCAAGAGGTAGCAGTTATGGGTTATAAATCCTTGTCAAATGGCATAGACACGGGGCACTACAGATAGCCTCTGATGGTGGGAGACATCTACAGGTGTCACTGATCAGCTACCGCCCGCCTCAAGCTGGGTATTCCCCAGTCAATTGGGTGTTGATCCGCCACAGCCAAAATATTGGCTACATACAAGCCACTATACTATCATATTCTCAATGATAATCAAGTGTACAAGCCACTATACTGTCATACTTCCAATGATAAGCAAGTGTACAAGCCACTATACTATCATACTCCCAATGATAAGCAAGTGTACAAGCTACAATACAATCATACTCCCAATAACAAGCAAATACACTAAGCATTATAATATACTCTCAATAAGTGAGTGTACACGCCACTTTATTATTAATTACATCCCCAATGATAAGCAAGTGTATAAACCACTATACTATCATGACCCCAATCATAAGCAAGTGTACAAACTACTATACTATGTATAATAATGATAAGCGAGTGTACAAGCCACCTTTATATCACAATCTAATGACCAGGTGCCATCTCCACAAATAAGGTTGGCTGCAATGGATCTCCAACACTGTCTGTCTCTCGCCTTGACTTTACATTCTATCACACTGCTGTTCATGCATCTGTTGTCTTCCCACTTACATAGTTTGTCGACCTCTTGCTCACTTGCCCTCAACTTTACCCTCCAGAATGGTTATTATAAGAGTGTTATTTTTCCAATATAATCTCCAATGATAAGGAAGTGCACATGCCACTACACTATCATATCTCCAATGATAAAGAAGTGCACAAGCCACTGTACTATCATATCTCCAATGATTAGTAAGTGTACAAGCCACTATACTATGTATCATCCTCCCATTATAAGCAAGTGTACACACCAATAATTTACCATGATACTGTTGACAAACAAATGTACACACCAATATTTTAACATGATACTGTTGACAAACAAATGTACACACCAATATTTTAACATGTAGAAGTTGACAAACAAGTGTACAAGCCACAAATGTACCATGCAACTGTTGACAAATAAGTGCACAAGTACCTAATTTACCATGATACAGTTAACAAGCAAGTGCACAAGCACCTAATTTATAATAATTCAGGTAACAAGCAAGTGCACAAGCACCTATTATACCATGATACAGTTAACAAGCAAGTGCACAAGCACCTAATTTACCATGATACAGTTAACAAGCAAGTGCACAAGAACCTAATTTACCATAATGCAGTTAACAAGCAAGTGCACAAGCACCTATTTTACCATGATACAGTTAACAAGCAAGTGCACAAGCACCTAATTCACTATGACACAGTTAACAAGCAAGTGCACAAGCACCTAATTTACCATGATACAGTTAACAAGCAAGTGCACAAGCACCTAATTTACCATGATACAGTTAACAAGCAAGTGCACAAGCACCTAATTTACCATGATACAGTTAACAAGCAAGTGCACAAGCACCTATTTTACCATGATACAGTTAACAAGCAAGTGCACAAGTACCTAATTTACCATGATACAGTTAACAAGCAAGTGCACAAGTACCTAATTTACCATGATACTGCTATCAAGAGCAGCTGGCTGAGAGGCTAGAATGCCAGATTCTCCTTCCAGGAGACCTGGGTTCAAATCCTTGGTAAGGTGTGGATTTGTTTCTGTCAGGGGCAAAAAGAAAGCTCTAACCAGCACAGTTCACGGCGACTGCACTAGCCAGGCGGCCTTCTTCTTCTTATTCTTCTGGGTTCATCCGGAGTTTTTTTCGGATGTGATTGCATTGCGCCTGTTTACAGCAGAGCTGCGTTCTTGCGCCGTTAGGCCGACACATCCGACTTCTGCGGGCATTTGTTGACCGGGTTAACCTTCCCGGGGCCAGGCGGCCTTAATTCCTCAGGTTCAAGACCCCCTTGCCATACACCACAAGGTACTATACAGGCAGTAAATGGCAGCTTTTTTTTTACTTATCAAGCAAGTGCACAGTCACCCAATTTACCATGACACTGTTGACAAACAAATGCACGAGCACCTAATTTACCCTGATACTGTTGATAAGCATGCACACTAAATCAATCAGGAATAAAGGACCACTTTTACCTCCTTGACGCAACTGGGTAAATGTTCCTATCTAATATTTTACAGATCAATCACCACCTGAGTGGTGATGTGGCAAATTTCATGCTGGCAGCTTTACCCCCAAGAAATGTCCTGTTACCCAGTTCAGGTTAGGTCGATCTAGGAGCTCAGACCAATTTTACAAATAAAACCCCATGTAAATTTGAATCCTTCACCACTGGGCCGGCAGTCGAGAGTGCTAGGACTAAACTGCTGCAGCTCCCAAGGGAGTACTCAACAAAGAATATTGGCATAACTGAATCAATATGTATGATGTTAACATTTAGTTGCATATCCTTTACAGGATGTCGCAGTCAGCCCCAGCATTTTTTGGTTTCCGGCAGTTTACGTCAGTAGTTTGCCATTGCTTTCTGACCGACCGGCACTCATACAATTTTATAAAAAACACCAACGCATGGTGGTCTGCTGCCAAATCGACCGCAGCAGTGTTTTGAACACGGTAAGTGAGACTACGAGCCTCATCCATAACCTCTTCGCCTGGGAGCTGATGTTAATATGATCAATGTAAAATTAGAGGCAATGCAAGGCAAGACAGTCTATTACATTTAAATAAAGCTGATTGTTTTCCAGAAGATTTATGCACCTGTATGATGTGAAAATATATAATAGTGACCAAGATCTAGGGAGCCGAGGTAATGTAGCATCTGGATACTGGCTTGCCTTACCAGTGGACGGGTTTGATCTGCATCATGGCAGTTTCAAATGTATAAAATGGCCTGGCTCCCTGTGTGATCCGACATAAAATGAGTGCCAGGAAATGTCTTGGGAAGTCAAGGCAACCAGCGAGATACAGACCACATGGCCAACTGATTGCCGTTTGGGCTACACAAATATGGCTCTAGGGACTTTTACTTGACTTACCCAAATCCAGAATATATAAGTCTGATCTGTCAATGAGATTTGAGTCTGACTGCTGAGGTGAATTTGATCTGTCGAATGCATCTCTGGGACTGGTTCCACCAAAGAAAAATACTTTACTTCCCACCACACATGCACACTGACGTCTTCGAGGGGTTGGGCAGATGCCTGGCGGATTTAGCTTACACCACGTCATCGTAGCTGGAAGTTTAATCAAAACACTGTTTGTGAAAATTAAATATAAGTAGATTAAAAGTATGATTATGGGTCAAGACAAAACAGTCAGAAACTTTCTGCTCAAGGCAGATAATTCATTTATGCAGCACAGTGGTTTTGGCCCATGCACCCCTTCACCATATGTTCAGAATGTCACTCCCCTCCCCCTTTTCATATTTCCTCCCTTTAAATCTTTCTCTCTTCCCCCCCCCCCTTTTACGCAGTATACGTAAAAATAGAAGCTAAATTTAATAACACATATTAGAACAAGTCTAGATGTCTACATAAAATGTGATTTGCTGGTCTACTTACGTTATAAAACGAATTTCAGAAGAGCGAGAAGTACAGAACCGTAAAGTATGGAGGGAAAAACAATATCAAGTAACCGGTTCTTGTATTAACGCGATCTTGAAATAATCTTAATCCCCCCACCCATGGAAACCCTAAAATTCCCCACTGATTGAGAACCACTGATGTTGCAAGTTCTTTGAAGAATGTCGGTCTGAACACAACCCATCAGAAAGACCTTGATCTTTTGCGAGTTCCTCTGCTTCATGCATTTTCATGCCCAATATGTCTTTGATGTCCTGTATCCACCTTCATGCTAGTTGACCCCTGACTTAGGAACCAGGTCTCCAGGTCTTCCATTACTGTTCTTTCTAATGGCACTGTGATGTTAAATGAGGCCAAAGTATTTCAGTTTCTGCCCCACATCTGAATGTTGCCACAAATGACAACTGCCTCTTCCTGATGTTTGAGATAATGTCCTTAAAAATGTGACTTTCAAGTGTGTGCGGGTGTTGAGCCATTGGCTCTTGATACTGTTTAACCTCTGCACTGCTCTGGCCAGCTTCCTCCTGACTTCATGTGAACTGTCCCCAGTGTTGTTAATTACGGAGCCGAGATATTCAAATCTTGTGACATTTTCAGTTTCTTCATTGTTGGTTGTAACTGTGGTTGACATGCAGTTCTGTTGTGGACATTATTTTGGTTAGTGCAGAAAAAGATATGTAAGAATTTTGCAAGAACCAAGTGATGACTGAATTTACAACCATGGTCAGACTGCGAGAACAGCAAGTTAACAGAAGTGTGCTCAGACAAGAACACTATGCAGGAAGCCAAAGAAGATTAATAAACCAACACAGAACTGGTGTCATGAGCCATTAAACACTGTGGGATTTACTGAGGTGAAACAAGCACTTGTGGATGAATGGTTTGATGTCCAATAAGGATGATCTGTCGACTGACTAACAGAAAAAGATTTTGATCTTCAGTGTCCTGTAACAGACAGGATTAACTGATCTAATCCCTTAATCTTTTTTCAATGCAGAGAGTACAATACAATTTCATATATCTAGTGTTCCACATTGTTCAGCATAGGACTGACGTCATAATACTATCCAATAAAAGACAAACTTTGTCATATTATTGTCCAATGTAGAGATATATGCTATAATAATAATAATAATAATAATAATAATAATAATAATGTTCAGTGTAAAAAAAGACAACACTGTCCAGTGCTGTTAGATGGTTTTACCATATAGCTGTAGGAAGAGACATTATCATTTTGTCTAGTGTCATCATCATCATGTACCATGCTGATAAGCGTGGGTGGTCATGTTTCACCATCTCACACGATCACCATAGTTGTGGATCAGTTCTGTGTTCTTGTCTCAACCATATCATGTGGCCAAGCCATCCAGGTATTTACTTCTCTGTCTTCCCCCTTTTTTTTAACCCTCAATTTTGCCACTTGTCACCAAGTTCTCCAATTTATTTCTTCTCATAACGTGCCCAAAAAATTTTGACTGTCTATGTCCAATTTCTCTAATCAGTTAACAGTTTTCATTTGTTTCTTATAGGAATTGGTTATTGGTTTTCTGTCTGTCTAAGGTATTCTTTGCATTTTCCTCAGAAACCACATTTTCACAGCCATTAGATGTTTTTCAGCTTGTCTGCTCACTGTCAATGTTTCACATCCATTACAAAATAACAGATTCTATGTAGCTCATCAACAAACACTCTTTTTCTTTTTGCAAATGACATCTTCTTATTGGTCAGTATGTTCTCCATCTCACAATAGGCTACCTTCGCCATGGCAATTCTTGTTCTAATCCCTTCAAGGCACCTCCCATCAAATGTTATGACTGATACAAGATAGTTGTACCGATTCACTTGTTTAAGAATAATCCCATTTACCTGTATATTACATTGTGGTATTTCTTTCTTCCTTGTGATGACCATAATCTGTGTCTTCTTAAATTTAATTCTAACCCCAGTTGTTCACTATATGCAACAACTGCATCTACTAAATGTTGCAGATCCTGCTCACTGTCTGCAATCAATACTCTATCATCCAATGTTATTGGTGTTATGTCCATCCATGGTGATTCCCCTCATGTCTTCTAAATTTCTAAAAATATTCTCACTGTACTGGGAAAACAGATCTGAAGACATTACACACATCCCTGTCGTACATCAGTGAAAATAAAGATCGTTCGTTCGTTCGCTCTCTTAATAGGATGATATTGACCTACTTCATTAACAATTTTTATGGCAGCTTGTTGTTTCCATTATATGGTTTTACAAGTTTAAGGTTTTTACTATCAATTTGTAGATCTGTAAGCATCATCCCTGGCCAGGGGGTTAACAACATTGTTCGTAATCCTGTATATTTACATGGGGAAAACAGGGGGTATGTGAGCCGGTTGTTCAGAAAGCAATGGCAAACTACTGAACGTAAAACTTTCCAAGTACGTCAACAGCAGCTGAAAAATGTTGTTGTTGATTGCAACATTCTGCAAGGGATATGAAAAAAAAGCATCATCAATTGACCAGTATAGCAACATATTTTGTTATTATATTGTCCTGTGTAAGTGCACTCCCTTTTCACAATTTTGTCCAGCTCTTGGTTTTTAAATTCTTATTTTAATATCTCTGTTTCCCTACATTGTCTTTGTCTACATTTTGCTACTTAGATAGGTGTATATTCTACCACTTGAAGTGAGGTTTCACCAAAGAAGATTGGGTTATCATCTGCTTGGTTTATTCTCATGATCTTTGTCTTTCTTGCATGAATTTTTAGACCTATCTGTTGTTGATGTTGTGACGTCCCGTCAAGTATCTTTAGTTTATTCAACATCTGATTTAATGTATGGGACAGGAAGGCAATATCATCAGCAAAGTCCAGGCCATCAAGCTGCCCTCTCAGATTCCAATGAATTCTATTTCTCGCAGTTGTTATTATTCTCTTCATAATCCAGTCTGTAGACTGTAGGCAATAAAAATAATAAAGTTTACAAAAGGGTCCCTGTGCATTTCTGTTCTTATTTCAAATGTACCTGATAGTTTACCCTATGACGAACTCTACATTTCATGTCATTATATTTCACCCATATGAGATCACTCATTTTCTGTGGGATCCCAGAGTGCCTCATCAATTTCCAAAGGGATCAATGCTGCTGAAGACCTCTTCATTGCGGGATAAAGCTTGTGAACATTATTTTATCTTCAAGATTAAAATATTGAATTTTGAATTTCTAAATGGGCTTCATTAAAATTGAATAATGTATGTGAGATAGAGAGAGTTAAGATGGTACAGTGGTTAGTTCACTAGCTTGCTGACTTAAATCCTTGCAGTGGTAGAATTATTCTGTTTCAACCTATATGACTAAGCCGTTGAAGGAGCCTAAACAATTGTTACCAGATAATTTTAACAACCTTCTCCAAATTGACTGGGAAGGAAAAATGAGGAAAGGAACTGGCCACCCTACCTCATACTTAGTCTAGTATATGTGAAGTCTTAAGACTTCACAACCCAGTGGCAGAACCTGCCTTAGGACTATCTTTAAATTTTTTGCGAGCTAAAACAGTATGCAAATGAGCTACGAGGTAAAAGTGTGAACATAATTTTATCATCCAGATCAAAGTATTCATATTTGAACTTCTACGCATAATTTCCAATATCATATATGAGCTAGAACAATGTGCAGGAGAGTTCCACAGATATATAACACTTGTGAATATAATTTTATCTTCATGATTAAGAGTATTAATTTGTTTAATGTCATCAGTATCTTTAGAATGAAATGTTACATTAATTGAGACGTTGTTAAGGCGTTGTTCCACAGATATATAACACTTGTGAATATAATTTTATCTTCATGATTAAGAGTATTAATTTGTTTAATGTCATCAGTATCTTTAGAATGAAATGTTACATTAATTGAGACGTTGTTAAGGCACCGCTCCCATGCTTACAAAGTCATATATTAGAACATTCTCCTTCAACATTCTTTCTCTTCAAGGAGTATATGGCTTCAAACATCTCATGCCAAATGTTAACATGTACAACTTTTACCAATTGTTTTTTTAAATCTTATTTGAGAAGATCTGGTATCCCAACTCACTTTCAAGAGATGATGTCACATCATTAGAAAATATGCTGGGTGCTAACCTGGTAAATTCTGAGCCAGAGTCAACAGTGAAGCCTCTCAGTCAGATTACCCTCTAGGAACCACAGATTTAGATTCTATAGTATACCCATGTTTTTGCTTCGAGTCTTGCTATTTTGACTCAGGGAACTAAAGAATACAAATCTTCCATGACACAACTATATAACTGGCTTCAACATCATCTTCCATTTTTGCAGATATGCATCGTGAAAATCATGATGTATGCGCTGTTTGTCCTCCAGCCAGTGGCAGAGAGCGGCTAGAAAATCTGGCCGACACTCAGTACACCAAGGAAAGGTCAGACGGCCAAATAATCAGACTGCAACTGGTACCATTAGTGTTGGGACTTGTCGCTGGTTGTTGAAGATGAGGACAGAGTGCTTATTGGAATGTCCCAGATGCTGTGATGTTGGTTACTGACTCAACTCAACTTGATGTCATTCCATTTGACTATAATGTCTTTGATGTCATGAACTCATTTCCTTCTCAGGCGCCCTCTTGCTCTCTGATCAGATCTACCTTGGTGTAGGGCCAGTGCTGATAACTAATGGTGTTGTATTCTAATGAGATGGCCACACCATTTGATCTTCTACCTTTCGCTGTATATGGCACACAGTGCTGGTTTCATTACAGTTAGACAGTATGTTGTTGACACAAGAATTGCTCCATCGACTGAAGGAAGAAATGAATACAAATCATTCACGACACAACTATATAACAGGTTTTATACAAGTTGAATATATGTAAGTAAATAAACCACTTACTGGGGTCAAGCTGGTGAAGATCATTGTAGTGGCACTCTAACTTTCCATTATAGCCTCCAAACACATAGATTAATCCTTTGTATTCAACTGCAAATGTCATAAGCTTGTAGAATTATAGCATCATGTGTGGGATAATCAGCAAATGATTTATATGATACATTATTTATCAAATGGTATGTAAATAATTCTCCACTCCTTCTTCCTTCTCTTCTTCTCCTTCTTAACCGTCTCCTTATCTGCACTTCTTCAGTCACTGATAGTCTGTCTCTAAGCAGATCCTACTATTTCATTCAGCTCATTCTCGGCTTTACTATTTGTTATATATCTACTTGGATAACTAAACAGTTAGCACTGCCCATGCAAATGTTTATAAACTCAGTGCATGCCATTTGAGAAATGATCAGTCTACAGAAAACAAAATTGTTTATGAAAATTGAGCTATCTATGGAAACTTGAAAAACTATCACCTGAGTCAAATTTTTACTTAGCACAAATTGCCCCTGAAGTTTTGATTTGATTTGTAAAGGATCATTTTCATTGCATGCAGATATCTTCATTAGTGCTCTAGTCTTCTCCCACAGATCACAGACTGAACACAATCTCTTTGAAAAATGTGCAAGATGCACTAAATCGTAACTATGAAAATACACTTCCATCAATATTGCACTATCATAAACATGAATTGCATTTAAAATGTTCAATACACATTGAGTATGGCATTTTAATGATAGAAAGATGTACATGTTCACAGCAGAGAGAAACAGCAGCCTGAGCAACTCCGTTAAAACCAGAGTGGAGCAAACAGAGCCGCTGGAACCACCGCTTCTTCTTCTTCTTCTTCTTCTCCTGCGTTCATCCGGAATATTGTTTGGACATAATTGCGTTGTGTCTGTTTACAGCAAAGCTGCGATATTTGCACCTTTCGGCCGACACATCCAACTTCTGCGAGCATTTGTTGACCAGGTTAACCTTCCCAGGGATATCACAGCAACTCTGCTGACACTCAAATCCGAGCTGCAGAAGGGTACAGTAGACTCAAGGACCCCTTTACACATCTTAAGACACATTGGGCAGATGGTGCTAGACCCATGTTTTATAGACCAATCGGCACTCGATGGGTGATGTGGTCAGTATGAAGCCAGACTAATTTACTTTCCAAGACATTTCTTTGCATCCATCTCAGGCTGGTTCATCCTGAGAACCATGTCAATTTTAAACATCGGAATCCACTCTGATGCGGATTGAACCCATAACCACTAGGCAGGGAGTCTCCATGGTGAAATGGTCAAGCCGTCTGACTTGGGCTCCGAAGGATGTGGGTTTGATTCCGGGCTGCATTCTTCAGTTCACGAATGCATTTTTTCAGAGACTCCTGGGGGTCATCACTGGAGCTATGAAGTTTGTGCTTTGTGTGACGCTTTCCGCGCTGCAGAAAGTGACTGAGCCATATTGGATAAAAGCCCGGTGCAATGAAGTCGACTCTATCGACTTTTAAGCGACCACTAGGCAAACTGGTAAGCATCTAGCACCATGCTACCACAGCTTCTTGCAGTGGAGTACCCTTAAAATATCCCTGTTCCAAAAGTCGGGTCAATAATACTAATCCTCTTAGAGAAACATAAGAATATTGCGAAACTATACACAAACTTGACCACAGACAACTTACAAGCTGAATGACTCCGCCTTCCCTCAGGTGCTGCCTGTGGGATCAGCGAAGACTGCAACCATGTGTTAGAGCTGGTATCAAATGCATGGACTTTATTACAGTAGAATTCACTGTTTGTGAACCGGTCGCCACTCACGTCTCCACGACCACCAAATATGTACATGATGTTTCCAATAGCTGTTGCAGTATGAAAGTCCCTCCACCTGGCGGGTTTACCCTAGGAAGTAACAACAATCAAATACAGTATACCCACATAGATGCTGTTAAAAGGGAGTGAGGTGATAGGTACTAACATATACTAGATAACACCATTATGAGATGAGGTGACCAACTCCTTTCCTCACTACCTTTCTTTACCTAAAAAAACTGGTGATGCCCAATTAATAAGGATAGGAACCCGGAGACATAATTCGTTGAAAAAAAAATCTCCCTGAAGAAGTTCAAACCCCCAAACTAATCTTGACAAACCAATGCACTAGTCATGAAGTTAATACTGCACCACTGCAAGATAAACAATATACAAACCTCTTTAACAGCGGTAGGATGTAAACTTGATAAATTATAGTATACCCATGCAGATACTGTCCAGTCGCCACAATGTTCTGCCGTGACTCTCTTCTCATTACATGACCAAAGAACACTGCTTATCGCTTTCTTATAGTTTGGTATAATGTTCTGCTTTCATTAGCCACATGGTATATGATGGTTCATTGGTCACCTGATATATGATGGTTCATTGGTCACCTGATATATGATGGTTCATTAGTCACCTGATATATGATGGTTCATTAGTCACCTGATATATGATGGTTCATTGGTCACCTGATATATGATGGTTCATTAGTCACCTGATATATGATGGTTCATTAGTCACCTGATATATGATGGTTCATTGGTCACCTGATATATGATGGTTCATTGGTCACCTGATATATGATGGTTCATTAGTCACCTGATATATGATGGTTCATTGGTCACCTGATATATGATGGTTCATTAGTCACCTGATATATGATGGTTCATTAGTCACCTGATATATGATGGTTCATTGGTCACCTGATATATGATGGTTCATTGGTCACCTGATATATGATGGTTCATTGGTCACCTGATATATGATGGTTCATTGGTCACCTGATATATGATGGTTCATTAGTCACCTGATATATGATGGTTCATTGGTCACCTGATATATGATGGTTCATTGGTCACCTGATATATGATGGTTCATTAGTCACCTGATATATGATGGTTCATTGGTCACCTGATATATGATGGTTCATTAGTCACCTGATATATGATGGTTCATTGGTCACCTGATATATGATGGTTCATTGGTCACCTGATATATGATGGTTCATTGGTCACCTGATATATGATGGTTCTTTAGTCACCTGATATATGATGGTTCATTGGTCACCTGATATATGATGGTTCATTAGTCACCTGATATATGATGGTTCATTGGTCACCTGATATATGATGGTTCATTGGTCACCTGATATATGATGGTTCATTAGTCACCTGATATATATGATGGTTCATTGGTCACCTGATATATGATGGTTCATTGGTCACCTGATATATGATGGTTCATTAGTCACCTGATATATGATGGTTCATTGGTCACCTGATATATGATGGTTCATTGGTCACCTGATATATGATGGTTCATTGGTCACCTGATATATGATGGTTCATTAGTCACCTGATATATGATGGTTCATTGGTCACCTGATATATGATGGTTCATTGGTCACCTGATATATGATGGTTCATTGGTCACCTGATATATGATGGTTCATTAGTCACCTGATATATGATGGTTCATTGGTCACCTGATATATGATGGTTCATTGGTCACCTGATATATGATGGTTCATTGGTCACCTGATATATGATGGTTCATTGGTCACCTGATATATGATGGTTCATTAGTCACCTGATATATGATGGTTCACTGGTCACCTGATATATGATGGTTCACTGGTCACCTGATATATGATGGTTCATTGGTCACCTGATATATGATGGTTCATTAGTCACCTGATATATGATGGTTCATTGGTCACCTTATATATGATGGTTCATTGGTCACCTGATATATGATGGTTCATTAGTCACCTGATATATGATGGTTCATGAACCACCTGATAAACGATGGTTCATTAGTCACATGGTATACAATGGTTCATTAGTCACGTGATATACGATGGTTCATTAGTAACATGGTATATGAGGTTCATGAACCACCTGATAAACGATGGTTCATTAGTCACATGGTATACAATGGTTCATTAGTCACGTGATAAACGATGGTTCATTAGCCACTTGATATATAATGGTTAAGGAACCTCTACATATATGATAGAAAGTCAGATTTTAGATATGACTGAGCTACCGTATGACAGGACTCAGGCAACCAGAACACAAATGCACCACTGGACATGAGAGTAAAAGCTCACAGTCTTCCAGAGGATACACCAGACAAGCAAATCATAGTCTCCTTCTTACACATTTCTACTGTTCCCTCTAGCTTAGTCTTCAGTGGGCTCTTTGTATGTGTTCAAAATATTTTATTTTTCAGGCTCTGATCTATTAATTCTTTTTTTCATTTGCAGAATTGATCATATAAAAGTGAAACAAATCATCAGACAGACAATTTATAACATTGCGGTAAACCAAATAATCAGAATGAATAACAATATCAATTAAATGAAACAAATAAAGACCAATATGACACATCAAAGTGTTACTTACTTTCACATTTATGACTGCCCAAGCAAATGTTTGTAAACTCAGACACTGAACATCATTTGAGAATCGATCAGTCTACAGAAAACAAAATCTGTTTACAACAACTGAGCCATTTATGGAAACTTAAAAAGATATCACACCATGATAAAATAAGTAAAATTTTCAATTAGCACAAATTGCTTCTTAATTGTTGGTTTCTTCTTCTTCTTCGTTCATCCGGATTTTTTTTTCGGATGTGACTGCGTTGTGCCTGTTTACAGCAGAGCTGCGTTCTTGCGCCGTTAGGCCGACACATCCGACTTCTGCGGGCATTTGTTGACCGGGTTAACCTTCCCGGTAATTGTTGGTTGATTCTTAAAAGATCTGTCACTGAACCATAAGTGCTCCAGTCTCCTCCCATAGATCACACACATACATCTCCATAAGTGCTCCAGTCTCCTCCCATAGACCACACACATACATCTCCATAAGTGCTCCAGTCTCCTCCCATAGATCACACACATACATCTCCATAAGTGCTGCAGTCTCCTCCCATAGATCACACACATACATCTCCATAAGTGCTCCAGTCTCCTCCCATAGATCACACACATACATCTCCATAAGTGCTCCAGTCTCCTCCCATAGATCACACACAGATATCTCCATAAGTGCTTCAGTCTCCTCCCATAGTTCACACACAGATATCTCCATAAGTGCTCCAGTCTCCTCCCATAGATCACACACAGATATCTCCATAAGTGCTTCAGTCTCCTCCCATAGATCACACACAGATATCTCCATAAGTGCTCCAGTCTCCTCCCATAGATCACACACAGGCATCTCCATAAGTGCTCCAGTCTCCTCCCATAGACCACACACATACATCTCCATTAGTGCTCCAGTCTCCTCCCATAGATCACACACATACATCTCCATAAGTGCTCCAGTCTCCTCCCATAGATCACACACATATATCTCCATAAGTGCTCCAGTCTCCTCCCATAGATCACACACAGATATCTCCATAAGTGCTCCAGTCTCCTCCCATAGATCACACACATGTATTTCCATAAGTGCTCCAGTCTCCTCACATAGATCACACACAGGTATCTCCATAAGTGCTCCAGTCTCCTCCCATAGATCACACACGGATATCTCCATAAGTGCTCTAGTCTCCTCCCATAGATCACACACATACATCTCCATAAGTGCTTCAGTCTCCTCCCATAGATCACACACAGGCATCTCCATAAGTGCTCCAGTCTCCTCCCATAGATCACACACATATATCTCCATAAGTGCTCCAGTCTCCTCCCATAGATCACACACTGAAATGTTCATAAGTGCTCCAGTCTCCTCCCATAGATCACACACAGGTATCTCCATAAGTGCTCCAGTCTCCTCCCATAGATCACACACTGAAATGTTCATAAGTGCTCCAGTCTCCTCCCATAGATCACACACTGAAATGTTCATAAGTGCTCCAGTCTCCTCCCATAGATCACACACTGAAATGTTCATAAGTGCTCCAGTCTCCTCCCATAGATCACACAGATATCTCCTTGAGCGCTCTGTGCTGAAGAGGTCAAGTCAAGCCTCGCCCCATGAAGGTTATTGGTTCATTTTTGGACTGCGCAGTTCAAATCACAAGTGCAATTTATATTCTTAACCCCTAGTGGTCACCACTGAGTCTACAGAATTTGTGGTTAGTGTGAGCAGGCGGCTTGCTGTTCTGAAGAGAGAAATTGAACAGGATGAGATAAAACCTAGTGCAATGAAATCGATTCTATTGCTTTTAACCTTTAACCTTTTTAAGTATAGATTTATGGAATCACGAGAGAAAGTCAATAAGTAAGTCACAAATGGCTGTAGAAAAATAACTAAATATGATAACAACTTGAAACCAATGTATACATACATTGTCCCTTTATTTCTCAACATAATTTCCACCAACACTGGTGCACTTATCCCATTGTTTTATCAGTCCTCCCAAACCAGCTGCATAGAACTGCATGCTCTGTTTTCTAAACCACGTTTTCACTTCACGTTCAACTTCGGTGTCATTTGCAAAATTTCTCCCACCAAGGTGGACCAAAAAGGTGGAAATCGCTAGGGGCTAAGTCGGGGTTGTAAGGTGAATGTACCAGAACTTCCCACCATAGTTGGTTAATTTTCTCCTGAGTTAATTGAGCCGTATGTGGTCTGGCATTGTCACGAAGAAGCAACACTCTTCTAGTCAGCAGTCCTGGACGTTTTCTTCGAATTGCATCATGAAGTATCGATAGAACTTCACAGTATGATTCAGAATTCACATTGTCACCTTTCTTCTTGAAATTGGTTAAAAGCACGCCTTGACAATCCCAGAACACTGTCAGCATAACCTTCCCAGATCAGATTTAATCAACAATTTTAGAGCGTCCTTGAGAAAATTTTTCTACCCAGCTATGCGCTTTACGGGACAAACATTTGCCAGCATAAACAGGAAGCATTTCCTTATGAATGTCCTTTGCAGGCAGTCCTTTTGCCCACGAAAAATACACAACAGCACGTTGCCCTTTGGTTGTACACTCCGTAAGTACAGTCGCCATTTTGTTTATGCGCTGCGCATGCGCATGAGACACCTAGTGCCACCTGACAAATGAGAATATAAAGTTTGATGTTGCTGTCACCTAATGACACCTGTAGAAAACACCAACTACATTTACCTGCCATCCCACAGAACTGTGTGACTTACTTATTGACTCGCCCTCATAAATTAATCATTCTGGCTACAGTTGTCAGTATGGAGCAAGTGGTTAGGCTCAATAATTTTAAAAAGCTATATATCCAAATATTAATGTATCATCATCACTGTTGAGAAGGGAACACGGTGAAGGAAAGAGACCCTTTTCCATGAGGCATATTGAGTGTATTGTAAGTGAAGTCAAACCCTCCTTTACCTGCCTGGAGGCATACTGGGTATATGGCACTATATGGTGTTGGCCCCATATTTGTATAGACCAGCCAGCACTCGATGGCTGCTGTGGAGAATATCATGCTGGCTGACTTGACTACCCAGAACATTTCCAGAGGAGCAGCAGGCCGAGTGGCTAGAATGCCGGATTCTCCTTCGGGAGACCCGGGTTCAAATCCTCTGTAACGTGTGGAGTTCTTTCTGTCGGAGCAAAAAGAAAACTCTAACTTGCACAGTTTGCGGTGACTGCACTAGCCAGGCTGCCTTAATTCCTCAGACTCCAAATCCCCTGCCATGCACCGCAAGGTTCTATATTGGCAGGAAATGACAGGTTTTTTGTGGGTTTTTTTTTTGACAGTTGCTGGCACAGCGGTCCTACAGTCTACTCCTTACAACTTCCAACTGCAACTTGCAAAGGGGACCTCCTGTGTTTTATCCTTTGAGAAGGTTTGTATTCTAATCTAGGTATTTTAAAACCTAAGAGACGAGGGAGAGGTGCAATCACATTAGAAACCAATGGTTCTTGCAAAAATGCCTTATGTTGGGATTTGAACTCAGTATCTTCCGGACCTGAGGTAGACATCATAACCTCTTAGCCACACTACTCAGATTTATGTTACAAAACTTTACAGAAAAAAAAACTACTGAACTCCTCTTATACAAGGTTATACTACTACAACTACATCCTTATCAGTGCCTGCTGACTGGCGTAGGCGTTCATGCTTCTCCACATCTTGCTATCTCCAACAGTATATATCAGTTTGTGTGCTGACACCCTTGCATGCCATGAAATAAGGCTGTCGAGAATGTTTTTTCAATGTCTTCATCTCTCTCTCTTTTTCCACAAATCTTTCCTATTGTTACAGCGTGTTCCAGTTTTTCTCTTCTCATCATGTGACCAAAATATGTCTACCGCCTCTTTCTGATGTTTGTGAAACAAATATTTAGTAATTTAAGCCAGTCAGTTAGTTCTTCTTCTTCTTCGTTCATCCGGAGGTTTTTTTCGGATGTGATTGCGTTGTGCCTGTTTACAGCAGAGCTGCGTTCTTGCGCCATTAGGCCGACACATCCGACTTCTGCGGGCATTTGTTGACCGGGTTAACCTTCCCGGGGGTCAGTTAGTTGTATATCCTTTACAGGTCATCGCAGTTAACACCAGCATTTTTTGCTGTTGTAATCTCTTGGAAAGTTTATGTTTAGTAGTTTGCCATTACGTTCTGAATGACCAGCACCCATACCATTTCATAAAAAACCAACGCAAGGCGATCTGCTGCCAAATCACCCGCAGCTGTGTTTCGAACGTGGGTATGCGGGATTACGAACTGCGTCCGTAACCCCTTCATCACGGAGTCGGCAATTTAAACCAACCATCTATAAAAGTTGGTGCATGATTTTGAAGTGTTTATGTGGTTTTCATGGGTCATCTTATAAATTGGTATATAAGCTAATAAATGATTAGGGATAGTTTGTACATGCTATCTGATGCAATGATTCAACATATTTGAAAGATAGAAAAAAGAATCTGTACTTTGTGAAGAAAAACCAGAGTTACTAATTTGCTATATTGTTATGCATCTGAGATGCAGTAACTATTATGAGGGTAAAAGTGATACTTACAAACTCCTCGTAACCTGCATATATGTACATGTTATGATTGACAACACAAGCAGAATGGCCATCCCTTGCTTCCGGAACTGTGCCACTCACGGCAGGCTTGTCAAACTTGAAGTCCGCTGAAGACAGCACAATAAAAAAGATCTAGTAAAAATCAATTACGACACTGCAATCCCATGAGTTAGAGATGGAAAAGACCTATTATTGTCATTCTAAACCTGATCATAGTTGTTCACTGTTGACAAAAAGATGAAACTGGTCACTAAGTGATTAGCTGGTTTAATCTCAGAAGATAAGCAACACACTCATTTCAAGCAAACTTGTGAGCTCTCTATAAAGTGTGCAAGATGTGGGTGTTGCTTATCTAAAATCATCATGGATAATTGAAGTGGTTCCCTTGCAATCTTTCACCATGTAACGTTTGTAGTCTCTAGCAAGATTGATCACAGAAGAGATTGTTGTCAATGCTCCCTTAACTACCATAGTAATACAGTGGAGTCTGGATAAGTAGACGTCGCAGGGGCCGAAGGAATTTGTTCTACTCATCTGAAATTCTACTTATCCAGACTGCACACATATTTATACTAATTTACACTAATACCATGCAGTAGCATTGAGTAAAATGATTGTACCACTTAGGAAACACAGGTAGTGAACAAATAAATAGCAATACAATATCAGAAATGTTGAAATGTTTAATTTTGAAAATTTCCAAATTAATTAAAGAAAAAGTCTGCGATTTATCTTCCCATTGTCTGTTTAAAGGTACAAAATGGTGAGAATGCATCATCTGAGCATCCATTCTGCATTATGTAAATGTCAATTTTGTCAAATGATGCCAAAATATCTTACTGCGATACAGGTTGTGCTTGCAGCCCACAGTCATCCTCATCATCAATCAGGGCTGGAAGGGTCTGTTGGTTGAATGACTGGCATACATAGCCCTATAATATCAGTGCTTGAAAGAGTGGCACTAGTAGAAACATCATTGTCAATGTTCACAAACTCCTCTGGATCAATCTTCAGCTCTTTATACAATCTAGCAAGTAATGGCCTCACTGAAATGTCAGTAACATTGCTCTCACTGCTCACAGAATTATATTTAGCTAAAGCAGGTCTGAGCACGTCTTCTATCCATGAGTGAGTCGTTGCTTCATCAACAGACTGTTTCTCTCCACACACATTCTTGTAAGTGATGCAATGTCGTTTTTGGAAACGATCCAACCAGCCAGCTTTACAATTCCAGTCTGTCTGACCTCCAAGACGTGCAAATTCTTCTGCTTTCGCAATAAGTTAAGGCCCATTTACTGGTACACTTGCCAATCTAATCACAGTGAACCATTTTAAAAGGGCAGCATCAACAAAATCGCACGCAGCAGTTCTTCTAGCTCTCTGCCTATCACTGTCGATTTGACATTCGAAAAACAATTGTAGCGGTCTTTATGCTTTAAAATGCCGGAAAGTGTCGATGTTGGAATACCAAATTCTCTTGCTATATCCACTTTCTTCTTCCCACTATGTTCAACCTCTTCCAACAGCTCAATCTTTCTTTTTAAAGTAAAAGTTTTAAGCTTTCGTCTACTGGCAGCCATTGTTGACATGTAGCAACATATCGTATGTGCGAGATTGTTCTCCAGGCTGACTAAAAATACACATTCTTTCGCGAAACAATTTTTTTTTTTTGGGGGGGGGGGGGGGGGGATGGGGTGTGTGTGTGTGTGTGGAATGAACAGTTCAACTTAAACGTGGACATTTATATAGTCGGTAGTCATTTTTATGTTCGACTAATCCAAAGATTTGAGTTAACCGAATTCGACTTATCAGGAATTTGTATACAAAGATAAAGAAGGATCTTGGCCGGGACCAAGTCAATAACGTCGACTTAAGCGAAATTCTAGTTATCCGAGTTCGACTTAAGTGGACTGTATATGTTGCCAAGATTGTCCATTTGAAAGTTAAGGGAGATCTTGATAAATATGGTACCAGACCCTGGCACTTCAGTGTCTCTGCAACTCACTCAACCAGTCACTCAAATACTTGGTCAAACATCAAAGTACATCAGTTAGACACCCAACTATTTGGTCACATATAATAGTATATCAGTTAGACATCCAACTATTTGGTCAAACATCAAAGCACATCAGTTAGACTTCTATTTGATCAAATATCAAAGTACATCAGTTAGATACCCAACTATTTGGTCAAACATCAAAGTACATCGTTTAGACACCCAACTATTTAAATATTGAGCACAACCCACTACTGGCAACGCAGATCGTATTCTGGTATGAACCTAAGGCCTATCCATGTCAATGCGGAAGCACTAGACTCTAGTTTCGCTCTCGTTTGAACTCATCAGTAATGCATATCCGGAAATAAACCCAGGATCACCAGCGTGTGAAGCGGGTGTGTAAACACTAGACCATGCGGCACATGCTGGATACGGCCAAATTATCACAACAGAATATTACGTCACCCATCGTAGGTTGTAGCTCAAGATTTGCTTGATCGCCGAGACTGACATCCATCAATCGATGTAGACCCAAACGATCAGGTCTTCTCACTGGCAAGGCACAACCAGGCCGCCTAAATTCCAGCGAGCAATAATCAAATTGATTTATATGGTTGTTTTGGGATTTGAGATTTAAATATTGAGCACAACCCACTACTGGCAACGTTGATCGTATTCTGGTATGAACCTAAGGCCTATCCACGTCAATGCGGAAGCACTAGACTTGACTTTCGCTCTCGTTTGAGCTTGTCAGTAGTGCATATCCTTGACCGGATCCGGAAACAAACTCCGGATCACCGGCGTGTGAAGCGGGTGTGTAAACACTAGACCACGCGGCACACGCTGGACACGGCCAAATTATCACAACAGAATATTACGTCACCCATCATAGGTTGTAGCTCAAGATTTGCCCGATCACTGCGACTGACGTCCGTCAATCGATGTGGATCTGAACGATCAGGTCTTCTCACTGGCAAGGCACACCAGGCTGCCTAAATTCGATGTGAAGCATGGACAATGAGCAGAAAGGCTGAAAAACATCTGATGGCTGAGGAAAATGCAAAGAATAACATGGACAGACAGAAAAGCCAATGACCAAATCCTACAAGAAACAAATGAGAACCGTAAATTGGTTAGAGAAATTAGATATAGGCAGTCACAATTTTTTGGCCATGTTTTGAGAAGAAATAAATTAGAGAACTTCGTGACAACTGGTAAGATCGAGGGGAAGAGAACAAGGGTAAGGCAGAGAAGTAAATACCTGAATGGTTTGGCCAAATGGGTATGGTCAAGACAAGAACACTGAGCTGGTAATCACGTGAGATGGCAAAACATGACCCCCATGGCATATGATGAATAGATATGCTTCAAAGGTTGCTATTAACTCCAAATCCATTATTTATGAAACTGCTATTGTATTAAAAATAAACATGTGGAAAACATTAAATTTTAGAGGTATTCTAGCTCCATCCAGATTAGTATGCTGTCCAAAGGGATTATCAGAAATAAAAACTTTTAGTGGGACGTGTTTGCTTCTGCAAAATGCATCTGCAGAACAGATGACTAAAATAAACTTCCTCAAACTGCATACATACTGAGAGCAAAGCGCTGCATACTGAAACTAAATCTTTGCAGATGGATATGAATTAAGGAACAGATAGCATGATATAATTATAATTTCTACTTGTAATAGCATCTTACCACCGTTAAATCGGAAAAGAGTATTGCAGGCTCCAACACTATCATTTCGTCCTCCCCAAATATAGGCATTATTTTCATACTCCACTGCTGTATGTCCATAACGCTGAAATGGTGTGTTGTTGATGTCTTCTGATGTGGTTGGAAGTGGTAAAAGTGTCCAACGAAGGGTCACTGAAAATCATGAATAATTTTCTGTAACTGCAGTTTACAAATATTAGAACATCATTACATGCAATCTCATGTACAGAATATACGGAAACACAGAAAGAGTGATTTGGCCATCTAATGCCAATGTATTTCAATGGAAATCGAAAAAGAGTAGCCTAACGGCCCTGCCCAGGCAAAGTTTCGAGTTAAAAATCTACTCAAAGTATTTCAGGATCCTCGCCGGCGCTACGGAGTTCATGCACTGAGCTGAGTTGCTCCGGACTCAGGGTTGAGTTAGGAGTAGAACGGAGCACTTATGGGTTACACCCGTGTGCCGTGATGTTGATCCGTCGACTAAACTAAACTAACTAAACTTTAATGGTCCATTCACCATAAGTTATGTTCAATCAAGCCTTGACGTGCCAATAGGTCTATAACAATATGGATCTAGCACCATTTTCCCAATGAAATATGTGCCATATGGCCATGTCATACACCTGGGATACATACACCTTGGGTATATACACCCTGGATACATACACCCTGGATACATACACCTTGGATACATACACCCTGGATACATACACCTTGGATACATACACCTTGGATACATACACCTTGGATACATACACCTTGGATAAATGGCTATCACAGGCCTTGCCATTTTTTTTATTACGAGGGCAAGTCAATAAGTAAGTCACACAGTTCTGTGGGATGGCAGGTAAATGTAGTTGGTGTTTTCTACGGGTGTCATTAGGTGACAGCAACATTGAACTTTATATTCCCGTTCGTCAGGTGGCGCCTGGTGTCTCATACGCATGTGCAGCTCATAAACAAAATGACGACTGTACTTATGGAGTGTACACCAAAGAGCAATGTGCTGTTGTGTGTTTTTTGTGGGCAAAAGGACTGCCTGCAAAAGACATTCATAAGGAAATTCTTCCTGTTTATGTCGACAAATGTTTGTCCCGTAAAGGGGTGCATAGCTGGGTAGAAAAATGTTCTCAAGGACACTCTAAAATTGTTGATGAAATCCAATCTGGTCGTCTTGTTGAGATTGCAACAGAAGCATCCGTGCAGCGGGTGGAGGAGATGATTAGAGGTGAAAGGCGAGTAACGATAGACTCTGTAGCATCTGAAATAGGATGCTCACATGGTTCAGCATAAAGCATGATCGATTGAAATTTAATAAAGTGTGCTCAAGGTGGGTACCCAGACACTTGAAGGAGGAACACAAAATGAACCGATTTGGCCTGTCCTTGCATCATCTCTGTTGATACAAAGATGAAGGAGAAGACATGCTGAAGAGGATTGTTACTGGGGACGAATCATGGGTGCCCAACCATGTGTCCAAAAATGCAAGGTTACGCCATCAGCAGGGGAGGTTATGCTGGCAGTGTTCTGGGATTGTCAAGGAGTGCTTTTAACCAATTTCAAGAAGAAAGGTGACAATGTGAATTTTGAATTGTACTGTGAAGTTCTATTGATGCTTCATGATGCAGATCGAAGAAAATGTCCAGGACTGCTGACCAGAGGAGTGTTGCTTCTTCATGACAATGCCAGACCACATACGGCTCGATTAACTCAGGAGAAAATTAACCAACTATGGTGAGAAGTTCTGGAACATCCACCTTACAGCCCTGACTTAGCCCCTAGCGATTTCCACCTTTTTGGTCCACTGAAAACCTACCTTGGCGGGAGACATTTTGCGAATGACGCCAAAGTTTAATGTGAAGTGAAAATGTGGTTTAGAAAACAGAGCACGCAGTTCTATGCAGCCGGTTTGGGAGGACTGATAAAATTATGGGATAAGAGCATCAGAGTTGGTGGAAATTATGTTGAGAAATAAAGAGACAATGTATGTATAAAAATACACTGGTTTCAAGTTGTTATATCATAGTTAGTTATTTTTTTACAGCCATTTGTGACTTACTTATTGACTTCCCCTCGTACCTATTGCACTTTGAAATTTTAATGTAAATTCTTCCTTAACCGATTCATCCTTACTGTTTGCTGGTACATAACACTAGAAAAAACACTGCGGAAAGAGACCGAGCCATATGGGATAAAACCCCGGTCAATGAAGTCTGATGACTGCCGATTCCATCGACGATGAACTGTATTTTTCGTGGAGGACTTTTGTTTTGGCATTCTGGTGGCAGCATTATGCACAGTGTACCTGTTTGGGCTGTTGGCTTGCAGAGATTCCTGTCTTTTCCACTTTTCACATTGGGCATTGAGGAGCATTTCGTATGATATTCACTGGCACAGGAACGGAGCATAGTGAGGGCGACCCGTTGCAATGAAGTTTTAACCACGACTAACTAACTAGATCATGTTCATGTTTTTTTTCTTTTTTGGTTTGGTTATAAATATTGCTGTTATTATTCCAGAACTCACTGCTTTCTACTATATAAATGCTCTATTTGTACGTTTAGATATCATTATTGCCATTACTTCATTGTCAGGAACATTTTCCGTTGTATGGCCCGAGAAAAACACTGTTTTGCCTGTTTTAAAGTTTTTTGCCCTATTCCTGGCATCTTGTTTCACATAATCTCAACATGCTAATCTTATTATATTTCATTTCTCTTATGACTTGCACTATTTTTGCTAATTTACACATAGTTCCTGATGCCAATTCTGGAGATTTTCCTAGGTGAAAGGAGTAAGTCAGTGAACCAATTCCCTGAAGCTTTCTCCATGTCACATCATACATTCTAGGAGAAGAGTTTCATTTCATCTTGATTGCTTGAGTTGTTTTTCTTTTCTTTACTGACTCATTCATGGTTGGTGGGTTTTGCAGCTGAAGTTTTCTACGGGATGAAGTAAGCAGTCTTATGTCAACCCTTCTTAATCGGTTCTTAGACATGCATGGTAGGTTATAGTTATAGTGTTACTATTCTTTGCTTTCCTTATGAGTTCCGGTAACACACAGACAATCACTTTCACTGCATATGGATAATTCCATAAGTGTTCCAGTCTGCTCCCTTAGATGACACAAGGAACATCCAAACACAGTGTGCAAACTCTGTGGCACTGGCTAGGATCTACACATGCATATTGGAATCACACATGCTAAGAGAAAAGATTCTTTTCATGGGTAAATTGTCTGATTTTTAAGTTTTAGTTTGGACAGCAGCATAAATGGCCTGCTCTTTTAGATTATCAATTGCTGAAGGTTTTGTTTTAAGCAAGCAATATTTTACATCCTTATTTGAGAAGGCAGACATCTTATCCACAACTCTGGGATCAGGTGTGGAGGGGGTATAGCATTCTTATCTTATTTTGTAAAACTCCATAATCCACATAGTATGAACCAGGTAGCTCAATCCAGAGATGGGCACTATACCTGCAAGTCATGTTTTCCCATTGTAGTAATAAACCTCCTATCTAGACATATGAAAATATCCCAAATCTACCACTAAATATTATTAAACACTAATGCTACAGAAACAAACCTGTATTCAACATGTGAACATCCATAGGTCTTGTCCTCTCATAATCCTCGCCCGTACAGTATCCTCCAAAAGAGAATATTCTATTAAAGATGGCCACTGCAGCATGATTCACACGCTTTGGTCCACCCTCAAGCCGAATAGTCCATGCTAGCATTGTGGCATCCAAGGGTTAATCAGTACTGGCTTTTAAACAGGAAGAAACACAATATTTTCATGTGAATTCCAACATTTGTTTTTTCCAGATTTATTACAAGATCAGGGATACATTTATAAATTTGTATTTTTAAAATGAAATGCTTAAATTTAGCAAAGAAATTAATGACTACATGTGTCCAGCAAAATATTTCAACGTTTGCTAACCCAATACATATGAGATTGAATTTAATGACCCGCAGCTGAGGAAGAGATTAATCAACTACCACTTCAGTCAAAAGAACTTTTAACAACTTGAAAAAAATGTTAATATCCATAAAGATAAACAAAACATTAAAAATATATATATATCCTGGGGGGAGGGTTTCCAGCTTTAGGTCTGATTTTAAAGGGATATCACATTTTATAAGCCTGCATGAACAGACAAAAAAGGTGGCCAATCTTTCTGTCGCTTAACAAGCGATGAGCCCAGGCATAGCATCCTCATATGGCCATGCTCATGGCATTATCAGTGCAGTTCCATATCAACTTCGCTAAACAAATATTTGAAGAACAATTTACAGCTATCTAATCAGTACTGTTAGGGCTAGCGTATTAAAAAAAGGGTCAAAACAAGACAACAGACAAAAAGATCAATTAATTTCGAACTTGCAACTGAGTCTGTATCAACACAATTGTCCAACTATAAGTTCTCATTATGTTCCCTCAATGGCTTATTATAATCTTGTTACATTCAAGCTCTCAGGAATAAGATATTTAATTACTATTTTCCTGTAAAGATTGTTCATGAAGTGTGTCTTCTTTCACTACGCTTGCTCTACATATCACCACTAAACTATTACAGTATTTTTTAAAAATATTTTATTAATATTCTTATTCAAAATGACAAAAACTATATTTTGTGCTTAGCCCATTTTATGATAAATAAGCATCTCTTGAATCTAAAAATGCAGTTTAATTGTAAAAACAGCTTAAATGAACAAATAATGCTCACTTTCAAATATAGAATGTTAAGACAGTTTATAGAATTTTAAAAAGTAAATCACCCCCCCCCCCCCTCCCCTTTCCCCCAAACCCTCTCCTCTCCACCCCTCTCTCTCTCTCAACTGTGAAATATATTTGCAATTGTATTATTCCTTCCCTCCTATGTAGTCCATGCTCTATGGCGATGGTAATTACATTTGACCAAAGACTCCTGCCTCACATCTACCATTAGTCATGAAAACAGCATTTTGATGCAGCAATTCCATTTACATTAACAAAAATGCAAACCCTCTCTAAGAAACTTGTTATTTATTGTTTTTCCGTTATTTTAATTTACAGCTGTTTATAACAGAATATACTGTTTTGGTTAAATTGTTCAGTTCTGTGTGGGTTATTCTTCTTCTTCTTCTGCGTTCATCTGGAGTCTTTATTCAGATGTGATTGTGATGTGCCTGTTTACAATGGAGCTGCGATACTGTGTTCTTTAAGCCGACACATCCGATTTCTGCGGTTGTTTTTTGACCGGGTTAACCTTCCCAGGGGGGGTTATTCAGTTTAGTTATTTCTTAAAGCATTTCTAACTTGTTTTGAGGTAGTGATAAACATAGACGATAATAAGCCAATTTTTAAAGTTATTGTGAATTGTGAGACATCTGAACAAGTCATATAGTGTTTTTTTCTAACCTAGGACAATTAATAACAGATGATGGCAGGTGTAAAGCAGAAATAAGAAAGAGAATAGGAATGGCCAAAAAATGTTGCATTCAGCAATATAAAATAGTGTCTCGTCTCTAAATGGCTATGTTTTAAATTAAAGATAAGAGTGATCAGGTGTTACATTTACTGTGTATTATTGTTGTATGGTGCAAAAACATGGACAATGAATTAAAAATTTGAGGGCAAAACTGGATATTTATATTTAAGTGTTGTTTGATCAAGAAAATATGAGTAGCTGTATTTCCGATAAGCCACGATGACATGGAATCAGATTTTTAAATAGTGTTTTATTTTTAATACTTATCTTATCTGCTTATTTCTTAACATTTTACTCAAAAATGTCATTATTTTACCACTTTATGCTAGCTATAGAACAATATCATATTTTACAGCCTCTACTATACATTCATGCTTGTCTTTCAATGTAACTAATGGGTGTTTTTGTCTCTTAATACAGTCATCAAAACAAATGTTTGTATCATGCAGAAGAGGATATATAAGCATGCGGATTCTAGCCTGTGCTCTGGAGTTTGTGCCCTGTTTTAAGATTCTCCCTCTGTAATGTGTGGAAGATGGCTGGAGCAGTAATATAGTTATCTGAGTGTGCAATGAAAATGATACTTTACAAATCAATTCAAATAAAATACACAAGGATCAAAGACAATGATTTCTTCTTCTGCGTTGCATAGTTTCTGAATTCAGGCTTCAACATCTATTTTCTAGATAAAATCAGTTGTCCATTGCAGATCCTGTTTTTTACCTCAGAGTTCAGAGTCCATTGTGGCTTCTTGTGACAAGAAAAGAGCTATGCCTCTTGATAGAGAGGACAAGTGATGTAGGATGTGCTATGAACTGTGGGGATTATGTCTCACGTGTGCATTGAGAAGAATGTGATAAGCTGAGGCAATGCAGGTGTGCTCGCAGGTACCAGTGTCCTGTGCATAGTTCAATCCTTCGCAGAGGCAGGATAAAAATGTTTCCAACCAGTGTTGCTCTGAGGTCGAGCTTTTTTTAAATTCTTTTATTTTTTTATTTTATTTTTTATTTTTTATTTTAGTGCTGTTGTTGGTGTCTTGGCAAGTTTATGTTCAGTAGTTTGCCATTGCTTTCTGAACAACCAGCTCCTATCAATCAATCAATCATGTGCCATGCCGGAAAGCGTGGGCGGTCATGATTCGCCATTTCACTCGATCACCAGAGTCGTGGATCAGCTCAGTGTTCCTGTCTCGTCCATGCCATGTGGCCAAGCCATCCAGGTATTTTCCTCTCGGTCTTCCTCTTGGTCTGTTCCCCTCGATCTTGCCAGCTGTCACCAAGTTCTCCAGTCCATTTCTTCTCATAACATGTCCAAAAAATTTTGACTGTCTACGTCTAATTTCTCTAATCAATCTACGATTTTCATTTGTCTCTTGTAGTACTTGGTCATTGGTTTTTCTATCTGTCCATGGTATTCTTTGCATTTTCCTCAGAAACCACATTTCTGCAGCCATCAGATGTTTTTCAGCTTGACTGCACATTGTCCAAGTTTCACATCCATACAAAAGAACAGGCTCTATGTATCCCCTCAACACTCTTTTTCTCGTTTCAATTGACATCATTTTATTGGTCAGAATGTTTTTCATCTTGCTAAAGGCTACCTTCGCAATGGCGATTCTTGTTCTAATCTCTTCAAGGCATCTGCCATCAGATGTTATGACTGTTCCGAGATAATTGAACCGATTCACTTGCTGAAGAATATTCCCATTTACTTGTATATTACATTGTGGTACTTCGTTCTTCCTAGTGACGACCATAACCTGTGTCTTCCTACAATTTAATTCCAACCCCAGCTGCTCACTATGTACAACCACAGCGTCTACTAATTGTTGCAGATCCTGTGCATTGTCTGCAATCAATACTGTATCATCTGCATATCTAATGTTATTTATGTTTCGTCCTCCAATGCTGATTCCATTTAGGTCTTCTACATTTCTGAAAATATTTTCACTGTATAAGGAAAAAAGATCTGGAGACATTACACATCCCTGCCTAACACCTCTCTTAATAGGTTGGTATTGTCCTACTTCATTATCAATTCTTATGGCAGCTTGTTGTTTCCAATATATGTTTTTTATAAGTCTAATGTCTTTCCCATCAATTTGTAGATCTGCCAGCATATCCACAATGTTGACATGTCTTACTCTATCAAAAGCCTTTGTGTAGTCAATAAAGCAAAGATGTATATCCTTGTTTACTTCTAAAGCACGTTCAATAACTGTTCGCAGCATATACACAGCATTTACTGTACCCTTTCCTTCTACAAAACCACATTGTTCTTCCCCTATTTCAGGTTGTATTTTCTTCCTCACCCTTTGCATGATAATTCGTAACAAAATCTTTGTGATGTGACTCATTATACTAATTGTTCTATGTTGATCACATTCTAAGGTTCCTGATTTCTTTGGGATTGCAATAAATACAGAATTACATAATTCAGAAGGTATATCTCCAGTATCATATAATGTGTTCAGCAGTCTAGTGACTTGCTCTAGTCCAAATTCTTCTAAAGCTTTAATCATTTCTGTTGTGATGTTATCTGCACCGGGGGCCTTGCCAGCTTTCATATGCTTAAGAACATTTTGAACCTCCATCTTTAAAATTGCTGGTCCTTCATTATTAAATCTAATAGCATACTGTTCCTCTCTGTTATCATTATACAGGTCTTTCACATAATCTGTCCATACATGTAGAATCTGATCTTTTTCTATTATGATTTTGCCATCTTTAGTTCTTAGACAGCCTGTTGATGTACTTGTTCTTTTATTAGTAAGTTCCTGAATCCTTTTGTGCACTAATTTGGTATTTTGACTGTTGTGTTGTTTTTCAATTTCTAAGCACTTTTCCTCAAGCCATGATTCTTTTGCCTTCCTACATAATATTCTGACTTGTCTGTGAATTTCTTCATATTTGGCAGGATTATTTTTGTTGAGTCTTCTTGTTTCCATTAAGTGTAAAATTTCCTCAGTCATCCATTTCTTACGACCCACCTTCTTTAATTTTGGAATAGTTGTTTCTGCAGCCATATTGATTGAATTCTTTAACATTTCCCATTGATCATCCACATCCTGGAATAGGATCTCTAGATCAGACAATATTTCAAATCTGTTCTGTACTTCTATGTTGAATTTGTTTTGTATTTCCTTGTCATTACTCAATGTACACAAATCATATTTAGTGTTCCCTGTTGTATACTTGACTTTCTTCAACTTTATCCTCAATGTTCCTGTGAGTAATCTGTGGTCACTATAACAATCAGCACTGGGAACTGTTTTTGCTACTGTTAGGGCGTTTCTAAATCTTCTGCTAATGAGAATGTAATCAATCTGGTTTCTAATCCTGCTATCAGGACTCCTCCAGGTCCATAATCTTCTAGGGTGTTGCTTGAACCAGGTGTTTCCTACAATCATTTCCTGTTCTTTTGCCCACTCTACTAGTCTGTATCCTCTTTCATTTCTCTCTCCTAAACCATAGTTTCCTACTGTGTATCTATCCCCTTGATTTCCTACTTTTGCATTGAAGTCCCCTATTATAATGTTTATTTCTGAATTTTTACATTTCTTTAAGGCAGACTCTATGTCATTATAAAATTCCTCTACACTATCTTCACTGGACTCTCCTGTTGGGGCATATACTTGAATAACATTTATGTTAAAAGGTCTGCCACTCAATTTAACTAGTAGTACTCTGTCCGACACGGCCCAATATCCCTGAACAGACGTTGATGTTTTCCGGTCCAAAATTATTGCCACTCCCCTATGTCGATCCTCACCTCCAGAATAAATAATCTTAAAATCTTTATGTATCTTGATGCCTGCTCCTGTCCATCTCGTTTCGCACATACCTAATATATTAATTTTTTCTCTTTGAATTTCTTGTGTTATGTTCTCTAATGTTCCGTCATTGTTTAACGTCCTAACGTTCCATGTTCCTAATTTTAATGTCTCTGTCCTTGTCTTGCGATGATCAGTCTTTAAGCGAATCATAATAAACTAGGCAATTTCAAAGAGGTAGTTTGCCGTTGCTTTCCTCTATGGCAGTGACCATACTGGCCGGATGACCGCAATCAGTGTCTCTCGAAAGAGAGAAAGCTTGCCGTCGCGAAACTCGAGACCATAACCAACAAATATCTGTCGGCTGCCCTCATAATTTCATCCACCACCTGCCTTCCGTGGCTTCTTTTGAACACTTCCAATTAACGAACACGAAATAACATCACATAACATCACATAACATCACAGCTCCTATACCAACTCGTTAAAACCTAGCTCAACGAGGTCTGCTGCCAAATCGGTTGCAGCTGTGTTAAGGTCAACCTAGTCTCATTTTTTAAAAATCACGTTCTCATAACAGATGGATACCAGTAGCAAGTTCAACCGTGCCATGACCCTAAATGAAACCAGAAGTGATATACCGCGCCACCCCGGAATTTTCAATTGTGTCCCTGTCATGGAATTACTTGAGATGCCGACCAGAATGATGGATTGCCACTAGGCGCCGCAACCCTTTGTTGTTGGGAAAGGTTTTCCCAGATCAAACGCCGACCAGAATTCTTTGAGTGCAGGGGAAGGATTTCACTGATCAAAGGGAGATCAGTCTGTATATTGTTTACCCGATCCGAGAATGAGAGAAAGAGAGTTTCTCGGCACCTGGGTTCAGGCCAAGTCAGTGACGTCATTCAGACACAGTTCTCGGCAGTCGGGATAAAAAGTTTGCAATCAGTGTTCTGGATGGATTGAAACGAAATGGAGTGTTGTTCTGTTCCAATTCTAATTAGAAAAAGAAACTACTGTGTCCCGAGTTGATTAAAGTCGACGGACATTTGTCCATAATGTGAATTTGTGGTTTCAATTCTAGAAAGGAATTGATTACATAAGGTATTAAATAGAGATTATGTATAAGTAATTAAAGGCAGTGCTTCACAAATTGTCGGCAACGCGCGCCAGAATGATATCATCAGGAAAGGGAAACCAATTGTAATAGTCACTAATACTAGGCAGGTAATTGACTATGCACAATTGGGAGATACTTGGAATTGAGCGTAGTGATGGGGCATTGTGGGAACCTATTATAGGAGTGTCGGCAGCAGCAGGCTGATGCGTTGCTTAAACTAGGTTGAGTGGTATATCGTTTAACTCTGCCAGTTAAGACCAATGTCGTGAGATGATATTCAGTGAGATTGAGGGTGGTTGGGGGAATAAAGGAAATGTTAATGGTAGGATCTTCCAGTAGGGTGTCTACTGGGGTTTCTTCGCTTTCTTTAGTCTTTCCTTTTCTTACCACATCTCAGGCCAATGTGATGAACTCCTCTGCCTTATGCCAGAGTTTAGTTCTATGTTGATCAGGATATAAATATCTGAGTATGGCCTTCAGCCTACACTCACATATAGTAGGTCTGAATCGGGTTTCTCTCACCGGATGTTCTCTATTCGACAGGTTCTTCTGTATCTGAGAACTTAAGGACAACTCAGAGATGTGGACAATGGCAGTAACACTGAGTGCAGTTTTGCTAAATGGCCTCTACAATTGGACGCCGTTCCACAAATCATTGTCTCGTCTGAGCCAGGAGTGTTCATGAAAAGGCTAGGTGTCAGTGGTTGAGTTCCCAAAACAGCTGATTTTAATTAACTGTAAACACCTCACTTGACTATGACTGTAGTAGGTAGAGAGGTTTGAATAGTGAAGAGAATCATTCAGTAACATTGTCCAATGAGACAGAAGGTTTTGAGATCTTGTGAGATATATGAAAGTGTTCCTAGGTCACGGGATTTCTATAGACGTATCAGGTACATCGTGTGTTCCGAACTCATGGACATTACTCTACCATATTCAACATTAGTAACCAGGCACCCAGACTATCCACGATCAACTGGAAGAAGTCGACCCCTGGCCGGAGAGACGCTTCATTTGGTGAGGTCCCTCTGAACTTGCTGTGTTGTGTTGTGGTATGACCGGACACTATGATGAAAGATCCTGAACTGACTGGTCTCATCTTGCATACACAATAGACTATACTACAGATGTTCTATACACATACATTGCACACATGTGACACTTTTCGTTATTAAATTATTTTATCATTTGTTAGAAGCCAGAGTTGTGTGGTATGTTCTGGAGGAATATGAAGAGGGGTATTGTCCCGTGGTAAGAAGAGAGAGAGATAGTGATCCAGAGACTGAAGGGGTTGTGTTGACAAAGGTCAATTAGATTCCAAGGCTGATGATATAGAGAGTTAAAAGAGTGCGTTTGTTGATTCCTCTCACCCAGGGACAACAGGTGACAGTCCCCAAAATGGCTGCTGTAAAGACCATTCATGCGACGTCATTTATTCATTCAAATATCACGTGAAAATAACAGACGCCATCTTATGTTCTGCAGAAAATGTTAGTCTAATATTCCGTGCACAGCGATTGGTTGAAATTACCTTTGTCATTTATATAATCAAAATGTATATATAATATGGCACTTTATTTTATTTTCTATGCTGTTCTCATAAATCGTCAGATATTTTGAGATGTATATTCGAATTCTGTACCCATTTTTACATACATGTGGAAAGTTTCATCGATGATCGTCAATGATTGATGGTAGAAAACAATTACTTCTGCTGACATGTTTCGTCTTTGTGAATGGAAATTCAAGATGGTGGCTGACACGAATATCGTTCAGCTAGGCTAGTAAAAGCATACAAATAAATTATTAATAATCTTTAAACTTGTATTCTCTTTAACTTTACTATTTGAACTAGTAAAGTTAAAGAGAATTCAAGTTTAAAGATTATTAATAATTTATTCGTATACTTTTACTATATTTTTTATCATTTAACATGACGGAACATATTTTTGAAGTCAGTTTTCATATCCGTCTATGATCTGTTTGAGACAATCTCGCACGCAGAGATACCAAGACACACTGAAGAGCTCTGAAATTAGGGAAATGACAGTATTATATTTTTCCCTGGAGATACCGACACTCATATGTGAATATCTCCACTTAGAATTTACATACAGGCATCATTGAGGTACCTTAAGATTTGGTTTTTCAAGGCCAAACTATCTGTGGTGGTCTCATTAGTAAATACTCAAATTGAAAATCATGATAAAATGTTTTGCATATCCTTTACAGGATATTGCTGTCAACATCAGCATCTTTCAGCTGATTGTTGATTGCTTGGCAGGATTACACTCAGTAGTTTGCCACTGCTTTCTGAGCGACCGGCTCCATACTCTCATAAGTCACTGGCGCAACTCAAACCGCTTCCAATTCTCATGCGCTCATGTCAACCACGAGAGTATTCGGGGTTACGGAGAAAGCTGCTAACACCTCGACCAGGGAGACTGACGAAAATCATGATAGAACCCGCTAATACCAGTCACTTTTCATAAACTTTCATAAATTTCAGGAAATTGGGAAGAAAAGGCGAAGAGAAGGGAAACTGGTCACGCCATCTCGTATGTCGATTGTCATGGCCTGAAATAAAGTGTCTATTTGCAATCCAATTGCAAATAAACTAACTATCTATTCGCAATCATAGGCTAGTCACGTGACATACGTGACGTCATCTGGACATGTGTTTGACTATATTATACATTTTTGTTGAGCTTTTATTGTGTCCTCAGTAGCATATTGGTAAGTATCTCTGCCTGTAACACAGGAGACAATGGTTCGATTCCCCGCCGGCAAATTTTTTTTTTCATTTTTCAGAAATTAATTAAGTGAAAGCTCTCACCATCAGATAACTAAACCTACTCAGACTTCAGGCAGGGGCAGACTTGGGCATTCTCCATACATGGCTGCTTAATTGTATACACTTATACAGCTTCTACATAGGTTTGGCCATTAGAAGATGTGTACTCACTCCATATTGTTTAAGGATTTCCCACAGCTTTTTTGTATCTACTCTTGATTGCGAATAGAGACTTTGTTTACTCGCAATTTGATTGCAAATAAACTCTCCCGGCCTGGAATCAGGCTTAAATTTCACACTCCAACGGTTGTCGTAATTGTAATTCTAATTGTATCTGCTATGGGACTAACTTTTTACTTTACTTAGGAGTACACAAACACCATCATTCCATCATTTTTTGGCCACAAACATTAAAATAAATACTCAGACAGCACAGTACAGTACACTAGTAGTAGTACTACTAGTACTACACTAAGTAGTACTGCAGTACAGTACTGAGTGTTACACAGTCTCAGACTCATCAGTCTGCACTGCACTGTGCAGCACACGGTCAAGTAACCGTCAAGTCTCAAGTTTCTCAAGTCAGTTATTAATATAATCTGATCACAAACGTAACGTAAAACTTAGAATTGCGACGGCATTAAATAAACACTTTATTTTAGATTTAATAATGTGTAATTGAAATATTACCATAAAATATGTAACTAATCTGATCTGAGTATCTGTCCTATGCGACTCTTGTTTTCGTTTTTTTTTTCTTTCTTGGAGATCTTTTGTGAAAGAAATAAACGTGGTGCAACTGAAGAGACTTTCTTATTTCCAAAAATACGCCTTGAGTGCCACCACTACTTGAACTACTTCACCTCACTCCCTTCTGACACTTTTGTGGATACTCTATGTCTGTTCACTTGCACTCTTATCCAGGAACAGAAGGCAGTGGCTGTAGCTCTTGACCTGGAGGATGCGTATAACAGTCAGGCATGATCGCTTGATATACACGCTGTTGGACTTGGAGGTCTGTCCTTGGCTTGTCAAATGGGTTGCGGCAGTACTTTGTGAGCGTAAAATTGCACTGCGCATGGGTTCCTGGGGACGCAGAGGTGTTTCCAAGGCACTAGGGCCAGGTTCTATACTGGCCAAGACCTACACGTCCTAGCCGTGCGTCCTGGGCAACAGGTCCCTTCGGGGTCCTGGCTAACGTAGTAAGTAGGGTCGCTGATTCTTCCGAATTCGGAGAGTATCTGCCTGCACGGCGAGGAACCATCAGTCTGCACACCAATAAGCCAGACATGGGAGAACGGATACTCACGCAAACCTCAGGTCCTGTATGACATCACACTGATGTTGGACAACAGGATGTCTTCAACCGATATACAGGGCTTCACGCTGGAGATCATAGCCAGCGAACACAAGCATGCATGGGTTCCTGGACTTCTGATCCCCGTATTAATATTATTACACCTGGCTTGCCACAGGGATTTTCCATGTCCCCGGTACTCTTTAATGTCTATCCCAGCAAAGTCGCCGCTACTGAGACACCTGGTATTGATAGCCTTGCTCATACGCTAGTTGTCCCGCGTCCGATACACCCATCTGGAGATCATCCGCCACATCCTGCACCCATATTCTCTTTGGCCTTCCTCTTCCCGGGCATATACCCTTCCATTATTGTTCTCTGAAAACTATCATGGCGTTTCAAGTGACCAAAATATTTCAATTTTCTTTGTTTTGTCGTCTTTACTAGCCAACATTCTTCAGTATTCAGATCTTGTCGTATGAAATCACTTGTTCTTTTCTGTATCCAAGATATTCTTAGAACCCGTCTATAACATTTATATTCAAAGGCATTTTCATTTATGCGGTATTCAGCTTGTTTAGTAAGCGTCCAGGTCTGACAGGCGTTATGTTGCAATGGGAAAGGCGCATGCTCTTAAAAATCTAATGTGTGTAGTTATATCTGTCCCCCTCCTCAATTTATTCAGTTGTTTTAGTTTTTGAAAAGTAATATATGTCCGCCTTTTAAGTTCTTCATTGTGTCACCATTGTTGGTAAGTAATGACACAAGATACTCGAAATTTTCCACCACCTCCAATTTTGTCTCATTAACATATATTTCTTTCTCCATAATAGTTTTATCTGTATGCATTATCTTTGTGTTTGCCATGTTAAGATATAAGTTGTGATTTTCGCTATTCTTTTGGGTTGAGGTTGTTGGCTTTTGTTTGTTTTTTTAAATACCATTCTGTGATGTGGATAGTAAAACCATCATCAGCATATCGAATCTCTGGTATTTCATGACCACCGATATTTAGGGCATCATATGCTTCCCCTGGGAAGGTTAACCCGGTCAACAAATGCCCGCAGAAGTCGGATGTGTCGGCCTAACTGCGCAAGAACGCAGCTCTGCTGTAAACAGGCACAACGCAATCACGTCCGGAAAAAAAGTCCGGATGAACGCAGAAGAAGATATGCTTCCCTGTTTATATTACCTCTGACATTTCTCATTATATTTTCGGCGCACAGGTTAGTTAAACAAATAGAGGGACAGCACACAACCCTGGCGGACTCTTTGCTTGATGCCAAACCAATCTGAAGTTTCGCCGTCTATTCTAACCGCTGCTTGTTGGTTATGGTTGTTTTGTTACGGTTTCTTGGCAAGTTTTACATATATTTTAAGTATTTCTGGGAATTGCCGGGAAAGAAAATGAAAGGCGGTGACGAAGGGAACTGACAGCTGGTTATGCAATGTGGCATGTTGGGAGGATAAGTTCTGTATCCACCAAAGCATCCCCCGTTGTGAAGTAACGCTTGAGAGATGGGACTAATTTCTAACAGAGTGGATAGGTCACTGGAAGATAATGTGACCCAAAAGAACTCAGAATGTCTAGGAGACTCCCGGATATATTAATGAATCCATACCTGTTTATCTTTTCCCAAAAGAAGAACCAAAGTTGACTCTTTATGAACCCCCACTTGCATTCATTTTTCCTTTAATTAAGGTGAAACAGTTACAGGAATTTGTTGAAATATAGTTTTCAATGAACAATTTGGAACCTGGGAGCTTACAGTAGGATCATTAATTCACTGTCTACTCGTGTTTACCCAGCCACATACCGTTCCAAATTCTCCATAATGGTTTAATTAAACATATAATGAAAACTGGCACATCTCGAGTCCTTGAATAAGAATAGAGCTAAATTTCACCAGTTTAATTCACTAAAAACTCTGTGGAATCGAGAAACATTTGGTAGGCCTCCGAGCAACAAATTACATCATTATACCAAGAATGCATGTCATTTAAATAATAAACATTAAGAGCAATTGTTGGCACTTTTAGATATTAATATTGTCCACAAAAAGTCCCACACATGTTTGTTCTCACAGAATGCTCCTCCTACTTAACTAATATATGTTCTGGTGGTAAGAATGTGGTCTTTCTAAATATGGAATCCCATGGTCTGAACACAGTCCTAATATAAAATCGACTGAGGTCTGATTCAGTCGCTGCCTCTGTTGTCGAGATTCATTCTGTCATATGTTGACAATGTTCTCTTCCAGAGTTAATATAAGTTATTTGGAATGAAATGGTAGTTGGATTGTCCAGGTAACATTTTAGCAACTGATGATTGCTGAAGACATTGGGCTTGGCAGATCTTCACTGGTATGGGTTACCATCTTGGAGTATTTTAGATACGACTCTAGGATCACCACACATTGTGATGACTGAACCAACGCTCTGTCAGAAGCTGAGCTGTCCCAATTTCGTCTCAGACAACTCGTGTGACTATTTTGTTCTGGATTCATCCATCCATCTGCTAACACCATCTCCTCTCTATATCAAATAAATATAATTCACCTATTCAATTTGGTCACAACTGAATTTTATAGTGCAGTTGACAAGAATGAAAAGGGGCTATAGATAGAAGGTGTGAGAAAGGGGAAGAGTAAAGCGGTGTCAGAGGGTGAGATCTACTGTTCTGTGTCTTTCCTCTGTACTAGATCAACTCTGACTGCTAACAGGCAGAACATTTTTCTGTACTGCCATTACTTCTTGCCCTTGGTGTGGTGGTGGTCTGAATGTGCTGGTGATCTCACAAAAGATATAGACATCAGAGAACGACAATGCTATAGAAGTCTGACAGAGAAATAAATGAGCAGACATCTTCATCAAGGCCAGAACCTAGACAGTGATGATTCAGAATGACAGCTGTGATGGCATGGTCAACTGATAATGCTCATATTCCCAATCAGGGCAGTACCAGATTATTTGTTGCCTGTTTACAGTTTATGTTCAATTCTCAAGTGCTTCTTACTTTCCTCTCATCTCTCATCTTTTCACCCACTCTTCCAAACTGTGGTATTACATTCTGAACGATTTCCCCATAATGGTTAGAAGTTACAGTTAATTAAAAAGCATATAATGATTATCTCGCATTTGAGATAGCAATTGTTATGTTCATGAAACAGATACATTAAGAGTTATCAGTTATCAGTTATCAGTTGGGGTATCTTCATTGCACTCCGGACATGTCCATAGGTGCTCAGACCCTCCCCCCAGCATATGCATCAGCGTCCGGTGGCTAATAGTGCCAGTTCTGTGTTGGTTGACGAGGCACCTTGTTTTCCCGATGTACCTCTTGCGTCTGACCGTGCCGATTCTTACTCCCAAGTCTTTCATTCTGGACAGCGATGTGGATTCACTGACGTCAAAGTCCTCTGTTCTCAACATATCTTTGAGGACGTTAATAACATCGGCACGATCCATGAGCTGGCCATCTACAGGGAGTGCAGAGCCAGCCAGTTTATCAGCTCGTTCATTTCCCTCGACTCCCGCATGTCCCGGGACGAAGCTGAAGGTGACTTTACGGACAACAGACTTCCGCAGCGACTCAGTCCACTGTCTATGTACAGATCCAGCTTCGACCTTCTTAATCATGCTCATTGAATCACTTAGTACACACACGTTGGTATAATGCTGTGATTCCAGCCATATGAAAGCCTGTGTAACTGCCATCACCTCCATCGTCATGCTGCTCGTGGTCATAGAGTGGGCACCACTGGATTATTGAACGGTTCCGCCCGCTGAACGGGCTGTAAATTCCCACGCACTTCTCTGCTGCTTTACAACAGATCTATCTATCTAGATGAGCACTTCGGGGCTATCTGAGTGTTCATAGATGAGCGCGTTAACCTCTGCATTGACAGCGGCTGGGTTCTGCTCTCTGCACCGTCTGTCGAGTGTGGTAATGCATGGGAAAGTGCACTTAAAAGCTGGAGGCACCGGCACCCATTCCTTGCCGGGGTTGATATTGTTAAGACTGCAGACCTGTCTGACGACATCTTCCGCCCGACCCATCCATGATTTGCCCCTCTTTAGCCTGTCACCCTTTTCTCTGAATATAGCGTCATGCAGAGGGTGCCTCTCATCTACACTTATTTTTAAGTATGCACGAGCTTTCCAGATCTTGATCCTGTGGTTCATTGTTGGGAAGTCAAGGAGGTATCTCATTGCTACACAGCTGGTGTCTCTCGTGCAGCCCAAAATGATGCGCATGGCTTCGTTTTGTACCTTTTCAAGTCTTCCAATCTGTGTAGGGCTGACAGTGAGAATGGCCAGGGTGTCGTAGTAATCCTTTATTACTTTAGTGTCGTCCCTGGAGTGAGGGGAATCAACACCCACATTTTAATTAACCCAATATTATTGTCCTAGAGAAACCACCAGAATCCGTCCACAAAACTCCTCCAGTCTGTAGACACCTCTTTCTTACTCTCACTCACCCCTGGATCATACCCCCTCTCATCCTTCCCCAATACAACATACTCAACAACTCTAGCTTTAACAAATAAATACAACAAATAATTTATTAAAGCAAAGAGTATGTGTGTGAGAAATGTGTGTGTGTAATGTGTAGAATGTGTGTCGAATATTCTAAGGTGTATGTAGAATCAGACCAGTGAATTAGGAGCAAAGTCAGTTACATAACTGTGCTGAGCACACAACAGCATCAAGTATTCCGGACAGAAAACCTCACCAAGAAGATGTTTCTCCGGCCACGTGACGACTTTCTCCGATCACTCTCGAACAATCAGGACGCTGGTCATCAATGATAGACACTGTTCGATATTAGTCTTCACTCTAGCAAACACTGTGAATTTACACTGTTCAATAATGTTTGTTGATTAGAGAATCTTTCCAATAACTTAAATGTCACATGGGAAAATATAACTGTTCATAAGTCACTGGTTATACGATTTTTCGCATATTAAAAAAACAACCTATTAATGTTCCAGGTAGTTATATATATTGGTATATGTTCTTGGTATATGAGTTATGAATCTTCTGTGATGTAGCTTATCACTCAAGAAAAACAACACTTGTATTCATCAAGTCCCGCTCAGCAGAAGTCAGGTTTCTGCAGACCAACTAAGTTCTGAGCCCAGTGTAAAAGCCTCTCAGTAACCTCTGTCTTCCATCCGTGAGCCATCATTTTTCTTCAACTTTGATACTAACTTCTTGGTAGTATATCGTATCACCATCAACAAGTGGACCTGTAAGTGGAACCTGTAGAATAGAGAATCCCCTGGTGAGAGCAACTCAATTCTGACCTTAATTAGGTGAGTGTAGGCCGATAGCAGCACTCAGATCTATAACAGAGAACCGAACTCTGTTATACGGCCAAATAGACATGGAAAAACAAGGAAAGATTAAAGGAAACGGGTAGAAACCCAGCAGATGCCCTACTGTAAGATCCTACCATTTCACATTCCCTTCATCCCTCCCAACCATCCTCAATCTCTCTAATTATTATCCCACTACATTGTCCTTAACTCCCTGAGTTAAATGATATATTACACAAGCTAGTTAAAGCCACACAATAGGTTACTAGTGCCGACGCTCCTATAATACATTATATCACCGCACAGTACTGTACTCTATTCCTAATCATACTCTAAGTTAGACATGATTAATAGAATACCATATGCCTATTCCAATTGATGATTGAGACTATGCAATCACAGACTGGATCTATGTCCGCCGATAAATATCAATACTTTGACACTATAGTCTCTTTCAATTAACACAACTCGGAATACTGCGCCGATCTTTAACACTTCAGAAATTTTGGTCAACTAACTCAACTTGTTTACCTCAACTGGTTTTAATTCAGGGCTTGAGTGACGTCACCAAAATGTCTAGACGCTAATCAGTCCAGAGTCTGGTTTTCTGCGCCTGTTTTTAGACTGACTGGAATCAATCCGCCGTCTAGTTTGCTTTCATCTGGGACTTGTCCCGGCACTTCCGAGAGTCCCGCTAATCTGGGATCCGGGGAATCATGTTCCCTACATCACAAGACCTCTCCGACGTCTGTCCAGACATTCCGTCTACAACATCAAAGGCCGACTACCGTCTTGCAGACGGATGGCACTTTTGTCCCGTCTCTAGCAACAACTTGTTAACAAAATGCCGACCGGGTGTAGACATTTGACGTGACTTATTTTGTTCCTCAGTCCCCTGCTCATCAAAGGGTTGCCGGTGTTTGTGTAGACGAATGTCGGATCTTTTTGTCATCGATCGAAACTATCAAGTTTTTTTTTTTGTGACACAGGGCATACTCGATGCGTGAAAGTACCAGTCCTTGGAACAGAAGCATTAGCAGTCTTTGCTCGATATTGGCAGTCGCCATGACTCTCATTGCTGACAAACCTTTTCGAGCTTTCGTAATGACATAATCGACATGATCTCTGAAGGACAGGCTACGATCAAGCCTCACGCCAAGATATGTCATTGACTGGGTTCTACTCAAAATGCTCCCATCCATTCTTACTGCCTGCAGGTCTGTGTTCACAATATGGTACATTAATAGATACATTAAGATTACAGGTGAAATGTTCACACAAGGAAATTCACAACTGCTGATCATTCATGAACCACAACATGTATATGATATGATATAGATATGAGAATGACAGAGCACATAGTTCTTCCTCTCATACCAAATCAATCTTCTTCTTCATTTGCCTGAATGCATATGTGTTTTGTCCCTTCAGCTTAAACTGGGGACAAGGGTTTGTGACCCTAGTCTGGTCAGATAATTTGACGTCAGTTTCGTCATGGATGCGATGGAATGTATTCAGTCACCAAGCCAACTCTGAACAAAATATTACCACAGCGTGATAATTTCAGCTGGATCTGAACACCAATTCTACCAGTCGTGTGACATATATCTCATCCAGCACCACGCACAGAGATAGATGAGCAGAATTAAACACTCTCTCCTCACTCACTCCGTGTGTGTGTTTAAGATTTACTGCATATCAGAAGGAAACTGATTGACTGCATGCAGACAGCAAGGTTTGGCTTTTCCAACTAGGCCCATGGAAGAATAAAGAGGCTAGGAGTTTTCATGTTAAGAAAAGCATGGAAATTCCTAGACAAGCTTCCTCTTACAGCATATGATTTTAGTGCACAAAAATGCATTTCTCAATATCTTGAAGATTACAGACTAGATTGAATATTTCAGTGGAGAGAATGCAACGATTGCAAAATGGAGTCAGGCAGGGACAGAAACTTGTGGCTGTCTTCAAATTTAAAGATAGCATTTCGTTGTGCAGGGACACCACAGAAACACACAGAAACCACAGACATAAAGCTCTACCTTTCCTTTACGTGATCATCTGAATATACACATATCCATATATACATAATCCAGGGCCACCTCTGGCTGAATCACAGAGAGGGTCACAGTACTTTACTTAATCCACAGAAAACGCATCTTGCTCCCGTGAAAGATGAATACTAAGTGCGCACTTGGAATGCATTATTCCAGCTTCTCTCTTCTACTCAACCAATGATTTAACAGATCAGGAATGCGGAACCAAGTGTCACACCAAGTGGCAGGTCTATTAATAAGTATGATAACATGTCACATGGTGCCAACTAGTGTAAAGCAGTGCGTAAGAATTTCCATTACGTGTTTCTGTCACAACTGGTGTGAATGAAATGGACATTATGTCACACTGTGGTAAGGAATCTGTGAAGACCTAATAGTTGGCAACCAAGCAACAGTATCTGCTAAGTGATTACACTGGCCTAACACCTTTTCTTCCGTTAGGATGAAACGTGCATTTTCCCATTTGTTTAGTTTTAAGTGTGAGTGGATTGGTGAAATGAGGTTCTGACCGTGCAGCGCAGTTTGTGCAAGCGTGTCCCGACTCTCTTCGACGCATCATCGGTAGCTTGTCGGTGATATTTAAGCCTAACATGATGACCAGACGACGGACGTAAAGAACAAAGCCACGCAAAAGGGCTGGCGTCTTTAGAATGCGGTTCAATTGTGATAGGTTGAGCATTAGATGCATCCGAGTACTTTACTTCAATTGTGCCTTGTTCAATCAACGCCGACACATTCCTGAAAAGTTCCTTTATGGGAACGACATCGTGGCAGGGTGTATGTTTAATGACTGTGCAGTTTTTGAAAATATTGCCGGTCCAAGTTTTGTTTTTACTAATAGTATGTTGCATAAACTTTACAGAGGGTGAATACAAAACTTGGACCGGCAATATATTCAAACACTGCAAAGTCATTAAAAATACACCTTATACAAGAAACGCTTCTCGGCGACGGCCTGTGGCCGATATGTGAAGACTTCCAACTCCAGAGACAGCCAGTGGGGTAATGACATCACCAATAGACAGGGGGAATATCTGGACACCGTCCTGGTATCTGCCTCCCCAGTTTGTCTGAACAATGGGAAGGCCACCCGACCAGGTGACTCTGACAATGTCATTGACTTTGCCCTGGTGCTGCCCACCATCACACGCAGTTGCCGGTGGTGCACACTGGGATATCACGACAGTGATCACTACCCTTGTGTCATCTTGATCGAGAAAACCAGAGCCAGAAGTCAAGAAATTTGATAAACCCGTTCCTGTATGACAACACAAGAGGTGTGGCTATTAAAGACGATAAAACAAAGAAAATTGATATATTTTGGTCACTTGAAACGTTATGAAATGTTGGAGAGAACAATAATGGAGGGGTATATGCCTGGGAAGAGAGGAAGAGGAAGGCCAAAGAGAAGATGGGTGCAGGATGTGGCGGATGATCTCCAGATGGGTGTATCAGACGTGGGACATCTTGCTTGTGATCGAGCAGTTTTCCAGAGGGTTGTTATGGCAGCGAGGTTCTACAAAGGACATGCTACTGAATGAATAAATAAATGACATAGAGCAGACTGACCAAAAAGACGAGCCTGCAAGACGAGGACCACAATGGCACTCTCAGTTGTGTGAAGATGCCGAGAAGGGGAAAACTATATCACTGCTGAGTCAATCCGCGTGATGCTCAAGAAATCACGCAACACTGCTCCAGGCTCAGATGGCGATATGGTGACCTGCTGACGATGTCAGATGATGACATGGAAAAACTGGCAAGAGAATTCAACGCCAGTATCCCCATGTGGCCAGATCAAAGAGGAATGACTGCACAGCAACGTGTTACCGCTGCCAAAACTGAAAAAAGACAATTCCAAGATCAGCGGCTACAGAACTATAACGACACAGAACACTGCAGGCAAGCTGCAGAAGACAATTGTAGCTCACAGGCATACTTGTGACTTATAACTCGACTGCTTCCCGCCCACACTTGGAGGATACAAATGTAATAAAGAGTCAGGTCTCAACTCGGCGATCTTTGCCCATGACGGGTTTCAGGTCCAAGAAGAGACATGTGCGGCCGCCTCTGACGTAGATAACGCATATAATAAAGTATCCTTCGAGTACTTGATGCAAATCCTCATCACACTGAAAGTACAGTATATCCTTGCATTATACTATGGATAGCTGCAGGCCTGCTCCAAAGAAGGGTGGTGCTAAGATGTGGGAGTCCCCTCTGCTATGTCTACATCTTGTCGTGGTAGAGGGGCATGCGTGTTCCAATGACCCCAAAAGCTACGCCGACGGTAGCACAGCTACTGGTAGGATCTCCCATGTCGGACAGGTCAAGGAATAGGAACCAGACCAAGAGAGACACACACCTGCTGACTTGTAGGTAGACGGGACCGTCAAAGGCTAGGGAGAGCACACCCGAAAAATGCTTGTTGAAATTGGATGTACTGAGCCACAGGCTTGACAAAGCAGTGGATCGTAACTTAATCAATTCATGATGCCACAGATTAAAATTAATCAGTACGATGCTAATCCCGTGAAGTCCAATCAGGCGGTGATAGTGCCGGGCTCCCTGCCTCGAGGGGGTCCACCCATTGCTACTGGTGGTCACCTTAACATGTGCTGTGAGGCACAGAGGAGTAGGGTAAGAGCCACTGGCCAAACACCCCCCACGCTCAACATACTACAGTGGAATGCCGAAGGAATTTCTAACAAGAAAGTCCCCTTAACAAATCGTCTTCATAAATATAGAATAGATGTGGCATGCATTCAAGAGACAAATCTCAATGCACATCGCAGATTCTCAATCAGAGGATATCAGGCTACACGTTTCAACTGCGAAGGACACAAAGGAGGCATTCTAATACTTACACAAAACACAATATCTTGCAGCGAAGTATCTGTGACCTCTGACAACCAAAAGGAAATTATAGGTGTTGATATAATGATAAAGGACTTGAAAATAAGAATTTACAATCTGTATAGCCCAGCAGATAAGGACCTTACACTTTCAAACATGAAAATAACTGACACAAACTACATTACTGTCAGACTTTAATAGTCGTTCAGAAAGATGGGGATACCCAGATACTGACAACAAAGGAGATGGAGGACTGAGACATAGACTCAAATCTCCATCTACTCAACAAAGCGGATGACACACAGAGCTTATACTATAGAAAATGGTTTACCACTTCTACTTAGCTTTCTGCACAGGAGACATCCACCACAAAATCGATCGCCATGTGCTTTACCAATTAGCATGTAGTGACCACAGACCAATCAAGCTTGTAATGAATATGGATTATGTTCCCCAGGAGCAAAAGCCTTTGCCTTGCTGGAATTACAAACGAGCTGATTGGGACAGATTTGCCATACTAACAGACAAATATTGTGAAAACAAACACATGACATGGTAACCTGAAACAAATGGTATGAAGTCTTAACAAAGCAATAATACAGGCAGCCACTGAGTCCATTCCAAAAGGAGCGAGGAAAAATTACAAACCATACTGGACTGAAGAACTACAAATTTTGGAGAACAAAGTTGAAGATGCCAGGAAAACAGAAAAGAGAGAACAAACAACTGAAGCGAACATCTCTCTCAAAGCCATCTCAGCAAAATATAAAAGAACAGTAAATCAAACAACAAAGGATTGTTGGAGGGAAGAAACAGAAAACCTGAACTTTGACAGGGATGAAAACAAACTATGAAAACTAGTGCAGGCCATGAACAATGAAGGACCCAGAAACAAACAAATAACAATTAAACAAGGAAATGCCTTGCTTACAGGAAAAAAGGCTGCAAATGCACTAATGGTACACTATGCTAGTGCAAACCACATTGATATTACAACCAAACAGAAGAAAGCAATCAAAGATAAACAGACACATCATAGTAATACAGAGACAGTGCCAGAATATATGATGGTAAATCTAACAATGGAAGAAATGGAACAGGCAATGAATACCCTAAATAAGAAGCAATCACCAGGAAAGGATGGAATTGCAAATTAAATGCTAATAGGACTAGGCACTAAAGCAAAAAAGAAACTACTAGTAGTCCTAAATTACAGCTGGAAGTTAGGAATAGTCCCACAGGCATGGACGGAAGCTATACTAATACCAGCCCCAAAGAAAGGAAAAGACCTGGAAGAATCAAATGGCCATCAACCTATCAGTCTACTTAGCTGTGTAGGAAAATTAATGGAATGCATTATCAATTGCAGACTAACATGGCATCTGGAAGAAAACCAACTCTTAACACCACACCAAGTAAGATTCAGAAAGTACACATCCACTGAAGATCAAATAACCTATATAGCTCAGGAAATAGAGGATGCATTTCAAGAGAAAAAACACACACTAGCGGCCTGGATAGATTTAGAAAAAGCATTTGGTAAAATATGGAAGGAAGGATTAAAAGTAAAATTGCAAAATATGCATGTTTGTGGGAAAATGTACAAATGGATCAGCCACTACCTTGAGAACAGAACTGCCAGGACAAAAGTACAAGGACAAACCAGCAAAATGATGCTGTTGGAGCAAGGTGTCCCCCAAGGAGGAGTTCTTTCACCAACATTATTTCTAGCATATACAAATGACATCATGGAAAATTTTCCAGCCAGAGTACACACATCCTTCTTTGCAGATGATCTAGCCATATGGACATCTGAAGAATATATTAGTACAGCTAACAGCAGAATACAGCAAGCCTTATTAGCGCTAGAGGTCTGGTCAAAATCATGGCTAGTGAAGACAAGTGAGGAGAAAACAATATGCAGTGTTCTCCCTCTCAAATAAAACTCAGCACCTAGGCTGATATTGAATGGAAAAATATTGTGCCATGAAGAAAATCCAAACTATCTGGGAGTCAGCTTTGATCATCGCCTGACATGGAAGACACAGGTTGAGAACAATCGAACAAGAGCAAGACAAAGAATGGCAATCATAAAAAAATCTTACTGGTACAACATGGGGAGCAGATGAGAAAGTTCTCAAGAAGTTATATACAGGACGAGTGAGGCCAATACTGGAATATGGCATCGCAGCTTGAGCAACAGCAGCTAAGTCAAACTTTAACAAAATAAGTAGAGTCCAAAATCAAGGAATGTGGATCACAACTGGAAGCCTGAGGAAAACGCCTATTAACGAACTAGAAAAGATCACTTGTTTACAACCAATGCAGGATAGAAGAGACAGTAGAGCCCAGCAACAAGCAGAAAAATTTTGAAGATCGACAGACCACCCCTTGACAATCAATCAGTCATGTGCCATGCCGGAAAGTGTGGGCGGCCATGACTCGCCATTTCACTCGATCACCAGAGTCATGGATCAGTTCAGTGTTCCTATCTCGACCACGCCATGTGGCCAAGCCATCCAGGTATTTACTTCTCGGTCTTCCCCTTGGTCTGTTCCTTTCAATCTTGCCAGTTGTCACCAAGTTCTCCAATTCATTTCTCTAATCAATTTACAATTTTCATTTGTCTTCTGTAATACTTGGTCATTGGTTTTTCTGTCTGTCCATGGTATTCTTCGCATTCTCCTCAGAAACCACATTTCTGCAGCAACCAGATGTTTTTCAGCTTGACTGCTCATGCAGTCGGCTCAGAAGACCAGCTCCCGCATCTTAGCACCACCTTCCTTTGGAGCAGAACTGCAGCTATCCATCGTACAAGGTGAGGGTGCACTTTCAGTCTGAGGATGGTTTGCATCAAGTGCTCGAAAGATACTCTGTTGTATGCGTCCTCTAAGTCTATGGCAGCCGCACATGTCTCTTCTCTGACCTGAAATCTTTCGTAAACATCTTGAGCAAAGACTGCCGCATTCAGCCATGACTCTTTGTTACGTCTGTATCCTCCAAGTGTGGGAGGGAAGCAGCAGAGTTTTTTCAAGTCACAAGCAAGTCTGTGTGCTACAATTTTCTCCAGTAGCTTGCCAGCAGTGTTCTGCATCGTAATGATTCTGTAGCCGCTCATCTTGGAAGGGTCTTTGTTCAGTTTTGGCAGCGGCAGCAAGTAGCTGTGTAGCCATTCCTCTTTGATCTGACCCCTCTGGATACTGGTGTTGAATTCTCTGGCCAGTTCTTCCATATCATCATCTGACATCACTAGTAGGTCACCATATCGGATGCCGCCTGGTCTGAGTCTAGACATTTGCTGCAGGAGTGCCCAATATATGCAGAACAGAGAAAGATATTTTGGCCCACACCTGCTTCATTTGAGGACAAGCTCTATGGAGATGTCAACAAGCTCAAGTTGACTGCAGCTTACTTTACCTACATTCAGATTGACATCTAAAGGTGCACGAAGAAGTACTTAAGACTTCCACACTTCATACAACAGGTGTGTCGTTAGCAAAAGCGTCCCAGAGGCATGAAATGGAATATTCCTTGGCTAGCAAATCCATTACGTGGAAAGTCTGAATCAAAAGCTCATTGTGTGGGCGTCATCTGCAGACTGCATTCTTCTGGTTTCCGGAAGAACAGCCAGTGGTGAACGGAAGGCCCAATATATGGAAGTGAGGCTAAGCGCCATATACAGGACGTGACGATTCCTTGGGTGAGCTCAGTACAGGAGCGCTATGTATCGGCTCTGCAATTATGAAAGCCTCCTTGGATGGCGGGGATTTCCCATGGTCTGCGCCTGCCTTCCCTTAAGGGCTGACCGGGATGTCTTCGGCTGAGTCAAATGTCCTACTAAACCCCCGGTAAGGTTAACCAGGTCAAAAAATGCCAGCAGAAGTCGGATATGTCGGCCTAACGGCGCAAGAACGCAGCTCTGCTGTAACCAGGCACAACACAATAACGTCCGAAAATACTCTCCGGATGAACGCAGAAGATGATGTGGGAGTTGGTCTTCCAAGCCGAAGTATGAATAAAATTAGTGGAACTGCGGTAAAGCTGTGGACATGTAAACAATATAAACTAACACAAAGTAATGCAGCTTTACAGAACAGAATTACGACACATACAGGACGTTGCAATGACTATCCTTCATCAGCAAACAAATACATACACAAAACACAACATGTAATAACGGAGAAGACCCTCCAGTGACTACATTAAGGCATAATAACAGGTTGGGAAGAATGAAAAATGAGAACAATGAAGAGAAAATAAAAATATGAAAAAAAATGTTGCTACTTATTGAGACGATGACAAGATTGTCCAGGATTGCCGCAGGGCTCACCACTGTCACTAGTTGTATTCAGTGTGTACACAGTGCCGATTACTGAGCAACAGCTGGACGGGAGGGACAGGACTATCATTTGCTGACCACATTCTGGTGTATCGGCATGGTAGAGATAGGTGATTGCCAGTGCCATGCAGGGCGAACTTCATCAGATTTCCTCCTGGTGTATCGATTCCAGTGCCCTTATCAACCCTGCAAAGGCATCGGTTACATGGTTCTCCTTAAACAATCATATTGTTAAGACAGACCTGCCAGCAGTGAGAATGTACGAGAACATTATGATTAGAACCCAGTCGGTGACATATCTGGGCGTGAGATTTGATCACAGACTGTCCTTCAGAGATCATGTTTATTATGTCATAACAAAAGCTAGTCAAGGTTGACAGCAATGAGTCATGGCAGCTGCCAATATAGAGTAAAGACTGTTTATACTTCTGTTTCAATGACTGGTATTTTCACTCATCAAGTATCCCCTGGCTCATGTATTTGTTTCGTAACCCCGCTAATCACTGGTATCATGAAGGCTAATAGACTACAATGGCTGGGGCATATAGAAAGAATGGAAGATAATAGGGAAACAAAACTCGCTTACACTCAGGAAATAAATGACTGTAGACCCCGAGGTAGACCAAGAAGGCGGTGGAGAGATAATACATGTACAGACCTACAAGCACTTGGAATCAACGACTGGCAAGAGAAGGTCCACCAGAGAGACGAATGGAGACGGATTGTATTTGCAGCAAAGAACCTCAATGGCTCGGAACGCTGAAGAAGAAGAAGAAGAAGAAGTATCCCCTGGCCATCCTCACTGTCAGCCTTATGCAGACTGGAAGACTTGAACAGATACAAAATAGTCATGCGCATTATTTTTAATTGTACGAGAGACACCTGCTGTGCAGCAATGAGATACCTCCTTGACTTTCCGACCATGAACCACAGGATCAAGATCTGGAGGGCTCATGCATACTTGAAAATAAATGCAGATAAGCAGCACCTATGTATCAAGCTGTATTTGGACAGAAGGGTGACAGGCTAAAGACTAAAAAAAGATCAAATCATGGATGGGTTTGGCACAAGATGTCAAGCAGGTCTGCTGTCTTACCAGTATCAACCCAGGCAAGGAATGGGTGCTTGTGTCTTCTGCATTGTCATGCTTGATAGACAGTGCAGAAATCAGTATCATGCTGCTGTCATAATTGAACATTAAGATGATTCCAAAGTGCTCATCTATACAAATGGATCTGTTATACAGCAGCAAAGAAGTGTGTGTGCATTCACAGCACGTTCAGCAGGCCGAACCATTCAATAAGACAGTGGTCCCCCCTCTATGACCACAAGCAGCATGATGATGGAGGTGATGGCAGTGACACAGGCTTTCATATGGCTGGAGTCACAGCATTATAACAACAAATGCGTACTATGTGATTCAATTAGCATGATCCGAAAGGTTGAAGCACATTTTGTACACAGACAGTGGACTGAATCGCTACGGAGGTCTGTTGTCTGTAGACTCACATTCATCTTCGTTCTGGGACATGTGCGAATCAAAAGAAATAAATGAGCTTATAAACTTGCTGGCTCTGCATCCCCTGCAGATGGCCAACCCATGGATCACCCTGATGTTATTAACGCCCTTAGAGAGATATCGAGAGTGGAGGACTTTGACATCAGTGAATCCACATCGTTGCCCAGAACGAGACATGGGAGTAAGAAATGGCCCTGCTAGACATGAGAGGCACATTGTGAGTACGAGCAACCTCATCAGCCAACACAGTACTATTAACCGCTGGACGATGATGCATATATTGGGGAAAAGCATCTGAGCACCTACGGACTTGTCCTGAGTGCAAGGATGATATCCCAGCAGGTAACAGATTACACTGGCTTTAACCTGAAAAATTGTTGAACATATGTCAGTTCTCCTGTCTTCCATATAAAGTAATAGATACTACCAAAAGTAGTATAAGAGAGGGCGGAGTAGATCAAGGGTTATGGTTTCCTCCTCTGACTAAAGACCAGGTTCGTCTCACTGCGTTGACTATTTGGGTTTTCACAAAGAAAAGAAAAAGGATGGTATACTTCCCCATGATCCTGAACTAGTGGATCGGATGCCTAGCCTTTTCAGACAAAGGCAAAAAAATTTGGAGAACTTTCGTCCACATTAAAAATCCCTCGACAGTTGGGGGGAAAAAAGTTGGCCCAATACACTGTTGCCCATGCAAAATTTCAAAATTAGAAAGCTACTCACAAAAATACTTTATAGAATGTTATTCTGCTATACACACATTTGGATCTTCATTCATGCTATGGATTGTGTGCCCTAGGATAAGATTCTCCTTGTATGATCTATAGGAGGAGACTAGAGCACTTATGGAGATGACTGTGCAATGAAAGTGATTCTTTACAAAACAATCCAATGAATCATACACAATTTCCTAAGTGTCTGTGACTGACTTTTTTAAAAATCCAACCATAAACAGACATCAATATAACAGCGTTCATCAGCAATTCTACTGGCCTCAACAAATGTCAAGCCATCCAAACCGTTTGCTATCTCTGTCAGTTCCCTCCATGACTTCCCCATATCATTAATATTTGTCTTTAATTCTTTTTTTCTGTGTTTTTCAGTCTAGTTCCATTTTATTGGCTCTGTAGACTATAGACAAAGGCGTGCCTGTTACAATATCATCAGGTTTTGTCAATGCGTGTCTTACTCAAACCTTCATCTTTACTTCAACTCTTGATTTAGTGGTATTTGGAACTAGATATTCTGAGGAACTTTTGAATAGACCAGCTACAAATGAGTTGCCAGATATTCAGCCCACAGGCATGGAGCTGGATATCGAATGCGAGAAATAATCTAGAAGAAATTAGAAGAAAAAAATTCAACTCTTGGTTCAGATGTAACAAGAAATTACATCCACACAGAAGTCGAGCACGTTCAACTAAAAAATATTTAGTTAAACAAAAGCATTGGTAGTTGGTGACAACAATTTATTTTTACATCGTCTCTATAGACAAACTTTTCACATGAGTTTCTTAGTAGATTCCGACTGCATACAATAAGGAGCTGTAATCTGTTTTTGTGGTAACTTGTCCAATAACAAACCCATCTGTTGGAAGTGCAAACCAGTGTGTACACTAAGTGCTTTGGTTTCAGGTTGGTTTGACAATTGTATTCCTGTGATAGAGAAATAAACAAAATATAAAACTAAAGAAATATAGCATAGTGAAACATACATTCAATTTATGTTATTGTTTTTTTTTTTACTTCTTTCTTTCTTTTATACTCTGTTGAAGCACAGGCCCTAAACCAACAAATGCCAAGTCATCCAATCCTTTGCTATCTCTGTCAGCTCCCTCCATGACTTCTCCATATCATTAATATTCGTCTTTAATTCTTTTTTTTTCCCAGTGTGTTTTTCAGTCTAGTTTTATTTTATTGGCTCTGTAGACTATAGACAAAGGAGTGCCTGTTACAATATCATCAGGTTTTGTCAACGTGTGTCTTACTCAACACCTGCACCTTTCCTTCAACTCTTGATTTAGTGGTATATGGAATTAGATATTCTGAGGAACTTTTGAATAGACCAGCTACAAATGAGTTGCCAGATATTCAGTCCACAGACATGGAGCTGGATATCGAATGCGAGAAATAATCTAGAAGAAATTAGAAAAAAAACTCTTGATGGATGGGAAAGCTCCAGGCCCAAATGGTATCCCAGCATAAGCTATTAAATCCAATATAAACAGGTCAAATAAATTACTGCTTAAGAAATACTAGCAGACTGGAAAGAAGGATATCCAATGAAGCTGCCAATGAAAGGGGTTCTACAGGAATGTGATATTATATAAGAATAACGTTTTTAGGAAAAATGCAGGGGGTAGGGGATTGGAAATTAATATATGCCAATGACAAAGAACTAAGTGATGAACAGGCAAGTTCCAACCAAACACACCCTGCAGCGAGCAGAAAACAACAATATGCATAATAACAGAGCAAAGCACTGAAATTAATTCACAATATAATATTGGATTTGTGGACTATGAAAAGACCTTTGACAACATTGATAGGTAATCTCTGGAAATTAATGAGGCAATATGGGATCCCACAGAAGATTATTAACTTATTAAAGGTAACATATAGAAGCATGGAATGCAGAATTCCCCAGGAAGGAAAAACTATCTAAATGGCACCTGAGCAGAATAGAAGGTCTAAAATGGTATGATAGAATCATCAATGTCGAGAGAGGGAGAGGGAGACTTACTTGGTAAAATAATCATGAAGATAACCATACTTACGCTTTTTACATAAATAAACACAATCAGTATTGTTTAGCGCCCACAGAAGGAGAAGAAGGAAGTAGAGACTAGAGGACGCACTAGACAACATAAAATTTGAAAGCTATAGTTACCGACCGGGATTCAAACCTGTCACCCCCAAGTAATAACAGCGCCTTGCTGCAGGAACTTTAGTTACTATAGTTCATGCAGCAAGGCATTGTTGTCATTTGGAGGTGACAGGTTTGAATCCCGTTCTGTGAGCGCTAAACAATACTATGTGTGTTTAGTTATGTAACTGTCTCAGTGGCCTCAACGGGTCCCCTAACTAATTTCCTGTATAATACGTGTTAAGTTTTTTAACAATACATAGAACTTACGAGGTAAATCCTTTGCTGCCACTGAGAACAATGTAAGGGGACTTCTCGCTCTTCTGTTTGTCTTTAAGGAGACTCAGCGTGTTCAAAGGTGTGTCCGTTGAACTCATTCTCTTCATCAGCTGCAACAGTGTTGGAAATATTCATTTATACAATCCAACAGAAAATCCACTAAATCAACAATGAGACAAGAACACTGAAAAAAATTTCAACAAAATAAAGACCACGGGAGCTGAACCAAAAACAGAAGGATGACTGCAAGTCTATGCTATAACTGAATACTGGACTAGCCTATACTCAGAGAGAGCTAGCTGCATTTATGGCATAGTGGTTAGTGTGGTTACAGTAGCAGGGTCCTTTACCCTGACCAGTACATCTTGGGGAGGGGGGACTGACCCAGGCTTACAGAATGAGTTCCAGTGAAGGGAACTGATAACCCCATGGCCTCGATTATATGAAGACACTTCCCTTTCTAATGGCAGGAGATGTCATTATTTTTTTTACCTTTTAATCTATACTTTGGATTTCAGAATTACCAAATTATTGGTTTGGTTTTCTTAAAGCATATTTATACACCCACAAGTGCTTAACTCTCCTCCTCTTGATCACACAATGAGGACCAGTGGAGTATTTTCCTGTGTCATGTCTCTCTATGACATTTTCGCCTTTCAGCCAACACGTCTCATTTCTTTCTGGTATCTGTTGACCAGGTTGGCCTTCCCGCATATTTTTGTAGGACATTCCAGTCATTGAGTGGTGACATCATCTTTGCCCAACCATCTACATGTGTTTCCTTAATCAGACCCATCCAGAGCAGCCAGATGCATGCCAATCAGCCCTCTAGGAAGGGCAGGGGCAGAACAAGGGCATTCCCTGCCATCCAAAGTGGCTTCTATACATGGTGAGCTGACACATGATGCTCTGGTGCTGGGCTCACCCAAGGAATTGCCACACTATGCACACGATTGCTCAGCCTCATTTCTGTATGTTAAGCCTCTCATTCCTGTTGAGCTGTGCCCTCGGAAATCTAAAGACAATCAGATTCATAATAAAACCGTACACTCCCCGGGAAGGTTAACCCGGTCAACAAATGCCCGCAGAAGTCGGATGTGTCGGCCTAATGGCGCAAGAACGCAGCTCTGCTGTAAACAGGCACAACGCAATCACATCCGAGAAAAAAAACTCCGGATGAACGAAGAAGAAGAAGAAACCGTACACTCCATTCCTGTTGAGCTGTGCCTTCGGAAATCTAAAGACAATCAGATTCAGAATAAAACCGTACACTACCATATTTAATAAGTGATGAAATAGTTAACAGAGTGATAGTGATTACATACCAGTTCTTCCTCTACTTTCTTGCTTCGCTTCTCTGTCTTCTTCTTGCCTGAACCTTTACCATGGAACCTGTGACTAAGCTGTCTGAAAGCTTCTTTGGCACTAAGTGCTCGTCCATGGTCATCAACATAATCCAACTTTACTTCAGGCTTGTATGAATCCTTCTCCTTAAACTCTGTGATCATTCCACCTTGGTACCGTTCACGCTTGCGGTTCTTCTCATCAAGATCACTGATTAAAAATGTTCATGATTAGGATAATAATAATAATAATAATAATAATAATATCAGTGGTTAAAAAACATTCATGATTAATAATGAGGCTGTAAGCTGGTTTAACTGTGAATCTTTACAACTTCTGGTCCAATGCATTGGTAGTTAGGTCATCTGAGCCCTGAAAAGAGCTTGCATCTATAAAAAATAAGGTTAGTGTAGAGATGTTTTTCCAGATATAGTACCAAAATACCATCTCCATTGGGGCTCTCTTTCCCCTCTCCCAGCTAATATAAAAAAGAGATGTGCAACTGGTACTGGAACTTTACATCTGCAGTGAGATTAAACAGATCATTATTCAGTACAATACACATGGACTAGTTAGTTAACTGGTTAGTCGCGGTTCCAACTTCACTGCAACCATTATGCTCCGTTCCTGTGCCAGTGAATATCACACAAAATGCTCCTCACTGCCCAATGTGGAAAGTGGAACAGACAGGAGTCTCGGCAAGCCAACAGCGGTACACTGTGCCAACAACAGGTACACTGTGCATAATGCTGCCGCCAGAATGACAATATAAAAGTCCTCCACAAAAAATGCAGTTCATCGTCGATGGAATCGGCAGTCACCAGAAAGACTTCATTGGCCTAGGTTTTATTCCATATGGCTTTGTCTCTTTCCGCAGGGCGACCCGACGAAAGCTCTGCACAAAGCACGAACTCCGTAGCTCCAGCGATGACTCACAAGAATCTCCTCAGATGTAAAAGCATTCCACATGAATATCACAGCTCACAGTGTTGTGCCACACACTCACTCAGTAGTAGGACAATGGAACCATGTACTACCAGTCCAACACGAGGAAAATGTGAATGCAAAGCGTAGCCATAAGCATAAAACACTCCAGAGGCCTTGACGGTTCAATGCTTATCCACCATGTTGGGGACCGGAAATTACATATGAACTGGCTGCAATAAGACAAAATAACGAGAGTGCAGAGCCCAAACGTGTCCATACAACAGCAAACTGTGCCACAATGTTATTTAAATAATGATTTTATTGTGTGTGTCAATGGTTTCCATGAGTGTAAGATCAAGTAATTTTAACTGTCAGGTCTGACCTCAGTCTACCTGCAAGGAAGCAGAGCAGATCTGTGCCTCCCTTAGTCTGAACACCCACCCTTTGTATTGCTGACCATACCAGTAGTCACATCATCACAGGCACAGCTTCTGGGATCTAGGGAACATGCACACTCCATTTGGTAGAGTGGAGATGGTAGAAGAAGTCACTCAAATTACCAGAACTTTCTTCTTGTTCGTTTTTCCTGCCTTTGATCTTCTTTGGAGCATATACTCTCAATCAACTCAGCCAAACTGTAGACCTGTTGTTCAGAATTGGCTGGATTTTGCAGAAAGTGTTTTACAGGATGGAAGTGCCTGCCACAAGCTAAATCCTCTCTAGTCGCTTCTTGCGACATGCAGTAAACAGTTGCTATTCTTGGCTTTCCCTACTGTCCCTGGAAACACAACGGCGTAACTTTCTTATGCCCTCCATCACACCCCCCACCCAAAAAATAATAAAGATTCTATTGGATCATACAACTGTTCAGTAAACAGAATACCACAGGCAGGTAAAACTTACTCATATCGCTTGTCCTGTATTGTGTAATTCTGGGCTTGAAGTTCCAATGCTTTCATAGACAGCGCAGGCAATTTTTTAGGGACCTCAGCCTCAAGGTAACCTGTTCAGCAAAAAAGATCATAAAAAATGAAATTCAGCAAGAACAGTTAAAGGTACAGAATGACATGTTATGATGTAGGTAAATATAATGAATACAATATTCAAACATTATTTTAAGAAATTAAATGAATCTATAGATGTTGACTGCACATACATGGAAGATGAGGAAAGATAAAGACATAAAAAAAATACACAAGATATAACATAACTAATTATGGGGAGGCATGGCTAAGAGGTTATGGTGTCTGCCTCAAGCTCAGAAGGTAGCAGGTTTAAATCTAAGCAATGGTATCCTAACAATTGTTACAAGAACCAGTGGTGTCCAATATCACACAAGCCTTCTACCTACAGGCAAAAAAAAACAAGGTGTCCAGTGTGCATGTTACACACGTTAAAAATCCCACAGCCGGTGGAAATCTTAAAGAGTAGGACGTCACAGCTCTGGAAGATGTATCACCCCTGATATATAAAGCCTGTTATCTTGGATGTAATCTGTTTGAAGGATGCAAACCATACCCAAATGCAAGTTGAAGTCAGACACAATTACTTTTGATGGCATAACTAGGTGTGATGAACTCTCCTCAAAAGAGATAAAAAAAGAACCAAATGCAAACACATCACCTCTATATAATGCTATCTCTTAAATAGTCCATCTGCCCCATTGCTGTATATGTGCCAATCAATAATGATAATTTATTTATCTTATTATTTTAATGGCCTCAAGGGTTCCCCAGTAATCACTAACATCCAAAAATACTTGATCACATATCATGATCCCATCTGGTTGACAGATTTGCATATCTGGTTGACACAATATAGCCTTCTAATGTATATTTCAACAGCGGGTTTAATTCAAACTAGTGCAGCTGGAATAAAACTTGACAACATTAACTGTTCAATTATGGAAAATGTGAGCCTGACACCACATCCTCAAAGTGCCTATGTAAATTGGCTTTACTCTACTTAATCAATAGCTACATTACAAATCATGGAATATACCTTGCTCTAAATCAGTGATTATCTTTCGGGAGTCTCCGTGGCCAAGTCGTTTGATTAGGGCTCCAAAGGATGTGGGTTCAATTCCGGATCTCGTCCTTCGGTTCACGAGTTAAATTTTTCTAAGACTCCCGAGGATCGTTGCTAGAACTACGGAGTTTGTGCTTTGTGCGACGCTTTCCACGCTGCGGAAACAGACCGAGCCATATGGGATAAAACCCGGTGCAATGAAGTCGACCATGTCAACTTTTAAGCGACTTTTTTTTAAAGGGATTATCTTAAACTGTCTGAAGGTTGTACCACAAACTTACACAGCAACAACTATTTAAAAGAGAGCTGTCTGCAGTTTATGTGGCTTCAGTATCAAGTTGTTTGAGTATTTACGACACATGAATGATAAATATATGTCTGTTTGTGACTCTCAGTCCCAAGATATATCAGTGTTTCAATGAAATAATCGATAAAAATATAACTGTTTGTGAATGTCTATGACTTTAGTCCCCAGATATATGAGTGTTTGCACTACATGAAAAATAAATATACAACAACATAGCAACACATTAAACTGATCTTGGTTTCATTGAACTGACTGACCTTTCTTCTGGGCCAGCAGCAATGCAGCAACTACACCCTCACTAGAGATTGGTTCCTCCTCCATTACAGAAACCTCTTCACCCTGCAAGAATATTTAACAAGCATAGAGAATTCAAAATTTGAACAGAAACAATAGGTATCATCATTATCCAGTGGCTTGACATGTGCAATACTTTTCCTCCATAAGTCTGTCAAAATTTATCTTATCATAAGTCAATGTCCAGCCTCTGTTACTGTTGTGTGTAAATTATCTACCACATCTTGAATCCATCTACATTGTTGTCTTCCTCTTCTCTGCTTTCCAGGTACATCTCTTTTCAATTGTATTTTACAGACATTCATGCCTGTTTACATGCTCAAAATATTTCAACTGTCTCACTATCACTTGTCTTAACTAATTTTTCTTCAATATTGAGATAGACCTGTTTGTTCACTTTTTTTTATCCAAAGAATTTTTAGTATTTCTCTGTAACACTTATATTTGAATGGGCATATGTGCTTTTCAGCCGATTTATTAAATGTCAGTGTTTCACAGCTGTACGTTGCCATAAGATATATGCATGCTCCGAGCACTTTCATTTTTGTTTTCCTTCTGTTCCAATTTACAAAGGTATTAATTGATCAAAGCAATGCTTGTTCTTTTAATTTTCATTATCACATTTCCATCACATCAGCAGAGAACCTAAATCTTTAAAACTACTCATTTTCAGTAATTTCTCTACACTGATAAATATATCTGCTGACATACCTCTTACCACATTATCAATATCCTGCCTTGAGAGGGACTCAAACACATGACCACCAAGCCAGCAGACAATCATCCAGACAACTGCGCTACCACAACATAACTCTATGGAAAGTCTATGCCAAAGGCATGAAACCCTAGCTAAAAATATCACTCAGAACATGTGACAAGTAATCTATCACAATTTGTGTAACCCATACCCGAATGTCAACAGGCTTGTCATCAATGTCGACTGCATTCCAACCTCCTGTTGCCTCCTCTAGGTCTTCTTGTCTCCTTCGTTGTTCTAACAGCTCCAGCTCTATGTCCTGCACAGACAAAACAGATGACACAATCAGAATATACCAACACAAACTCCATCTGAGAGTAAAATAAGCCATCATTCATGTAGGAGTAGGTAATTGGTGAACATTGCATTTTTCTCTTGTCTGTTCTTTGGGATGTCTTAAAAAATCTGCACATCTTGTCATATTAGTGTGTAAACAAAACAAAGAAAAAGATACCTAATCATTTACCTATTTCTTGTAGAGTAGTATACAATGACCAAAGGGTGTATCCTTTGACGAAATATGCAAAGAAAATCCAATTGAAAACTTCATGTTTAAAATGTACTAGTCTGCATGTAGTCAATTTCATATATAAGGATGCAGGTCCGCATGGCCGAATGGATAAGAACAAGTGTTCTTAAACATCCGGTGTGCTGATGCCAAGGTAAAGGGTTCAATCCCTACACCGGATAGCTGGACTAAAATGTTGACCTGTCGTCCTCGACTTGGGGACGTTAATTACAAGTACCTCTGAAGTTGGAGTGATTTCGCCTGATGGTGAGGGACTGTTAATAGGGAAAGCTAACCCACACGCAAAATTCAGTCCATCACTAATATAAGCAGCGTGTATAGACTACGCTTGAGTTCAAAGCGAGCGAGCGCCACAACAAAAAAATGTCAGGATTTGTATCCATACCTTGCAGCATATTTGGATACATACCTTGGAAGCAAAACCCTGTGCACTGTTTTCAGTGGTATGAAGCTTCGGTCATTCAGAAAGCAATGGCAAATCACACTGCCTAGTAATTGACAAACAGTCAACAAATGCTGGGGATGACTGCAACATTCTGTAAAAGACATGAAACTAACTTTTTAACTTACCATTAATTCCCCACGATCCTCTTCCCTGTTACCAGCAAGGCCATATGTAGGGATCTCACCAAGATTTCTGCAGAATTCAGAGACAGAATTGAGAATAATGTTGGACGCAGCTTGATTCTGAAGGTCACTGCTTTCCTCGTCAGGCCGAATCTGTTCAATGGCCTATAGAGAGAAAGTCAGTAAATGATGGTACTCTACTTCAATGTAATGTTGTGTAATGCAGCAACTATAGATGCTGGTCTACCCAAACACTATTATCCTCAGAACAAAATATTTTTAAATTGTCGCCTTTATATCTGCACCACTAAATGGTGTTTTCACTTCATTCCTGTCTATCCTCTTGTTTAACAGGTGCTTTGGCTAAGGGAGTACTTCTTCAGATACATTTTGTGCCAGATAAGTACTCACTTTTTTAAACATTCATATTGTTGGAATAATGTCCTATTATCTTTGTTAGCCTTTGTTTCCTAAGGGTATTGTAACCATTAAGTCCATTTTGTCATGAATGACTATGTTTACTGTACAGATGACCCTTTTATCCACTTTAAGAAATGTATGATTGCCCGACAAAATTTCAAATATAATGACTTTAAAAAATTTAAAAAGCTAATACTCAACTACATTTTGCCACAAATACAATTCTATTTATCCCAAACTCACACTTTCACAACTGTTACACACTACTTTCCTTTGCTAAAGTTAAGGAGATCTCACCTGTCTTGAAGAAACCCGTTCCTGTTTCAGTTTAATTTTCCTAGCTTTTGCCAGCATGCCTTGCAGCTCATTCTGTGCCTCATCCTCCTCTATAGCAACTCCAGACAAATCCTCATCTGGTCCTATTATATCTAATGAAGTGAGAAATTAGAAGAGTTCCTTATAATTACCTGTCATTTAACTGGAAATAATAAGTTTTCTTAAATGTATGCATTAAAAAACAAAAAACAAATCATGCATTATGTTTTCATCCTATAAAATATATCATGCATCTAAATGCTAAGAATTAAAAATAATACTTTTAAGTACCTTATTTTGACATTGGTGATCTGTGATTAGAATAGTTTGGATTGTCAAGAAAATATACATATTCAATTAATTTTGGCGCCCCTAATTTTAAATCATTTTGGAATGATAACAGTAGAGGGGTATTAATTTTATTTACAAAATTTACACCTGACATTATACAAAAGAAACACATCAATGTGAATTATAAACATACCATCATCAATCTCCACCTTGAATGTGTCCTTAGATGTTACTCCATCTACCACAGGATTGGGCGTTTCTGTTTTAATCTGCTCATTGTTAGTTCCCTCACTGGGCACTTCAACATCATCATCATCTTCAGCATGAACACGACCCCTACCTCTCATCCTGTAAAGATAGGGTTGTAATTTATTTATCAATTATGTCTTTTTTTTCTAGGTCATTATGTTAAATTTTTTTTCTATGCAATCTTAAAATATACATCAACTTAAATTTCACACAGTTATATCTCACATATCAACATTAACCGCTACCTTCTTAACCCACTGCAGAGAGACACATAGTCAAGACTTCATTGTACCAAGTTCTATCCCATATGGCTGGGTCTTCTATTCGTAAAGAGCCTTGCCTAAATTGCAGCACAGATCATGACACCCCCCCCCCCAACTGCACTCTTGAACTGATTGTCAGAAGTTTAAAAATAAGTCCACCACTTTTATAGCATGACACAGACAGCTCTATCACCATGTCAAGGAGACCACACAAGCAGAGAGATATATTAGGATGTAACAATATTATGATTCAGTGAAGTACATATAGACTGGCCAACATAAGACCTAGATTGGTAATGTTTCCTCCACAGGTTCATTATCTAAACCACCGATAACTTTTACAAACATGTCAATTCTGTGCATGAAGGTTTTAACTGCTGAGATGTGAACAGACCAAAAATAGTAATGGGAAAATTCTAACCAATATTAAAGATCAAATGAACAGATGACCCAATGAACAAGTCCTTCAAGAAACAAATGAAGATCGTAAATTGATTAGAGAAATTAGACGTAGACAGTCAAAATTTTTTTCGCATGTTATGAGAAGAAATGGATTGGAGAATTTGGTGACAACTGGTAAGATCGAGGGGAACAGACCAAGGGGAAGACCTAGAAGCAAGTACCTGGATGGCTTGGCCTTGTGGCATGGTCGAGACAGAAACACGGAGCTGATCCACAACTCTGGTGATTGAGTGAGATGGCAGAACATGACCGCCCACGCTTACCGGCATGGCACATGATGGATGGATGGAACAGATGGCCTGATTTTTGTGAGACATTCAGCACCAAAATCTTGCACTTAATGTTTAGATCTCACTTGCATGATTGAAATGAGTATGCTGCTTACCTACTGAGATAGAAACTCAGCCATCACCACTGCATACATTCTTAATGTCATATAACAATGAACACCTTGAATTACACAATCCGTACAACATGCCTCAATGTAACATATTTTTTCTACTTTGTCTAAGGGCTTGCGAACGTGGTTTGTGAGCCCGTATACCCAGGTTCGAAACACAGCGGTGCTGGTTTTTTCGAAAAAGGTATAGGGGCCGGTCATTCAGAAAGCAATGGCAAACTACTGAACGTAACACTTGCCTAGTACATCAATAGCAGCTGAAAATGCTGGTGTTGACTGCAACATCCCATAAGGGATACGCAACAAATTTTTTTTTTCTTTTTTTCTACACTATTATGAATAATATCTGATGACAGAAAAACTCACCAACCCCATCAAGTATTTAATGCCTAAATGGAAAAAATAAGGTTGCACATACAACATTAACATTTTATTTTACCTTGACCCATAGTCCTGCTCTGTGATTTCATCTGGAAGAGGTAAAATATCATCTGCCTTGAGGATGTCTTTCTTTCTAATCTTTCGCACCTTCTTCTTGATCTTTTTAAACTTTGCAGCCTCCTGTTTGTTAAATTATTACATTGTATAAAATGTGTAAAACAAATGCTTGGGTATCTGTTTTAAAAGCGGTATTTAAAATTGTTTAACTTACATAAAATTAATATAAACATGGTTATATGAGGAAGAAAGTAGAGTGAAACATTCAAAGGTCTGGTAAACATTGGTTATAATTTAAGCTGTAACTGATGCTAGCAAACTGGAAAAAAAAATGACATTGGCACCTTGCCGTCTTGACAGACGATAGTTTGTGCTTCAAAAAGGCATAATAACTTTTACCCATGGTGGTAGCGAATGTGACTGATAAGGCTAATTCGCGCTGTAAATGTTCGTTCACAGTGGGTGCATGTGAACATGTGGTCATTTCCACCATCATGCGCCATCTTACGTCTCACACGCTCAGTGTGTGACTTATCTGCAATAATTTTCTCCTTTGTCTTTATTCCATTTCTGATGTTTGCCCTCCATGCAACACATTCAGCTGCAACTTGCTCCCAATGTGCATTTAAAAAAAAATACAGCCATATGAAAATGGTTTAGAATGCAATATATGCTCCAAAACCAATCATTATACAATAAATGTTATATATGATGTATCAATTAGTATATAAAGAATACAGCTGAATATTTTTTAAACTTATTTAGTGTATGCTTTTCTAAGTACTTAAACTAAGTACCTAAACAAAGCAAAATTCTTCTGGCCTAAAGAAACAAAGGTGGAAGATAAACATTATGGACCACTGAGTGAACTAAAAGGGATACTGAACTTTGTACAAGAAACAACACTGCAGACATAGACAATCACTTCAAGTGAAAGAAGGAAAAACAAGATAACATAATTTTCACATTAATATTTCCCTAGATTCCATCACCTTTAACTATGTCCACTGATAACATTTTGTTTTTAAATATTACCAGCATAATATTTCAATTAAAAACAAAATAATATCCTACCATCTCCTCTTTTGTCAGATATTCTGTAGCAAGTGCAAGAGCAGGAGAAACCAGTGATTGCTGCAGATGAGAAATAACAAATAATTATAAACTGGGCGATGACAATGATAAGATGAAGACAATAATGCTTTGTGAACAGCCAGATGAAACATGACCGACTGTGTATTGCTTGATTACCCCCAAAATGTACATAAACATTTTAATAACATTAACATAAGATTAAAATTATATTGTAAGAAAAATATAATAAAAGGAGAATTCAGTTATTTGCAAGGTGCAGACAAAAGGTTTTATAGAAGACTGCTAAGCAAATATGTAGAGATAAAAAGAGTAATGAAAACATTTTGTAAGAAACCCAGTTACCATGCGTACACTTTTTTGGGCATGTCAAGAGAAGAGAAAGAGTGAAATAGAGTGCATGAGAATACCTAGAAAAACAGCGATAGACAGTGCGACATCACAGCTTGGAGGAAAATCTGCACTAGAAATTAACAAAATACTAGACAGGAAGCCACTAGTAAACATGACAACTAATACCACTGAGCATGGATTATATGTTGAAAAATGATCAAGAAAAGCTTACACATCTATGTGAAAGTTTATAGCATCTAAAAATGAAATACACTTGATATTCCTGCTATTCTAAAATAGACAAAAATAAGTGGCAGAAATAACAAAGTCACATTAACCCATTCTATGCAATTCAAGTCATCATACACGCAACTGTAACAAGGAAACAGAAAATGTAATAAAGCAATGAAAATTAAATCAACAAAGAAAAACAAACAGAAAGTGGAAAAGATTGGAGGCAGGAGAACACAATCACAAATGGTGCCATGGATGCTGCAGCTACACAGCATTCATCTGAAAACAAAAGCAAAGCCAAGCGAAATATTAATGCATCATAACTAATCTTCCACCATGTCTGTGAAATATTTTTAAAAATATTGTTGGACATGTTTGCAGTGTGTCTGTTTACAGCAGAGCTGTGATATTTGTGGCTGACCCATATGACTTCTTCCTGGCATTTGTTGATCAGGTTAGCCTTCCTGGGTGCATGACTAATACAAATGTATACCGCTTCTCTATGCTTTTGTTTGCTAATGTAGGCTCTGTAGCCTTGGCATCCTCGCTGTCATTTGTTATCTTGTTCCTGTAAAACTGGCACTTTCTGCTTCTTCTTCGTTTGTCTGAAATTAGGGCTGTACCGGATTCAAATTTTTGAAATCCGGCCGGAGCCGGATTTGGCCGGATTTATGAAGTGAGATCCGGCCAGAGCCGGATTTGGCCGGATTTATGAAGTGAGATCCGGCCGGAGCCGGATTTACAAATAAAAAAATAATAATAAAATAACGTACTACATCATTTGACTTCGGTGAGTGGAGTCACTCGACTGTTCATTACTGCAGTTCATTACTATAGACATGACAATGATGACATATACGCATATTAAATCATTTAAATGTAAAATAATTACATTTACATTAGAATAAGTAATCAAGTAATATTAAGTTCCATAAGTTCAAGATGAAACATAACACATAAGCACATAATGCTAATTTAGTAATTTTTAATTTTTAGTTTTCAGTTTCAGTTTTTAGTTTTCACATTGTTTTCAGTTGGCAAATTGGCAGCTCAGTTACAACTCACAACAACAGTACATTGAACAGATTGAATTTATTGAAATACATTCATTCAGTAATTTCACTATTTCAGTCAGTCAGTCTTCATTATGGCTGTGAAGTTGAACTCTCAGAGTCAAGAAGGGATGAGTTGTATTTCAGGAAAATCAACGTCTCCGCATTTTGTGGATCCTGTGGACTGACTGTGTTTGCTGAATCAATAATGGAGTTAGCTGCTAACAGCAGATGGGCTCGTGCATCACTTCTACCACGTTCGGAGAAGAAGCATAGCTTGAATCGAGGATCCAGTAGTGTGGCACAGGTGTAAATACTGTTGGATTCAATGTCCGCAAATATGCTGCCAACAGCTTCAAGCAGGGCTGCTTTCATAGTTTTGATCCCAGCATCACTACCTTCTTTCTGGGGGAAAGCCATGAGTGTTTTCACTAGGGCTGTACCGGATTCAAATTTTTGAAATCTGGCCGGAGCCGGATTTGGCCGGATTTATGAAGTGAGATCCGGCCGGAGCCGGAGCCGAAGCCGGATTTGTAAAAATGGCCGGATTCCGGATTTGCCGGAGCCGAAATCCGGTACACCCCTATCTGAAATGCTCACATATAATCACATTGTGCCGGTTTACAGCATAGCTGCAATATTTGTGCCTATTTGCAGACACACCAGACTTCTGGCATTTATTAAATGGGTTAGCCTTCCTGGGTTCCACTTTCTGATTTTCCCCCATTATTCAACAACAAAACACTAATTTCTGGACTCATTCAAAACTAAGCAATAGGTTACTCTATTCTTAAAATACTCTTCTCATGCAAACTGAAATGACCTGTCATAAATTTACAGATCAAAGTAAAGTGATTAGTTCCACACAAAATGAGTTAAGAAACAACAGTGACTTACCCCTTGTGCTCTCAACTGCTGCCTAATTTCAGCCATTCGTTTCTCATGTGCTGCATCATAGACACCACCAGAACCTATGAAAACAGCATTGTTTTGTCATATAAAGCGACCTTGCCGTGTTATTTATGTTTGTATAATGTCTAATGTAATGCACTGTATCATACTGCAAACAATATGGCAGACTAGAGGGGAAGTGTGCAATTGGACAACAGTAAAAGCATCTTAAGGCAAAAACAAAAAGATAAGACTTGACTTTAGCTTTACTGCAGCCTAATTTCAATGCGATGATGGCATCAATGTTAGCTACTAGCTTGTGAAATGTATTAGCCAAAAAACAAAAACTAGAAAGCAAAGTTATTAATTCCATCCATGTAAAAATAATACTGCCATAATTCATTTAAAAAATAATAATTCACTTTTACCTTACTTTTAAAACAAAATTATGCTTATTGTAATAAATATTTCATTTAGATCACAGAAAACATCTTGCAAGCATCACAGCCAAAATATCATGTCAAGTGAGTTTTGATACATAGTTGCTATCTTTGGCCACACACATTCTTCTGCTTAAAAAAAATATAAAATAATAAAACATTATAAATTACAGGTGTTAAGATTTTTCAGCCATTTTGCAAATAAAGCTAAGATCATATATGCTACAAATTTGATATGAATAAAACTTACCCAATGTGAATGATTCTTTCTTAACACCGTCAATTTCTTCATCATATTTTGAAAGCAGATTGGTGGTCTTCATCTGTAATTTGAAACAACAATAACGGTCAAGGAAGTCTTATATCAGATACTGCCACTGGGGTGTGAAGTGTTAAGCTTTAACTTAATCCAGGTCAAGACATAGGAGGCTAGGTGGTCAGTTCCCTCTCGCTCTTCAGAAATACTCTGATAAATGTCAGGTACCTATTTCTATGATGGTTGACCATAAAAAAAGCTAGTTGCATGTCCCTTACAGGACACTGCAACCAACCCCAGCTGTTATTAATTATTTGTGATTTCCTAGGCAATGTGAGTTCAGTAGTTTATCATTGCTTTCTGAACTGTCAATGCCTCACATCATCAGAATCGTTGCAAAGCGGTCTGCTCCCAAGTTGCCTGCAGCTGAAAATTGAACCCTCAGCTCAGTATGACAGAGAATTATGAAACTGTGTCTCACTATCCCCTAAGCCACAGCACCGGGTCTACCCCAAGTCAGGAGAAATAATCCTGCTTCTGCTGGGGATTAAACCTAGACTGCTGACTTGGTAGGCAAGTGTATTAACCTTTATGCCAACACAGTTCTTGAAATAAATGTATCAAAGTTAAAAATTTTTAAATATTCATAGTCTTCTCTGAGTTTAGCTGCAGTCACTTAGAGTAAAAAGTTAAATAGTTGCTCAAGACACCGTGTTATTATTGCTAGCTGTGAATGAACTTTTTCAGACTGTATACTGGCTATGAGGTTGATTGAAGTCAATATAATGGAGACCTGAGAAATCTCTGGGAAATTAAAAGATAACAAGTCACCCAATCGAATAATGTTATGACCTAGCATATAAAGTAGAAGACTGTCACTTTATATCTCCATGGCATTTTATGCCCGAACTTGTGACTTTTCATCCTATGTATGGCAGGCCATGATTCACTACATTCACAAAATTGGAAGCAAAAATATTAAATCTACCCAAAGACCCAAATTTACCCATAAAACTAATGAATGTACATGAAATGTACAGTATAAATTGAAAAAAAAAATTAAAACTCAACTAAGAAACACAAACATGGAGATGGACATCATAAACTAAAGAAAGATCAAGATCATACATAATGAGAATGATGTAAACTTTCCAATGATTCCTATCCAATGCTCAGAGGGAAAATGTTCTGAGAGGCAAGACACAAAGGCAACTTCTTCTTCTTCTGCGTTCATCTGGAGTATTTTTTCAGACATAATTACGTTGTACCCGGCTATGCGCCCATAGGCAAACACATCCGACTTCTGTGGGTGTTTGTTGACCGGGTTAGCCTTCCCAGCAAAGGCAACTTATCACATAGACCAGAAGAAACAGTTAACATTTTTGGCCACATTATAAGATAAGAAATGAAAACCTGGCAAAATGAGAGAAAGGAAGGCAGCGAGAGAAGATTCTGAACTGTCTTGCATTATACCATGGAATGATTATCAATATATAAAATGATATACAGTTATATAAAATGGTAGCTATGGAGAGGCATAAATCCCCACATCATTTGGCAAGGTAATTCATGATGATGGTAAAAATAAATGTTAAGACCAAGGTGACTGACTTACCAATCCATATTCATCATACTGAGGTTCATCATATGGTTTGTAGTCTACTTTTTTCTTCTTGTTATCTACATTCTTTTCTGCCCTTTCATCATCTTCTATGTTGACATTTACCAGTACATCACTTTCATCCTCATCAAGAACACCTATGTGAAAATAAAGAATAGTTTGAGCAGAAGAATGCTGACTTTTCTACTGTCATGTAGCTAGCTAACCTCACTGTCACAATTTATAGTCAGTATTTCATGACATTCTGCTACAAAATAACTCAATTGCATTATATATCACAAAAACACATTCAGTCCCCCCCCCCCCCCCCCCACCCCAGTTATTATCTGTGCAAACATTTGTCTTTGTTCATACTTTAAATGAGTAACCTGGATGTTATTTAACTCCGTAAGTCCCAAAAAGGTATTGTTTATTAAATTCTCTTCTTTTTCTTTAACCCTTTATCCACCATTGAAGCATAGGTCCTCAGCTAACTCACTCCAAGCCTTCTATCCTTAGCTATCACATTCAGTCCCATCCATTCATGCCTGTCCCATATTATTCACTTCTGTTTCTACTTTTCTCCACGTTTTGTCTGCCTCTATTTCTTTTGCCTTGTATATTCTAGACAAATGCTTTCTAGTTATACCATTCTCAGGTTGTCTCAATGTATGTTCTGTCCAGCACCAGCAAGTTTTCTTCACACCTTGGTTCACTGGTATCTGTCTAGTTCTCTCCATCACTTCCACATCAGAGATTCTGTCATACTAATTTACCCTTCTATTTTGCACAGGTATCAATTAGTGAATGTTTGTAGTTTATTTGTAATCATTTTCGTTCCCCAGTTTCAAGTTTTAAGACCAAGGTGAAGACTGAGAGGTAAATACCTGGATGGCTTGACCACATGGCATGGTCGAGACAGGAACACTGGGCTGATCCACGACTCTGGTGATCGAGCAAGATAGCGAGTCATGACCGCCCACGCTTTCTGGCATGGCATATGATGGATGGATGGAGTTTTAAGTTTGGTGCTAAGTTTAATTTCCACAAATTTCTTCGTGCTATAATAGCCCATCCAGCCTTCTCTATTCTGATATTTGTAAATGTTACACCCTCTTTGTCTACATTGCTACCTAAATAGGTGTATGATTCCATCTCTTGAAGTGAGGTTTCACCCAGGAAGATCAGGCTAACATTTGTATTAACTTATCACCTAAGCGATCTTACATTGAAACATCAATTACCTGGGTTAGAAAGAGGTAGTTTGCAGCAGGATGCAGTCTAAGCAGAAGTGCTTCTTCTTCTTACGGCCCATGCAATGGTGTGTTGGTTATCACACCTGCCCACAACCTTCCGTTTTGTGTGTTGCCAATTATTTGCGACACTGATGTTCCTACATGACATGATAATCTTCTCTCTGTCTCCCCCATCTATCTTCCCATCAACTTTCCATTTGTGAAAGATATATTAAATTACATTTTTATTTTAAAATAGTTGCATACCTTTGTCCTTGATGGTCAAAACTATATCTCTGCCTTCGGAAAATTTTTCTAGACCATGCTCAACTGTCAGTCCTCTCAAGTCATAGGAGGTGTAGTTCTGCTTCTGTAATAGAGATAAATCAGAAACTTTAGTGAAAAACAGCAGATTAAAAAAAAATAAAAAGATTTTCAATTTTCATTAAAGCGATGCTCAACAAACTCCCTTTTCTGCTTGTTGCTGACAACAGCAACAAAGAACCTCAAACACAAATACACAGAGAGGTCGAGTTAAACAGAAATGCACACAAAGGCAGGGTTAGAGTAAAATACACAAAGAAATGGGTCTGAATCTGCATTAGGGTGTATTTTTCAAATTGGCCCGGCCTCATAGGTCAGCCCAGCCTAAAATGGGCAACAGAAAATAGCTAATTTAATTTACACGAGCTGATATCACAAACATACATTGTCAAAATAAATCCTACCTTGTCCTCTTTTTTAAATTCTTGCTCCAACAGACTCTTTATTCCAAAATCCTCATCCATTTCCTCCAACATCTTTGCCTGAAAATGAGCAAGAAACATGCTTATAGAAAGATCTGTTATTAAATGTATTATGATTGCTTGAGTTAATAATATATGTACCAATATTGATCACAGTATCTTAATTTTTCGATGACGCAACAGTCCACAGCTCTTTGGAAAAACTCTCGTATCCAAATATGTATGCATATCTGAATATTATAACTATTCTGCTATTGGTAGATCTTCTAATTTGAATATATTGCAAGGGTGACAGCCAATGTAATTATAATAAAGAAGAAAACAACAGAATGCAGATATAAGCATTGTGCATTAGTCACAAATAATATTTGAATAGTAACTGCAAAGGACTACCATGGCTATTGTCAATGATGTGGATATTAAAAAAACCAAAAATTATGACGTAAATTGTCAGTCTCACCCAGAGTTATAACGCGTTGTCTGCACCAACGCCCGACAATGCAACGCTGATCTATGATAAGCACTACAGCTATAACGCGGCGTCGTCAACAACGCCAGGCAATCAACGCTGAGCGATACTAAGCAGTCGGCGGTCAGCTGGAACACAGCGTGAACATTGAGGGGTCACGCGGGCTGACTCGAGCACAACTGTGGTGTGTGCTGAAAGTCCAGCCAGACTAGGCTTGGGGGCCGTAACGGACTGACGTGTGAATGCGGCTTGAGAGTTTTATGCATGTCGTGATAGCTAGCCTGTATGACCGTTGGAGATGGAACGCCTGTCTGTGTGACTTGTAAGTGGAGTGCATTGATGTATTATTATATTGATGTATTGATTGCTTGCATTTATAATCTATTGGATATTGTGAATTGTGATTGCGCGAAGCTTGTATTGTTTCTGATGTGTGCAGTGCGCGAATAAATAGCGCGAATTATATTATCGGTTGTTAGCCTTGTGTTATTTGATAAGCATAGTTAGTATCACACTTGTCAAGATACGAGCCATAATTCTTGCCCTAAGCAAGACTTTGACATAAATCAAATAATTTACATTATATGAGAGAAAATAATAATGTTACCGTCTTCTCTGCAAGCTCCCTCTCTGTTTGCAACTTTCTGTTTTTACTGACCCAGGCAGCTGCACCATCATCTTCAGAATCACTTTCACCGAGACCTTTGACTCTTCTGAACAAAAGAATGCAAGGATTTAGTTTATAATTTGTTTATATATTTACTCGTTAACAATAAACACATCTTCTTTTTCTTCTGCGCTCGTCTGGAGAGTTTTTTTGGCCATGATTGTGTTGTGCCAGTTTACAGCAAAGCTGCGTTCTTGCGCCGTTAGGCAGACACATCCGACTTCTGCAGGCGTTCGTTGACGACTGGGTAAGCCTTCCTGGGTGTTTCGAACGACATTTCTCTCTCACTCTGACGTTTTTGCATTGTGCCTGTTTATTTGCACCTTTAGGCTGACACATCTGACTTCTGTGGGCGTTTGCTGATCGGGTTAACCTTCCCAGGTTTTTCGATGGTCATTCGACGAGCTTTCAAGCTACGCCAGGCAGGACTGACCGAAAAGCTATACCAGCTTACTGACTGCAGGCCCACTACTCATCGAGAATAGTACAGGAGGCAGTAACAGCGTTGGCTAGAGGAGACTACTGCAACACACTTTGTATTCATTACGGATTCAAAGAGAATGCTCAGTAAGCTGGAGAAAGGAATGTTTCGTGTGGAATGGCTCTCGTCGAATCAGAGGTCACAGATTGTGAGAATTGTATGGATATTTTGCCCTGGCTATGTGGGGATGCTGGGGAATGAACCGGCTCATAGGCTAGCAGGGAATGCACCTTTTTCTTGGCGGCAGATTGCCTATGGACAAGGGGGGAGGTGGTCGTGCACTTGTGGGACCAGGTGGAGAAGGCAGAGGAACAGATTGAGAACCCATATGTGGAAAGAATGAGATTGTGGGGGATCGGCAGGGGTTCTGGAAGAATCTTAAAACTGATGGGGAAGACCAGGAGAACTTTTAATCAGATAGCGGTGGGAACGATTAGTAGTATGACTCTTCGCTGGCTGTTGAACGAGGGGACAGAGCACGTATGGGAATGGCCTGAGTGCAGTGATGTCGGTTCTGAACTCAACTACTCATAGAGAGAGAGAGAGAGTTGGCGCTTATCAAGACCTGGCCGAACTTCCGCACAAAAATTGCTCTTTCATCCGCTCAAAATGCGATTCCGGCTTCGCGCTGCGGTTACACTCTCAAAATGCCAGCCTCGCTAACTTGCGTCGGCTGGGAGGTTCCCGATTGGGTGCAATAAACACATCTGAATCATGGCAGCACAGTGGTTGCACTAAGGCTTACCAATAGTATCAAGGCCAAATGCCCAATGCTGACAGAATTTTTTTTGGGGAAAAACAGACGCGAACTCGCTATTGACAACAATAAATACTACAGCAACTCAGAAAGCACTGTAATAGAAGGCATGGTTCCTGGAAGATAACACAGGGCTCCACTAAGATGATGGACACATTTTAAAGAAAGCTTGAATATGTCAATGGATGAGGCTGCAGAGCCAACCAGTGACAGAGTCTTTTAGACAGGCCATGACGAGAACGATGTTCTGAAAAAAAATTCTATATGATATGCTTCTGGGTTTTACAAAAAGTAAATGACCATATGTTTTAAAAATAGTAATGGACTCTTTTCCACACCTTGAGGCATTTTAGGTATATGGTGCTAATATCCATATTTTTATAGCCCAACAGATTCTTGATGTGTGATGTGGTCAGTGTCAAGCCAACCACTTTTACTTCCCTCATAACCCATTTTACTCAGGGTCAACCCGGGAGTCCAGGAGACTTATTAAAACAACACCCATTCATGATATAACTAGTGTTGTAGCCGGATCCTGTTGGAGGTATGTGAAATGTTAGGACCATCACATTTTTTAAGCCTGAGTCATAAAGGAATAGATGGTCTGTGTTTCCCTCCTGAACGACAAACATGAGATCAAACCTCTCTCTTGAATCCTTGCTCATGCCAATATTAGCATAATATCATAACCATTGCACCCAGGCACCTGCTCCTCATGAAATAGTAATGACTGGTGAAATTCTGACCACATCCCAAACTACATATAAACAGGTACTCTACCTTTATAAATACATTTTCTGCGGCTTTCACAGCAGTGGGTGGTCGAGTAGTGGGAATATCATCTTGCCCAGCTAGAATTAATGGTTCCAATTTTCAGTTCAGCACACTATCATCATAAAGTATTTCCTAATCTTTCCATACTTGCATATCTTGTCCCACTCTGTTTAATTCTGTGTATGTTTGCTCCGACAGATCTATGCCTGTTTGATAAATGGCCACATTAATTTCCCACTACCTCTTTTCCCCAAATAGTTTGTCCTCTTTTAGGTGTTTCGTTAAGTCCTAGGGTGTGACCAAGCCATGAACATCTTCACTTGTTGATTGCTTTAAAGTCTTCTTTGTTTTGCTTTCCAGAACATGTTTGTCTATTGTTCAAAGCAGCTGGTTCTTATGATTTTCTGATGACACTCAAATGCTTCCACACATCTGTCATCATGCTTATCCACTGTTCAAATTTCAGAAGCATATAATATGACTGGCCAAACGTATATATGGAGGATTATTTTCAGTAGATCAAGCTGTATATTCTTTGAATATCCCTGAGGTCCCCAAATGTGTTGAATATGCTAGCATGATCTAGGAAGCTATCCAGACAGCAAAAACAGAGAAGACAACTTGGACCTGGCCAAACCTTATGGGTCAGTGCCCCACCAGATATAGTGGCAGGTCCTCAGGATGTATCATGTGCCTGAGGAAATTGCTATGATGCTAATGCAGTACTTGTCAGGTTTCTCTCTTCACTTCCAAACTAGGTAGACTGACCTCCAAGTGGAGATAGCAATGGTGGGTATGATCTCACTGATACTATTCAGTATATTCATTAGATACTATTATCTATTAAATACAATTAATCAGATATTATTATCATGACCATGCAGGTGATTCTGGATGCAGCGTCCGGCTACTCACAGGGTACAAAACTCAGCGAAGAATGCAGAATATTACAAATAAAGGTTTTCAATGATGACATGACAATCTTGGCACAAGAGGGCATTGCCCACAGGTTGCTATTAAAACAAGATCAACTTATTGGTTGGTGCAGGATGAGCTTCAAACCAAAAAGTCAAGAAGCCTGTCAACTGTAAAAATTAAGGTGGCGGCACCTGTGTTCACTGTGGCCGAATAGGCAATTCCCACTGTGATGAAGGACTAAGTATTTGATGCCCCATTGATGGACAAGAACGCAGTATAGCATATATGCGAGACAACAGAAAGTGGTCTGCAAACTATTGTAAGAGCAAACTGGTTGGTACATTCAAGGTTCGGTGTCTCCAATTCATACTGATTCAAAAACTCCTATGATCACTGTTCTAAACAAGCACAAGCACAGCAGAGGCGACAAAAAAAAAAAGGATCAGCACAACTTGTGCTTCCATTCAAGTCATAGAGCAGCAAAGTATGAAAAGCCAGACTCACGATGAAACAGTCTGCGGCTCCCATCTGTGTTCAGGAAATGGAAAGTGGAGTCTGCCCAGGGATCGCTTAAGCTAAAGGAAGTCAGGGAAATATCCAGTCTAACAGACAAAGTTTCAGGTCATGAAAAGCAATGCCCAATGCTGATCCAAGGCATCATAATCACACATAACATGAAAATATTGTCAATAAGATTGACTGTATATTGAATGTACTGAAAAAGATCCTACACAATACATGAGAAATTATCTCATGCTAGAAACGCTATCAACAGTACTTGGGCGGCAAAAAACAAAAGGACAGCTCAGCATAACTAAGATAATATCTGACAATATTTCACATCACGCATAAAACAAAATTTATATTATCAAGACAACGGTAACTTACTGAAGTTTTGATTCCACTTCACGCTGCGACTTCTTCGTAGCCATTTTCTCTCGTAAGGCTTCAGTCTTTTTTTGCTGAGCCAAATTAACAGCTGGGGCATGGACAGCATCTTGTTTTTTTGCCTTACTTTCATCACCTGCATTTTCAATTTAATCATTTCAAATTACTAAATATTTGCAACAAAAGCTAAGTTCCTTAACTACTACTTAGCTTATGGATAGACAGAATGAAAAGATTTATATCTAAATAAAAACATGTCCTTACATATAGTCCTGACCAGATGAGGAAGCACAGCGGTTAGTGCATTAACTTACTAAAACAGAGATATGAGTGGAATTATAAGTAGTGAAGAGATGTTTTGAACAGTGTGGCTCTAAGGTCAAATCAGTTTCCAAACCAAAAAAAATGGGCAATGGAGATTTCTCCACAAAAAGAAACGACAGCCAGTACCATATCTGACTTGTAACTTCTTATGCGTCAAATAAAAATATGGCCACCATACCATATCCCCAAAATGACTCAAAAGCATGTTGACAGGACCACTTTACATCTACTTAAATCCTTAGTAGTAAAGCGGGTCAACAAAAGAAACCTATTTGTATGTTATTAAAACATACTGGCGATTAACAGCACATCAGGAGAAAAGTGGGCCAGGCGTCTTACCTCTGAAGTTGGAGTGGGTTCGCCTGATGGTGAGGAACACTGTTAATAGGTAAAGCTAATCCACAAGCAAAATTAAGTCCAGCACTACTAAAGGTAGTGTACGAGGGTAAGACAAATGGCTGTAGAAAAATAACTAAAGATGATAACTTGAAACCAGTTTATTTTTATAGATACATTGTCCCTTTATTTCTCAACATAATTTCCACCAACACTGATGCACTTATCCCATCGTTTTATCAGTCCTTCCAAACCAGCTGCATAGAACTGTGTGCTTTATTTTAATTGACCTGCCTTCCCACAGAACTGTGTGACTTACTTATTGACTCTCCCTCATAACGTGTTCTACCCAGTTATGCACCGCTTAGTTTTAGTTTAGTTTAGTCGATGGATCAACATCACGGCATACGGGTGCAACCCATAAGTGCTCCGTTCTCCTAACTCAAACCTGTCTGGAGAAACTCACTCATTGCACGAACTCCGTAGCACCGGCGAGGATCCTGAAATACTTTTGGTAGATTTTTAATTCGAAATTTTGCCCGGGCAGCGCCATTAGGCTACTCTTTTTCGATTTCCAACTGCCAAGGGATTTTTTACACGCGCAACAATACATACGGGCGTCCGATCTCACTACCCAGAGACCAGGGGACATTTATTACTAGAGGCCCACGAGAAAAAAATCCCGGCATCACCGGGGCTTGAACCCAGGACCTCCAGCACTCGAGGCGGACACCACACCTCGAGACCACGCATCCCCCACATCAATCATTTGTCAGCATAAACAGGAAACCCACCTTGATGGGAGACATTTCGCAAATGACGCCGAAGTTGAATGTGAAGTTAAAACGTGCTTTAGAAAACAGAGCACGCAGTTCTATGCAGCTGGTGTGGGAGTACTGATAAAACGATGAGATAAGTGCATCAATGTTGGTGGAAATTATGTTGAGAAATAAAGGGACAATTTATATAAAAAAATAAACTTGTTTCAAGTTGTTATCATCTTTAGTTATTTTTCTACAGCCATTTGTGACTTATTTTTTAACTTACCCTTGTATACGGACTACGCTTAGGTTCAAAGCAAGTAAGCGCCCAAAAATTTAAAAATTGCCAGGCACCTTTACAATCCCCAGAGATATGTCTGCTGTCCACTTTCAGACTGGTTTAACCATCCCATAGCCATTGAGTCTTGAATCGTCCTTGCTTAGCTAAAACAGCTGTGCACTCACTCTTGGGGCACTTATGCTGTCCTAATGCTCAGATTATGAAGCTGTCCTAATGCTCAGATTAAAACAAGTAGCCATCTCCTCCATCACTCATATCTTTCATTTGGGGGTAACTTCGTCAGAGCTTGGAGCAGGGACCTTTGCTATATTCAATATAAATGTCTGTATAATACCCTCATAACTGTCGTCCCTAAAACCTGCTATTCGCTCTCTAACTGCACCCCTGATGTCTCCATTATTGTGATTTGTCTGTGTTATAGATCTTAGAAAGGCTTCCCTTTTCTCTTTGAGCTTTGTCATGGGCATGCTGTTATGCCTATATGCTTTTCCCATTGTGGTAGACTGGTCTTCTTTTTACACATTTGTCTGTGTAGTTTCCAGAATCTAACCAATATCTTACCACCTTCCAATACATTCCTCAAATTATCCCATTTAGCTTTTTTGGAATAGAAAGATCGAGAAGATGAGGAGTGGAGGAGGAAAAGAAAAAATGTTGACAACAATTATGACTTCTATGTAGGGTAAGTACTACAGCCATCTCATTCACAAAGATTCATGTCTTGAGCAGTTTTATCATATGGGCCATATGGTAAATGTTAATCAGAAGTGTTTAAGGACAGAATAAGGTGTGTGGTATTATGCAATTATTACTCAAAGACACTGTTCTTCACTATTATACATTTCTTATTTTTCACTCTGAAAATTACTTTTCCCGCTCATTGCACTGGCCTGGCAGAAGCTTTGGTGTACCTATTTATATTTAACTCATCTTTTCAGTTTGATTGTGATGTAAGTGTCAATAATTTTAAAGAGGCAAACACCTACCTTTAGCTGCAGGCACATCCAGTGGTTTTAACCCAAGTTTTGCCCTCAAACGACTGAAAGAGACACACAAGAAATAACTGTCATATCTGCGGTAAATGTAACATGCATAATGGCATAATCTTGCTCGGAATAAATGATTTAGTGTCGTGAATGTGATCATGGTAAATGTATTAATCACTGCAAAATTTTTAGTTTTACTACTCAAATACAGCAAGGGGAAGTGCACACAATTTCACCTGTTTATTATTTTCTTTTCCACACGCAGTTTATCCGACATACAAGTGAAAATTTATGAAACTATTTTTCCAGTCACTGTTTTATGTTTATGAATTACAAAAATATAGCAGTCACATTGCCTTGCAATAAAAATATTTCATCATCATCATTGACCTTAAGTGGGAAATTTTTGGGATTTTCAAATAATATTTTGTTAGCATGCACATATTTCTGAAAGAAACAATAAACATTAAAATATTCCAGAGCAAAGAACATATCTTAACTGTCTATCCACTTCCCGTTAATCTAGTATATAATACATTATATATTCTATTAATCTTCAGGCGTAAAATTACAGTAAATGTAATGATTGTTGGAGCCAATTGTTCAGGTTTGGTAAATAACTCCATTCACAGCAAAATATGATGTACTGAATCAGTTAAGCACAAGAAATACCAGCTGACACTAAGAAGCTAAATAATGAAAAGAAGAAGCATGCTTACTTTGTCTCCTCTATGCTTAAACTCAAACGCTCTCCAGAATTCTGTGCAGGTTGAGTGTCTTCCCTGGGTTCTGATTCAAACAGAAAATAAAAGGTTCCATTTGAGAAACTTTTTCTACCATCATAAGTATATTACAACCACTACTCTAGCTTACAACGAAGCCACAGTGGCTAATTCATTTGCCTACAATGGCAGTGGTCTAGCTTCAATCCCCAGCATTGGTGGGATTATTTTTTCTGACCAGCATGACACAGGGGTCATTCTAGCCTCATAAAAATTAGGTATCAGAAAATTTTCTGGAAAAGAAAGACTGAGGAAGGGAACTGGCCACCCAACAACATATGCCATGGCCAAGAATATGTCAAGTCCTAACACTTTACACCACCAACAGGATCTGCTAAGGGGCTAGCATGATCCTACATTACAGTGTGGCTTTTGACGGAACCGGTCTACCATTGATATGATATTCTCATTGCGATAAATGCAAGAAAAATGCCATGAACAGAATCAACCACTGTTTTTTGCATTCATCGACCTTACAAAGGCATTTGATTTGGTCAGTCGTGAGGGTCTGTTCAAGGCACTAAAGAAGATTGGCTGCCCACCAACTCTTCTGTCCACTGTGGAATCGTTCCACACAGGCATGAAGGGTATAATCAAGTTTGATGGTACAACTTCAGACAAGTTTGAAATCAAGAGTGGAGTTAAGCAAGGTTGTGTACTTGCTCCTACCCTCTTTGGAATATACTTTTCACTTCTACTGAAATATGCCTTTCATGATCAGGATGGTGGTATATACATTCACTCATGCTCAGATGGCGGCCTCTACAATACTCAGAGATTGAAGGCCAAGACCAAAATTAGGAGGGTACTGATCAGAGAGTTGCTGTTCACAGATGATGCTGCAATTACGACCCACTAGGAAGAATTACAACATCTACCATCTGCATTCTCCAATGCCTGTTCTGAATATGGTTTAACAATTAGCAAATAGAAGACAGATTATGTCACAAGGCGCACATGGGTACCATAAATCTTTGACGACAGTGAACTGGAGATAGTAGATCATTTTACATATCTAGGATCAGAAAGAGGCTAATGAAACTAGAATACTATATACAGCAATAAGAAAGAGATAAACAGCTTTCTTTGGTCGGTGATGAGAAGAGAGGCATTGGAGAACATTGTGACAACTGGAAAGACTGAGGGGAAGAGAAGCAGAGGCAGACCAAGAGAAATGATGCTGGATGGATTCAGATGGTAGCATGGAGGAATATTATCAGCAGAGTTGATCAAGAACAGCAGAGTTGATCAAGTACAGCAAAGACCGAGATCTGTGGAGAAGCATGAATGCCTATGCCAGCTGGCAGGGCACTTAATGATGATGATGAGGATCAGAGGAAAATAGCAAATTATCTCTAGATCAGGAAATAAACATCAGGATTGGCAAGGCAGCAACAACAATGAACAGGTTAACAAAAAGAGTCTGGGAGAACAGGAAGCTTATGGCCCAAATAAAAGCCCTTGTCTATCAAGCTTGTGTCCTTAGTACTCTTCTTTATGGCAGTGAAGCCTGGTCAACTTACTAACACACTCTTCTTTATGGCAGTGAAGCGTGGTCAACTTACTAACACCAAGAGGAACGTTTATACAGCTTTCATATCTGCTAAGAATACTTGGTATTAAGTGGCAAGACAAAATCACACATACTGAAGTATTGGAAAGATCAGGTTGTGTGACGGTTTGTTCCATGCTCAGTCTTTGTAGACTTAGATGGACAGGACATGTTAGGTGGGTGGATGGATGATGGAAGAATACCAAAGGACATCTGTTTTGGTGAATTACAGATAGGTAAGAGATATCGGGGTTGGCCTCTACGATACAAAGATGTGTGTAAACGGGACATAATTGATACAGGAATTGATAATGCACACTGGGAGCAAGTCGCAGTCAAACGTGTTGCATGGAGGGCAAATATGAGAAATGGAATAAGGACAAAGGAGAAAATTATTGCAGATAGGTCACACACTGAGCGCGTGGAGAAACATCTAAAGCACAAATTGGTCTCGTCAGTCACATTCGCTACCGCCATGGGTTGTATATGCCTTTTTTATAGCACAATGTAACAAACTAGGCACTACGTTTTAGTTTTGCCAAATTTTACTGGAGATTTTCTTGCGTTAATTTTCGGTTACTTGTTTTTGTGTCTCCGATTTAAGGATATATAGAGGACTCGTGATGTTAAATTCCCTGATTATTTCAAGATCGCATTAAAACAGATCCCGATTATCGAGTATTGTAATTTCGTCCATTGTCTGCGAATGTATACATCTTGGCTTCTCACATTTTTCTTCTTACGGAGATAAAGCGACTGTCTTTTTAAGACGTAAGTTGACTTGTAAATTTTGTTTTATTTAGATGTTATGAATTGATCTAGTATGAATAATTCAATTGAGCATCTAATTTTATGCGTACAGTGTAATTTTTGACTATTTAAGTCAGCAGTTACATCCCAAAATGAAATCATTAAGATCGCATGCTATGATGCTGTAATTTCCATGGTGGGAAAATAGCAGTTTTGTGTGTCATCCAGCGATGATATTTAATATTCTTATGGATTATTCAGAGTGCCTGAAATGATAATGAATGCATGTTTGCATTCAACACCCATTTTAGTATTTATGTATAAATTGTCATCACTCTACAAGTTCAGTTACATTTATTTTTGGGTAATTTTGTAAGGCGAATTCTCTGGTCAAAATTTATCCCCACTTCGCGGCCTCGCGTTGACAACCACGCGAGCTGTCATGCGCGTGGTCTGACGTCATTACAGCATGACGTGGAGATGTATATATCTGTGTGTGTGTATATATATAAAAGCTGGCAGAGTTATCTGTCCTTGAGTTAGACAGCGGCAGTGGTAATATCCCTTGGCGACAGTGTAACCCATAGTGGTGTGATTGTGTAGATAGGTCACAAAAAGTGAAAAGGCAGAATCGTTTCTTTTTTATATGTCTACTATCGTCTGTGCCGGTCTCTCTGGCTGAGGGGTTACAACACTTTCTCCGTAATCCCGTTTATCACACAGAGTCTCGTAGCGGGAGAGAACTGGGAGCGGTTCGACCCCCGCTGGTGACTTGCGGATACTGAGCCGGCCGCTCAGAAAGCAATGGCAAACTACTGAGAGTAATCTTGCCAAGAAATCAACAGACAGCTGAAAGATGCTGCTGTTGACAGCGATGTCCTGTAAAGGATATGCAAAAAATAAAAAAACTATCGTCTGTCAAGATGCCAATCAATATACATTTTATGGGTAAATTTTGATATAATCTAGAAATTCTGTCTGGGTAATAATAAACTTCTAATTTAACAATTTGAATAAAATATCACAAATAAAATAACATAACAGCGAAGTCTCAGATGACATACCTGTAATACGTTGGTCTCTGCCCCGCTCATGGACATTAACATATCCGTGATTATAATCAATGCTATCATTCCTGAGATCACCTGAAAAACCAGAATCTTTGTATAAGAATTCAGATGGCTCTCGTCCTCTGTCATTCACAGGAGATTTTGATCTAGATCTGTCCCTATGCCGTCTCTTTCTGTCTCTTGACCGGGATCTGGATCGGTGCTTCCTCTTCTTTTTACCTTCACGATCTTTTTCTTTGTGTTTTTTAGATGAACCCATTTTCTGAAGAATTAATTATATTGTAGGCCTACGGGAAGATAAATGTGAGCTAACAATCACCGACTAGAAATCTGATGAGTAAGTCAATTTCAAATATTAACGGCCTGAATCGCTGATTCAATCACTTCGTCTTCAGTCAGCGATTAATTTTGCGTGCTTTCGCTCCAGTCGAATTTTTAACAATCAGTTTATATGAGTTAGTCTTCCTGGAAAGAAACTTATATGCTTCGAATGCTACTAATACAAAACGTTTAAAGTAATAACTATCACAAAACTTCAGTTACTGATAGAGTAATTCTAATTGATTAACTCGTCTGACAGTCACCGGAACACAAACAAGCACATTTGTTCGATGTTTTCGTTTCCCTTGCGTTTCCGGAAGTACGACTCAGCAGATAACAATCACCGTTTGAATGAGTAGTTTCGAACAAAATATTATCTTCTAGACCAGTGGTTCTCAACCGGTGGGGAATTCCCCCCCCCCCGCCCATGGGGGAATTTTAGGGTTTCCCGGGGCGGGGGGGGGGGGGGGGGTTAAGATCATTTCAAGATCGCGTTAATACAAGAACCGATTACTTGATATTGGTTTTTCCTTCATACGTTACGGTTCTGTACGTCTCACCCTTCTGAAATTCATTTTATAACTAAGTAGACCCGTAAATCACGTTATATGTAGACGTCTAGACTTGTTTTAGTATGTGCTATTAAATTTAGCTTCAATTATTACGCATACTGTGTAGGGGTGGGGGAGGGAATTTATAGGGAGGAAATATTAAAGGGGGGGGGGGGGATGACGTCCTGAAAATATGATGAAGGGGGGCACGGGCCAAAAATGGTTGAGAACCACTATTCTAGACTGACGTCTAATATCTAAACGATAATATCTCTCTTAATATAATTAACTTTAAATATGTTTTCTAGTCTACTGAAACATTTTTTTTACACAGTATTAAGATTGTTGCAACATATTTTTTATTGCAACCAAGTAAACGTTAGTGTGGTTTTTTTTCCTTTCTTCTTTCAACGGCTCAGGCAACTCACGACAAATGTCTTCATTCAATATCCCAAAATGTTTTTCAAGAGAACATGTATGTGTGCGAAAGATATAGGCTATTCTTCAACTTTTTTAACTTTACTTCTTATTTTTTCATCAATAACTTATGAATCCCTGCTGGTTACAATATTAGTGCATATATTATACGTTTTATGTTGAAATAAATAACATAAACTTTACAGGGTGCTTGTACAGTCTCATCACACTTTCTTTGTATGTAGTAAATCACATGTGTCAAACTCAAAGCCCGTGGGCCACATCCGGCCCGCCGTACAATCATATCAGGCCTGAGAGGTCTCAACCGACATACAAATATATTCGGCCCAAGAGAGAATTTTATGCAAAAATATTGTTGTATGGTCACGATATAAAATGCAAATCAAATTCCCTAATTAGCAGCCTTCCGAATGATAGGCTACCTTCGATCAGAATAAGCAAAAATAAAAGTTGTGTAGTCAGTTAGTGTTCGTCGTGATAGTTAACTAGCAACGTTCATATGCTTGTTTTGGATTGGGGCATAAAAACATGAAAGTAGTGTAATGCCCGGATATTACATCACCTTTTACCGCTACGGCTAACCTGATATCAATCAAGCGTCTGTCGTTAGAAGCACAATCTTTTAAAATCAAAGCTAGTCTTTAAGATGGCCAAGAGAAAAGTTGATTCTGAAAACAGAGCCTTTCAAAATATATGTTTACTGATATAGGCGGTAAGCCTGCGTGTCTAATTTGTGGAGATAATGTGGCTCTGATCAAAGAATATAATCTGAAACGGCACTACGAGACTAAACATCAAGACAAGTTAAACAGCCTGAATGCAGAGCAGAAGCTACAGAATGTAGAATAATTGAAGAGGTATCTAACATCACAGCAGATGTTTTTGACTTAAGCAAAATCACAATTTAATGCTGCAGTCAAAGCAAGCTTTATTGTGTCAAAGGAGATCGCAAAATCAGGCCGACCATTTACAGAAGGAGAGTTTCTGAAGCGCTGCATGATGAAAGTGTGTGTCGTTTTGTGTTCATACAAAAAGCAGATGTTTGCAAAGGTAAGCTTTAGTAGAAATACGGTTGTTGATCGGGTTTGTGGGATGGCCACTGATGTGAAAAACACAGCTGATCGAAATAGGCAAAGACTTTGTTGCATTCTCCCTTGCTTTCGATGATAGTAACGACACCACTGACACTGCACAGCTCGCCATCTTCATCCGTGGAGTGGACTCCAGTTTGAATGTTACAGAAGAAATATTGGACATGGAATCCATGCATGGGACAATGACAGGAAAAGACATTTTTGACAACGTATGTCCAAGTTTAACCAACATGAAACTGTCTTGGGACAAACTCGTTGGACTGACAACAGATGGAGCACCGGCGATGTGTGGCGAAAAAGTGGACTAGTTGGAAGGATGCGGTTAAAGATGCAGGAGAACTGTGCTGGTGAGTTGATAGCATATCACTGCATCGTAACCAATGATTTCTGTGTGTTAAAGTCCTCAACATGGAAGATGTAATGAGCACTGTAACATAAACCGTCAACTTTATCAGATAGCATATTAATGTTTAAAAAAGGTTTAATTTTCGGCTTATTGAATGTTTATCCTGTTCGGCCCGCAACCTTATGTGTGATTTGTGTTTTGGCCCGCTGAGCAATTGAGTTTGACACCCCTGTAGTATAATGTAGAACAGCTGTTTGTTGGAGAGTATGTTTTCCACCTGGCAAACGGAAAAAAAATACTCTCCAACAAACAGCTGTTCTACATACAAAGTGTAGTGAGACTTTACAAACACCTGTATAACCCAGGAGGCGTATTATAGTTCCAATCTGCCTGTGTGCAACTGAATATCCGAATTCTTAACAGCATAGTTCAGTTCTTTGGTAGTCGATCAACCACCATAACTTAAGGACACAAATCAAACCATAGTGACGATTTAAACCATTTGAGTTGAGTCGAGTTGAGTTAAGAACCGACATCACTGCACTCAGGACATTCCCATACGTGCTCCATCCCCTCGTTCAACAGCCAGCGAAGAGTCACACAACTAATCGTTCCCACCGCTATCTGATTAAAAGTTCTCCTGGTCTTCCCTCTCAGTTTTGAAATTCTTCCAGAACCCCTGCCGCCAATCTCCCCCAATCTCATTCTTTCCACATATGGGTTCTCAATATGTTCCTCCGCCTTTTCCACCTGGTCCCACAAGCGTACGACCACCTCCCCCTTTCCATAGGCAAAATTCCACCAAGAGGTGCCCTCCCTGCTAGCCTATCAGCCTTTTCATTCTCTCGTACACCCGCATGGCCAGGGCAAAATATCCATACAATTCTCACGATCTGTGACCTCTGAAGCTTAAACCACTTAACACCGTTGGAAACTCACGCTTTGTGGATACATCCACTTTGAGCTCTACCTAGGTTCTCATTATTTCTATCGCTTACTTTTCTGTCTCTTTTCGTAGTATATATTTCCACCTGGAGATGTGGATATACAGATGAATATGTCGTATTTAATGGAAACAGAAACAATCAAATGCAGAGGTTCTAGAAAAGCTGGAAATAAAGAGAGAGTTGATGAAAGAAATAAAGAGGAGGCAAATAAATTATTTCGGCCACGTTAAAAGAAATGATACTCTTATAAAAACCATACTGAATGTAACTGTAGAACTGGTAACACAACAGCTAAATAATTACCGCAGGGGTGTCCAACATATGCAGGATAGAGACAAGTATTTTAATCTACTTCATCATCATCATCATCATCATCATCATCATCATCATCATCATCATCATCATCATCATCATCATCATTATCATGTGTCATGAATGGTACTAGTGGGCGGCCATGTTTAGCCATCTGATACGATCACCAGTGTCGTGTATCAGCTCTGTGTTTTTGTCTCTGTTATGCCATATGGCCAAGCCATCCATACATTTACTTCTCTTCTTTCCTTTTGTTCTTTTCCCCCTCAATCTTGCCGGCTGTAACCAAGTTTTCTAGTTTCATTTCTTCTTATAATGTGCCCAAAAATCTTGACTGTCTACATCCAATTTCTCTGGTCAGTTTGTGATATTCATTTGTTTCTTGTAAGACTTGCTCATTGGTTTTCCTGGCTGTCAATAGTATTCTTTGCATTTTCCTTAGAACCCACATTTCCACTGCCGTTAGATGTTTTTCAGCGTGTCTGCTCATTGTCCACCTTTCACATCCATGCAAAAGTGCCGGTTCTATGTAGCAACTTCAACACTCGTTTTCTCGTTGCAAATGCCAACGTTTTATTGGTCAGTATGTTTTCCATCTAACAAAAGACAACCTTTGCCATAGTCATTCTTGTTCTAATCTCTCCAAGACACCTCCCATCAACTGTCATGACTGTTCTGAAATTGATTGATTGATTGATTTAGGAACCGACATCACAGCATTCGGGGCATTCCCATAAGCGCTCCGTCCCCATCCTCAGCAGCCAGCGAAGAGTTCCAACACTAATAGTACCAGTAGCAATCTGATTATATGTCCGTCTCGCCTTTCCTCTGAGCGTCGATCGTCGGCCAGATCCCCTCGTCACCCCTCGCTGTCGCATTCTTGCCAGACCATGGTGATCCATTTGCTCCTCCGAGGTGTACACATGCTCCCACAAGGTCGCAACCACATCTGCTTTGTCATGCATCAATACTCCACCAAGTTTTGCCGAGCCAGCCAATCTGTCCGCCTGTTCATTCTCCAGCACACCAGCATACCCCGGAGAAAAGATCCAGACGATGCTTGCCACCCGTGACTTCCGAAGCGAAGCAAGCCACTCTGCACGAAGCTTGCCTGTCCTCACCCTACTCCGAGATAGTTGTACCGATTCGCGCATGGACACACCCACTTTGAACTCCTCCTAGGTTCGTGTTATTTCTATCGACTATTTTTCTTGGCATCTTTCATACTATATATTTCCACCTCTCCTCTCTCTTCAAACTTTATCCACCCCTCCCCTTTTCCCATTGATTTTAGTCTCCACCCACTCCATTTGAGGGCACATTTTATTTTATATTTATATCAGCAAGCTTATTATTAATTCATACTGACGTCTGAAGGTAAACAAACTGGAAGAAAAACCTGGGATTAATCGCAACGTCCTAAAAACGACAAGCAGTATTTGTTTTAAAAAATGTAGTTTCAACTACTGCATGGAAATGAAAACTCTAACCAGTAGTTACTTCCCTGTATGCGCCCAATACGTTGATACTTCCGTTTTGTTCTGCCAGCTCAATAGAGATTCTAGTTGTAGTAAACACAAGAGAGAACACAGGCAGATTGATCATTGTTCGTCAGACTGCAGTAATAAACACCAGAGCGATAAAATAAACTAATCTTGATGTTATACTTACATGATTCAAATCAGTCACAAATTTAATTTACAGTGCAGTGCAGTTATTTATTAGTTACACTGCTATATAGTATACTATACTACTATATTTTAATATTTTATATAAATAAATATTAATAGAGGGGCGTTCAGAAAGTAATGCACCACATCGTCGTTTTTCTCAGGAGCCTTTTATATATATATATAAAAAAAAAACAAAATGTATACACAATATACATGGATATGTCATGTAGATATCGGTATTATTCAACATAATCCTCATCAACTTATATGGTTTTATGCCAGCGTGAAACAAGTCATCTTGAAACCTGTCCCATGGAGTGCATCTTTAAGTGGACCATACAGATGAAAATCAGAGGGTACCAAATCACGACTGTATGTGGACGGGGTAGTACAGTCCAACCCAATTTGGTGATTGCTTCCTGTGTTGCCAGACTTGTGTGAGGGCGCGCATTGCCGTGACGGCAAAGCAGCTGTGCTGGATTCTTGTGTGGCCAAACTCGGCAAAAACGTACATTGAGTTTATTCAGTGTTTTAATGTAAGCTTGTGCAGTGATTGTCTGTTCTCTTGGCATAACATCCACAAGAATCACACCTTCATGTCCCAGAAGACATGACCTTTCCAGCTGAAGGAATTGTTTTGAATTTCTTTCTTCATGGTGATTGTGGATGATGCCACTCCATTGACTGTATTTTTGTCTCTGGTTCAAAATGATGTGCCTAGGTTTCGTCACCTGTAATGATCTTAGCCAAAAAGTTATCTCCATCAGCATTGAAATGCTCCAGCAATTCAAAAGAAATTGCTTTCCTTTACAATCAGTGGGCATTTGTAAGAATTCGAGGAACCCATCTTACACAAACCTTAGACAATTCGAGAGGTTTTTATAACTTCATTTGCACTACCCTTGCTGACTGACAGCTGTAAGGCCAATTGTTGAGTAGTGATTTGCCTATCAGTAAGAATAATGCCCTCAGCACATTTCAACATTTCTGTGTTGGTGGCTGTGACAGGACGTCCACAGCGTGGCTGATGATGTAGCTCTGTATCTTCACTTCCTGATTCTTTGATTCTCTGAACCCAGCTGCTGACTGTACTCTTGTTGACTGCAAAACTTCCATACACATCACATAGATGCTTGTGAATGTTCACAACATTTCCCTTTTTTGCAATGAGAAATTCTACCAAAATTTGCTGCTTATAATGCAAGTTGCTAACACGCTCCATTTCAATGGTTTAGGGCAGCCATATTAATTGGCCGGTTGTTGTGCAATATTAGGCTCAAAGACCCCTCTGGCATACACCTTAAGGTACTATATTGGCAGTAAATGACAGTTTAAATGACAGTTGTGCAATTTGGTGCACACAATAGGCACATGATATATTTGAAGTGTACACAATTTTAGGCTCTATCTTCATTATTAGCTGAGAAAAACACTGTGGTGCATTACTTTCTGAACACCCCTCGTATGTTATAATATAAATTAGTTTTAATTGTATAATAATATTCTTTATATGAATAAGGATAGACGACCAGTGTGTGTGTGTAGTTTGTTATATTATAGTACTACTATTACTACAACTACACTAGGCCTGACCCAGAAGACGTAGAACTTGTTCTTCAACTGCACTCACAAACTTAACCCATCCTGCGACAATGACCCCCACCTCCGACTGCGTACTGGTTTCTTGCACAACCACCATGCATCTACACCTACTCAGAGCATTCTTCACATTTGTATTCTTCCACCCAAGCTCTTTTATTGATTTTAAGTTAATGATCATTAAGTGTCATGTTGGTTATGGAACTACAAAAATTTCATTTATAAGAGCATGCATCTTTCCTATTGCAGCATACACCAGTGAGTCCTTGACACTTACTAAACAAGCTGAAAGCACATAAATGCCTTTGAATATAAATATTATAGAAAGGTTCTAAGAATATCTTGGATAAAGAAAAGAACAAATTTATCCATACGACAAGAACTGAATATTGAAGAAGGTTGGCTACTAAAGACGGTAAAATAAAATAAAAATATTTTGGTCACTTGAAATGTCATGAGAGTCAAGTTTGGAGAGAACAATCATGGACGGGTATACACCCGGGAAGAGAAGAGGAAGGCCAAAGAGAAGATGAGTGCAGGGTGTGGCAGATGATCTCCAGATGGGTGTATCGGACATGTGACATCTTGTTATGACCGAGAAGTTTTCCGGACGGTTATTATGGGAGCAAAGTTCTGCAAGGAACATGCTACTGCATGAATGAAATGATATATTTAGATATATCCGGGATTATTTCATAAACTTCACATCTGCAGAGGTCACATATTAGGATATAACAGAGTCATAAGTCAGTAATGCACACATGGACTGGATAGGATTAGAGGATTAGGTTTAAGTTGGTAATATTTCCCCTACAGGTTTTAGGTGTTTCAGTGTCAACAAGATCCAACCCAATGCCCTTAGGAGGCAGGCTAACCAGTGAAAGATCAGACACACTCATTCATGAATAAAGACTACGCAAAACATTAATATTTTGGTATGATTTCCTTATAGAAATCTGAAGTCTTCCAAAGCTGAGTCAAAGTGCTAGCAATCACAACACAATACATGGATATTCCACCTGATTACATACAGGACAAATGTAAGTGTATTTCCTGCAAATTTACAAATATAGCATAATGTGCTGTCTATGTTTTCTGTGTTGTGCATGTTGTCATATAAAGTTTAACCACCTGGATACAAACCAATCATGGCTGAGAGGTTACTCATGTTATCATATAAAGTTTAACCAGGATACAGACGAATCATGGATGAAAGGTTACTCATGTTGTCATATAAAGTTTAACCACCAGGATACAGACGAGTCATGGCTGAGAGGTGACGTCGTCTACCTCAGGCTCAGAATGTCACAGGTTTAAGTTGACTTGAGCTAAGAACCAACATCACTGCACTCAGGACATTCCCATACGCTATATATCCCCTCGTTCAACAGCCAGTGAAGAGACCCTACAAATCGTTCCCACCGCAATCTGATTGAAAGTTATCCTGGTCTTCCCTCTCAGTTTTGAGATTCCTCAAGAATCTCTGCCAGACCCCCACATACTGGTTCTCACTCAGTTCCCCCACCTTCTTCACCAGGTTCCACAGGTGCATGACCACCTCTCCCTTGTCCATAGGTAAACTACCACCAAGCAGTGCATTACCTGCCAGCCTATCCGCCTGTTCATTCCCCCTGCACTCCCGCATGGCCAGGGCAAAAATCCATACAATTCTCACAATCTGTGACCTCTGAAGCGATGTGAGCACAGATTTGATCAGTGCATAGGGCTGGGAGTTTTCCCAACAACCAATGGTACCTGATGTCACACAGTCCCTTGATCTTTTTGGTGGTGGGATTTGATACCTAGCCTTTCCGGATAAGGGATACTAAACAGGAGGTCATGTGTGCAGGTTGTACATGTTAAAAATCCTACGGCATTTGGAAATTGCTAAGAGCAAGACCCGGCAAAATTGTTAGGAAAAGTAAACCTTTCCATGAGTATATAGAGCCTGTTACCTGAGGTGGAATCTGTCTAGAGGAAGTCAGCCTGACACATATGAATGCCAATGTTGGATAATACACTGACCTTTGAAGTGGATAACTAGATGTGTTGACATTCTGGCGGCGGCATTATGCACAATGCATCTGTGCGGGCTGTTGTTTGTCGAGACTCCTGTCTTTTCCACTTTTCACATTGGGTGGTGGGGAGCGTTTTGTATGATATTCACTGGCACAGGAACGGAGCATAATGGGGACGACCCGTTGCTGTGAAGTTGGAACTGTGACTAACTAACTAACTAACTAACTAACTAGATGTGGTGGACTCCCCTTGAATGAGGAACAGAAAGGATGAAGAAACCCCAGGATTCATTTTTCATAGTCTGCTAAATAATTTCATAAAGTTCTCCCCCGATGTGTCTCCACCTTGACGTGGTGGGGGAGCTTGCGTGTCCCATCGACCCCATTTGCTTGCCGATGGGTGAAAAATTACATATCGGACAGTTTATGGGATAGGGACCAGACTAAGAGAGACACAACCTGCTGCTCTGCAGGTATAGACTGAGGATAGCAGTCAAAATTTAAATCAGGTGCACGAAGGCAGAATTTCTTGGTTCGGACAAAGCTCTTAAGGCTCCCTGTCGAGGGCTGTGGCTGAACGCCTCTAAGCCACAAACCCTCGGATCTGAGAGCCAGACCGATACCCGTCTACCGGAAAATAGAAACGTGATACTGAGCAAGCTACATGCTCAGGTCTGATACATGTTCGAAGACTCTCAGCTGGGGGATATGAGGGAGTCCCGGATGAGAGGGCCAGACCGTTTCCCATTCACTGCTCCACGAAGGTAAGGTGCTGAGCCGGCAGCACATGTAGCCTACCTCGTGAGCGAGTACAAAAAAGAAAGAAAAGTGCCCCAGTCGAAGGGCATGGTTACGGAAACTCTGTATCTAACTCATAGAGAGTGTAGATATAAGTGGAAGAACGTCTCAACGCAAAATGGAACGCACGGCGAGCGTACCTATTGCGTGGGTTGAAGTCACAAGCAAAAGCTTACCGAGTGGATGTCGCCCGCAATCTGACCGCTCCTGGTGTGTGCTTGAGCGATCAGTGGCAAGCGGGATGCTCAACACATGGAAGTGAGGAACAAAAGCAGCCATGAGCAGGACGTGGAAACTCCCTGGGTGAGCCCAGTCTCAGAGCAATATGTGCCGGCTCCGCAATTATGGAAGCCTCCTCGGATAGTGAGATGATGCCCATGGTCTGCCCCTGCCTTCCCTTGAGGGCCGTCCGCGATATCGTTGATCGTTCTATCTTGACCATCTGAGATGTGGGTGACATTACAACAGTCTAACGTGTCTCGAAACCAGAGGAAGGCTAACCTCACTAAAAAATGCCCGCCAGAAGTCGGAAGTGTCGGCCTACGGGTGGCAAACTAAAAATTGACACTACGCAATTACGTCCGAGTGAAATGTCTCGCCCGAATGTCTCTCGTGCTAGTAACAGCTCTGACTACCTAGTTTCCGAATGCCGCTCTTGTTCGGAACAGCTCTGACTGGGTAGTTTTCCGAATGTCTGTTGAGCCTGGAAAAGCTCTGATGGGCGCAACGACAAGCACATGTCCGAAAACTCGCTGAGTGGATGCCGTCTGCAAACCTGTCTGGTTTGTGCGGGAATGACCCGAGGAAACGAAATGACCAATATATTGAAGTGAGGATTTAAAGCAGCCATGAGCAGGACGTGACGATCTCCCTCGGTGAGCCCAGATCCAGGGCGTTATCTGTCGGCCCTGCAACTATGGAAGCAACCTTGGATGGCGGAAAATGCTATGGACTGTCCCTGCCTTCCTTTGAGGGATGACCGTTGTCTTCGACCGTTCCACTTTGGCCAGCATGGTTGCAGATGGCGCCACAAAAGTGAGAGTCTCCCAGGAATGCTAACCTGGTCAAAAATGCACGCTAAAAGCCGGATGTGTTGGCCTAAGGGTTTCGATCCAAGGGTGCCTAACTAGACACACCGCAATCACATCTGAAAAAACACTCCGGATGAACACAAAGAAGAAGAAGATTTCATAAAGTTAGTATTTTTGCTGGTTGCATGTGCTGGAAATGTAGAGTGATCTAGAGGTGCAGCTTTTCCTCTGACTTGACAAGATCAAGTATGAATCAAGATGTGAGTATTTACAAAATCCACTAATCTTGAGATGAATGGCCCCTTTCAACTTTCGATTTATCGACTTATCAACCTTTACAAAATTAGGAATCCAAAGATTTTATACTCCTTGGTTCTGGAATAGTAGGCCAGACACCTAGCCTTTTTTGGATAAGGGCAAAATGCAAGAATGACCTGTGTGCATTTGGCCCATATTGTAAATACATCAATAGCATGTCTTTTGCAGAGTGTCACATTCAACATGGCCAGCAGATAAGTTTGTTGAGCTCTTGCTAGTTCTCACGTACCCTCATGCCAACGGTGTCTGCCATGTCCTGTGTTCATCTTCATGCTGGTTGAGCCCTGCTTCTTATTCCTGAACTATGTCATCACCGTTCTTTCCTGACTACTATGATGTTTAATATGGTCAAAGTATTTCAGTTTCCAAGATGTGAATTTGTTTATGAGCCTTCTATAGAATGTCAGTATTTTTCTTATTCTTTGTCCATGATGTTCTGTTAATTTTTCTGTTGTATTTTAAGTTCAGAAGCCCAGATTTTCTTCTTCAGTTATAAATAAATAAAATAATAGACTGCTTCGCAGAATAGATTTTTAAAAAACCTAGCCACACAAAGGCAGTTTATAGAATGTGTGGTTCTGATTTACACATATTTGAATCCTTATTAATGTCATGAAGTTTATGCACTGTGTTGCGCTGTCCTTGTGTGATCTGCGAAGAGACTGAACAGTTATGAAGATATCCATTTGTGCAGTAAAAGTGGTCTTTTACCAACCAAAATGTACAATTCACTGGATTTTTTTTTGGGGCGCTCACTCGCTTTTAACTCAAGCGTAGTCCATACACACTATTTATAGTAGTGATGGACTGAATTTTGTGTGTGGATTAGCTTTCCTTATTAACAGTATCCCTCGCCATCAGGCGAACCTACTCCGACTTCAGAGGTACTTGTAATTTACGTCCCCGAGTCAAGGACGACAAGTCAACATTTTAGTCCAACTGTCCAGTATAGGGGGTGAACTGCTTACCTCGGCAACAGCACACTGGATGTTTAAGAAGACACGTTCTTACCCATTCGACCATGCTGACCTGTGACTTGTATTATATCTGCTTTTTTTTCCAGCTAGTCAAAAGCGCCGTCCAAAGGCAGCTAAAGGTCACCAACAACAACAACAAAGTTTCTACAATGATTTTGATATCCAAAGTCAACCACAACAGTTCATGCCAAATTTTGGTCAGCAAGATATGTACTATGGAGGGCAGGGTCAGGGTAAGCTTAATTCATATTTTGTGTACATTTGTTTTTCAACATACATAAAAACATAAGTAGCCATGAAACTAAATAGTTATATCTACAAAAAGGTGAATAAATAGATATTTGTATTTTGTTTGTCTTGTGTTTGAAGAGAACCATTGATTAGCTTGGTGGGCAAGGGTTTAAAATTACCAATTATGGGACTTGGAGTGGGTTTAAAATCAGGTTGTTTAAACACTATAATATGCTGAAACATGTGGTTGGTTGACGGGCAAATTCTCTGGAAGACTTGAGTTTTAACCCTCAAGTCCAATGCTTTGACTTTCAAGTTGTTTGAGCCCTGAAAAGAGCTTGTAAATATCTGAGAGGTTGATGTAGAGATTGTAGACTCCTCCTGGTACCAAAGCACCGTCATTATAGGGACAATTGCAAATCTGTCCACTTCAAGCTCAGTAACCAGTGTGGTGTGCAAGATCAGTACTGAAACTTAACATTTGTGGAGAAGCAAATTATAATGTAACTAGGTCATGGTTCAGCACAACACATATAGACTGCCTGAGATTAGGCATATATTCGTAATGTTTTCTACACAGGTCTGAGGTGCATTTCAAAATATTTAAACCCAGTTGATTTTAATAGAAATTTATAACAACTTTCCCCATACAATTATATCATGAAATGAAATTCCAGAATTTTATGACACATTAGTACCTTGGTTATAGAAAATAAACTTTTCTGTATATACTTTTCTTTGCTGAATGCTTTTAGTGAACTTTGTGATCAAGCTAATATTTTATGTGAAAAAGTTTTAACAGTTGCCACCAGATTAAATATCAGGTTTACACATTATACCTTGATGCAATTAATCTAGTGTATTTTTGTCTTTGGAGCACTGCAGTAAAGTGGCTAGAACATCCGCCTTCTAACCTGATGGTCATGTTTTGAATCCTCATCAAGTCAGATTTAAAAAAAAATAATTAATGTGGTCTACCAGGTCCACTCAGCATAAAATGGGTATCAGGAAATGTGCTGGGAAGAAAAGGCGGCCGGTGTGATATTTACCACATCACCCATCAAGTACCAATTGGTCTATACAAATATGGGGGTAGTATGGTAAAAGGGTCCTTTACATTTTTATTTGGTCTATACAAATATGGGGGTAGTATGGTAAAAGGGTCCTTTACATTTTTATTTGGTCTATGAAAATATGGTAAAAGTGTCCTTTACATTTTTATTTGGTCTATAAAAATATGGGGATAGTATGGTAAAAGGGTCCTTTACATTTTTGTCTTTGTTGATGACTTATTACTGCAGTCTTCCATTATATGTGCTCAGGTTCATGTTTTTATATTTTTTTCTATTCATTGCATTTTCACAACTTGACTGCAATTAACTTAATTTGTGTGTCTAAGAGTGAAGTACTGCAAGCTCTACAATTACTGACCCATATGCACAAAAAGACAGATTTAGCACAATTTAATGATCATTTTTACTTTAAAAAAAAAAACAGTTTAATGACTGCTTTTAAATTTAGCTTTAGGAAAAACAATTAAATTGCTCATTCTGAATTTACTGCTAGGAAAAACAGTCAGATTGCTCATTTTAAACTTAATAACTTAATGCTAACTCGCTACTCTCTCTCTCTCTCTCTCTCTCTCTCTCTCTCTCTCTCTCTCTCTCTCTCTCTCTCTCTCTCTCTCTCTCTCTCTCTCTCTCTCTCTCTCTCTCTCTCTCTCTCTCTCTCTCTCTCTCTCTCTCTCTCTCTCTCTCTCTCTCTCTCTCTCTCTCTCTCTCTCTCTCTCTCTTGTGCGCATGTGCGCGCAGGAACTTATACATAATCACATAACATTCTATTCCATATTGTTTGTGTATACTCATCTTTCATATTTTTATCAATGTATGTATGTGAAAGTGTACAACTGTGTGATTATTTGTGTATTTGCGTGTGTGAAAGTGTGAATGTGTCGACTATGTGTGTATGGGAAGGAATGTATGTGTGTGCCTTGCTGTATGTGTGAATGAGGATGTATGGATGTGAGAGAGAGATAGAGAGAGAGATGGGGAGAGAGAGAGAGAGAGAGAGAGAGAGAGAGATGGAGAAAGAGTATGTTTGTATAAGTACACTTTTGTGAGTGAGTTTGTGATTGTGAGTGAGTAAATGTCTATGAGAAGGAGTATGTATTTGTGTGTTATTGAGTGGGTGCATAACTATGATAGTTTGTGTAAATGTTGTAAGTATTCATGCAGGGCCGGTCTCCCTGGTCTAGAATTTCACGACTTTCTCCTTAAGACCGTATACTCTCGTAAGTAACATGATGTGCGCGAGAATTGGTAGCAGTTCTCTCTGCATCAGTAACTATCGGGTATGTGAGCCAGTCGCTTAGAAAGCAATGGCAAACTACTGAGCGTAATCTTGCCAAGAAATCAACAATCAGCTGAAAGATGCTGATGTTGACAGTGATGTCCTGTAAAAGATATGCGGAAAAAAAATTCATACAGGTATGTATGTATGCATTATGCATGTTCGTATGTCTGCCTGCCAACCTGTCTCATAACATGGTAATATGCATTGTTTATGTTTACAACATTCATTTGTCAGTGTTTTTTTTCCTATGTGAGTGTAGCATGCACAATAAATAATTGATGAACGAAAGATGAGTGATTGGAAGGGCCAAATGTAAGACGGGCCTGTGTGCCCAATTTGTAACCCTTTGAGGGCTGGTCTGGTTCACAAGATCAGTCCCACGTCTGACGTTCATTGTCTCTGATGGTTATGTGAGGTTCATCAATAAATAATTGATGAACAAAAGATGAGTGATTGGAAGGGCCAAATGTAAGACGGGCCTGTGTGCCCAATTTGTAACCCTTTGAGGGCTGGTCTGGTTCGCAAGATCAGTCCCACGTCTGGCGTTAATTGTCTCTGATGGCTATGAAAGGTGCACCCAATCAGGAATTTGCCAGCCGACGCAAGTTAGCGAGGCAAGCGTTTCGAGAATGTGACTACAGCGTGAAGCCGGAGTAATCTGTTTGATCGGGCAAAAGAGCAATATTTGTACGACAGTTCGACAAAGTCTTGATAAGCGCCTACTCTCTATCGATGAGTAGTAGGCCTGCAGTCAGTAAGCTGTCATAGCTTTTCGGTCAGTCCTACCTGGTTTAGCTTGAAAGCTCATCGGTAGGTGTCCAGTGGTTTTGCATGTATCACCGGGTACTGAGGGAGTGCCCTGAGCGATTGCTACTCTTTGCCTGCTTGTGCGTGAATAGTCCATCAGTGTGATAGACATCTGGTTGACCCTGCCAGTAGTCATATGCTTGTCTCAGAGATTAAGCCATGCATCTAACCTGGTCAACAAACGCCTGCAGAAGTTGAATGTGTCGGCCTAAGGGCGCAAATAAACTTGGCACAATGGAAAAACATCTGAGTGAGAGTGGAATGTCCTTCGAAGCATCCAGGAACAAACATCCACAGAAGTCAACCTAAGGGCGCAGAACTTGGCACAATGCAATTTTGTATGGAAAAAAACACTCCAGATGAACGCAGCAGAAGAAGAAGTTCATTTGGTCGTTCTCTCTCTCTCTCTCTCTCTCTCTCTCTCTCTCTCTCTCTCTCTCTCTCTCTCTCTCTCTCTCTCTCTCTCTCTCTCTCTCTCTCTCTCTCTCTCTCTCTCTCTCACGCACGCACGCGCACACATGGACTGACCCCCCTCCCTCCCCCACCCTCTCCCTTTCTCTCCTTCTTGCTCTCCTAATGAAGTCTATTTAATGAAGTTGAATTGACCCCAGAGTCATATTGATAAGAGCAGGTCTGCATGGCCGAATGGGTAAGAACGCATGTTCTTAAACATCCGTTGTGCTGATGCCAAGGTAAGCGGTTCAGCTTCTACACCGGACAGCTGGACTAAAATGTTGACCTGTCGTCCTTGACTTGTGGATGTAAATTACAAGTACCCCTGAACTCGGGGTGGGTCCGCGTGATGGCGAGGGACACTGTTAATAGGGGAAGCTAATCCATGCGCAAAATTCAGCCCATCACTACTATAAATTAGTGTGCATGGCCTACGCTTGAGTTCAAAGCGAGGGAGCGCCAAAAAAAAATATGGATAAGAAATAATAAAAACCATGTGAATTCTGGAAAATTCACTTAGAACCACTGTACTGTAGACACAGGCATTAAACACTACACCGCCAGAGCTCACAGTTGAATATATTGGTCTTGACTGTTTGCTGTGACTTACTTTTTCAGTGTTCAGTCCAGCAGGGTATGGTGGACAGACATCTAACTTTCCACAGTTTCCTGGACATCAGCTTTTAAATGATCCTGTAACAAATATGGCCATGCAGTATGGACAGGCTTTAGCTGGTCAGGGAAAGGAATTGGTCAACCAAAATGTAAGTACATGAGATCATCATCATCATCATCATCTTCCACTTTTGCCGTCAAGCGTCGTGGGGAGGAATAATTTGCGTTCCAGCGCCCGGTGGACGGCACTGGATAGTGTCATTCCGTGTGGTTGTACAATGTCTCTGATGTCGTCAATCCATTTTCTTCTTGGACGTCCTCGTGGTCTCCTCGCAGTTGATCTTTGATGTAAGGCCAGTGATGGTAGTTGCTGATGTTGCATTCTAACGACATGGCCAAACCACTTGATCTTCTGTCTTTCAATAAATGTGGCACAAGGTGTTGATCCCACTGTCTGTCTGATAGTAGCATTTCTTACTCGGTCTCGGATTGTTAAGTTGGCAGCTCTCCTCAGGCATCTAATTTCGCAGGTGTTGATTTTGCGAAGGTGTAATTTGGATAAAGTCCAGGTTTGAGATTGATAGCATAGGGTTGGTGTGAATATGCTGTTGATTATCTGTCGTTTTGCGGACATGGGTATATTTGGATGCTTCAGTAAGGGTGATAGTTGATATGTAAGTGAACTAGCTTTTTGACATCTGATTTCAATTTCTCTGTCCAATCTGCCATCTTCTGTGATCATACTTCCAAGGTATTTGAATTCTTTAACTTGTTTCAGGGGTGTGTTATTTATCTGTATACTTAGTGGGCCTGGCGATCTGCTAACTTGCATTACTTCGGTTTTGGCTGTGTTTGTACTCATATTGTATCTGCTGCAGGTTGAACTCAGATTAGTAATATGATTTTGTAGTCTGCCCTCATCGCTGTAAAACAGGCACTGATCGTCTGCAAATAGAAGTTCATTTATTCCTTGTGGGTCAGTTTATTCCTTGTGGATCTGTCATCTGTCTCCTTGACATTATTTAACGTGTCTGCAAGTTTATCAAAATATTCATCTTTGTCTTCGTCGCTGTAAGTGTCATTACATGGGGCGTATGTTTGTATAAAAGTTGTTGTTCTATTTCCTTCTTTGATCTGTACTAGTATTATCCTTTCTGATATAAATTTAGTGTTGATAATAGCTTTCGCTTTGTCTGGATGCAACAAAAAACCCACTCCATGTTTAGCTGTAGCTCACTGATCGACGTCATTCCATATAATAACGTAACCTTCGTGTGTTCTTTTCGTGTTCTGCCCCTTTTTCCTAGTGTCTGCGAGTCCTAATAATTGAATATTTGTTTGTTTCATGAACTCTACGAGAGCTGGCTCCTTATGTCCTAGACCTGTAACATTCCAAGTTGCAAAAATCTCCTTTCTATTTGAAGTATGTCGAAATTTAGCAGTAGTCGTCGTTAGTCGCTTGTTGTTGTGTCGCTTCGGTGTGTTGTTTCCGGCATGAACGCTGATAGAGCTGCGTTTTTCTTTCAATTTCCTCCATAATTCTCGAGCAATAGTTCTTGAACAAATAAATTCCCTACCGGTTTGCTGGACCTGTCGTAGGTTCATCCTTATTTGAACAAAATGATGTTAGGAAACACGCACAGAACACATGATTAATCTCTGAATCGAGCGACGCGGTTTACACCGCCATCTTGACCGACATGTAGATAACCCTTGAAAATCACAAAAACACCTAAATATCAGCTGTCATTTTTAATGTCAGTTAAGTAAAGCATGTCTGAGTTTATTGTATGTATTTAAGTTGTAATATAATCTCTTGCTCACCAATGTCTCATCCTTGCCCATAAAGGAAACGATGAATAACAACACTGTAACCTATCATACACATCATAAGTGGCAACTAAGGAGGTTTGATGTGTGACAGGCTACCTCATCCCAGAGACAACTTTAGCTGCAAAATCCAGCCAATCATGAACAAGTTTACTGAGGGCTTGGCCAGAGTTGGTTAAAGATCTATGATCCACTGGGAGATAAAAGGCAGCAGAAGAACAAGGCAATCTCAGGCGGAGGAATCATCTCAGATACAGCTTTTGGGGTGGGGAATTTAGATTGAAACTTATTGCATGTGTAAGGATGATGCTGACCTATGCATTCACAGTGCAAGTTGTCAATACCGCTCACAAAGTCACTACATGTACTGTTTTCATTAAAGGTTAAATGCAAAGTTAAAAGTGAGGGAATCAACTTCAGTGTGCCGCAAAACAACATTCCGCCTATCAAGAGCATTGTCCTATGCACAGACTTTTAGCGGTAAACACCCCCCCCCCCCCCCCCCCCTTCAGCCCACCCCCCTCTCAGGGATGTTGAGAAATATTGTTTTTGTGAACCATCTTTTCATAAACCAGTTGTCACCCCAGGAAGTATCATGTAATTTTTCATCATATTCATAATCAAACTGTCAGTTTTTCATCATAATCAAACCGTAGATTTTTCATTATAATCATAATCAAACTGCTGATGTGTCATCATAATCATAATCAAACCATCCATTGTTTTATCATAAGCATAATTAGACTCATCTCATCGTGTTCCTCTTGTACCTTCCGGTGTTGAGGTGAAGCATAAACACTGGGATAGTGCCCATTTATGGGCTTCATGTATCGAAATTACTATGGACTCTGCTATTCCCTCTGTCCATTGTTTACGTGGCCTGCCAATTCTTCTGAAAAGAAGCAAGTTCTTTAAATTGGGGATGTTTCATGACTCCTTGCCAGAACTGCTCTGTATCTTTAGGCAGTCCATTTCTTAAATTGTTCTTCTTCCTTCCAATCTATAAAAGGCAATTTTCTGTATTGCTCTTCAATAATAGTGTGGTTTTCTTCAGCCAAATGCAAAAAGGGTAGTTTCGAAAATAGTAGTCTAGAAGCCTGGTTTAAGATTATTTCAGGGCTAAAATTGGTTAGATCTTTAAATATAATTCTTGCTGAAGGAAGCCTCTTTCTAACTTGATCAAGTGCTTCTTCTAGTATGGATAAGCATCTTTCTTTGAGATCTAAGACCTCTTGTTGGCAATTAATTTTCATATCAGAACTTTTCTGAATGTAGTTATCACACTCTGACAGGAATTTGATGCCAAAAGCAACATTAGAAATATCTTTTTTCTTATTATTGGTATCATAAATCCCCCCTCTGCTGTGTGTCCACCGTGACGAGGTAGAGGGGCTTGAGCGTCCCAATGACCCCAAGAGCTATGCCGACGGTAGCACAGCTACTGGTAGGGCCACCCATGTCGGACAGGTCAAGGGAGAGGGACCAGACGAAGAGACACACAAACCTGCTGCCTTGTAGGTAGACTGGGGACAGTCAAAGGCTAGGGAAAGCACCCCGAACAAATGCTTGTCGAAATCGGATGTACTGAGCCACAGGCTTGACAAAGCAGTGCAACGTAAAACCTGCTGCCTTGTAGGTAGACTGGGGACAGTCAAAGGCTAGGGAAAGCATCCCGAATAAATGCTTGTCGAAATCGGATGTACTGAGCCACAGGCTTGACAAAGCAGTGCAACGTAACTTAATTCATGATGTCACAAATCAAAATTAATCGTTATGGTGCTAATCCCGCGAAGTCCCATCAGGCGGCGATAGTGCCGGGCCCCCTGCCTCGAGGGGGTCCACCCATGACTACTGGTGGTCACCTTCCCCTGTGCTGTGGAGTCAAGGCACAGAGGAGTAGGTTAAGAGCTATTGACCAAATACCCCGGACACTCAACATACTACAGTGGAATGCCGAAGGAGTTTACAAGAAGAAAGAGTCCCTAACACAGCGTCTTCATAAAGATAAAATAGATGTGGCATGCATTCAAGAGACACACCTCAATGCCAATCGCAAATTCTCAGTCAGAGGATATCAGGCCACACGTTTCGACCGCGAAGGACACAAAGGAGGAGTTCTAATACTTACACGAAATACAATACCTTGCAGCGAAGTATCTGTGATCTCTGACAACCAAACGGAAATTATAGGTGTTGATATAATGATAAAGGACGTGAAAATAAGAATCTACAATCTGTATAGCCCAGCAGATAAGGACCTTACACTCTCAAACATGAAAATAACTGACACAAACTGCATTATTGTCGGAGACTTTAATAGCCGTTCAGAAAGATGGGGATACCCAGATACTGACAAAAGAGGAGATGAATTGGAGGACTGGGAAATAGACTCAAATCTCCATCTACTCAACAAAGCGGATGACACACCGAGCTTCTACTCCAGAAGATGGCTTACCACTTCTACTCCAGACTTAGCTTTCTGCACAGGAGACATCCTCCACAAAATCGATCGCCATGTGCTGGACCAATTAGCAGGTAGTGACCACAGACCAATCAAGCTTGAAATGAATATGGAGTATGTTCCACAGGAGCAAAAGCCCTTGCCCCGCTGGAATTACAAACGAGCAGATTGGGACAGATTTGCCATACTAACAGACAAATATTGTGAAAACATAAATACACGATATGGCAACATAAAGCAAATGGTGGAAAGTCTAAACAGAGCGATAATACAGGCAGCCACTGAGTCCATTCCTAGAGGAGCGAGGAAAAATTACAAACCATACTGGACTGAAGAACTACAAAGTTTGGAGGACAAAGTTGAAGATGCCAGGAAGACAGCAGAGAGAGAACAAACAATTGAAGCGAACATCTCTCTCAAAGCCATCTCAGCAAAATATAAAAGAACAGTAAATCAAACAACAAGAGATTGTTGGAGGGAAAAAACAGAAAACCTGAATTTTGACAGGGATGGAAACAAACTATGGAAACTAGTGAAAGCCATGAACAATGAAGGACCTAGAAACAAACAAATAACAATTAAACAAGGAAATGCCTTGCTTACAGGAAAAAAGGCTGCAAATGCACTAATGGAACACTATGCAAATGCAAACCACATTGATATTACAACCGAACAGACGAAAGCAATCAAAGACAAACAGATACATCATAGAAATACAGAGACAGCAGCAGAATATATGATGGCAAATCTAACAATGGAAGAAATGGAACAGGCAATGAATACCCTAAAAAAGAAGAAATCACCAGGAAAGGATGGAATCACAAATGAAATGCTAATAGGACTAGGCACCAAGGCAAAGAAGAAACTACTAGCAGTCCTAAATAACAGCTGGAAGAGAGGAATAGTTCCACAGGCATGGAAGGAAGCTATACTAATACCAGTCCCAAAGAAAGGAAAAGACCTGGAAGAACCAAATGGCTATCGACCTATCAGTCTACTTAGCTGTGTAGGAAAATTAATGGAACGCATTATCAATGGCAGGCTAACATGGCATCTGGAAGAAAACAAACTCTTAACACCACACCAAGCAGGATTCAGAAAGTACAGATCCACTGAAGATCAAATAACCTATATAGCTCAGGAAATAGAGGATGCCTTCCAAGAGAAAAAGCACACACTAGCAGTCTGGATAGATCTAGAAAAAGCATTTGATAAAGTATGGAAGGAAGGACTGAAAGTAAAACTGCAAAACATGCATGTTTGTGGAAAAATCTATAAATGGATCAGCCACTACCTTGAGAACAGAACTGCCAGGACAAAAGTACAAGGACAAACAAGCAAAATGATGCTGTTGGAGCAAGGTGTCCCCCAAGGAGGAGTTCTTTCACCAACATTATTCCTAGCATATATAAATGACATCACAGAAAATTTTCCAGCCAGAGTACACACATCCTCCTTTGCAGATGACCTAGCCATATGGACATCTGAAGAATATATTAGTACAGCTAACAGCAGAATACAGCAAGCCTTATTAGCGCTAGAGGACTGGTCAAAATCATGGCTAGTGAAGATAAGTGAGGAGAAAACAACATGCACAGTGTTCTCCCTCTCAAATAAAACTCAGCAACCTAAGCTGGTATTGAATGGAAAAATATTGCGCCATGAAGAAAATCCAAACTATCTAGGAGTCACCTTTGATCGTCGCCTGACATGGAAGACACAGGTTGAGAAAAATCGAACAAGAGCAAGGCAGAGAATGGCAATCATGAAAAAGCTTGCTGGTACAACATGGGGAGCAGATGAGAAAGTTCTCAAGAAGTTATATACTGGACGGGTGAGGCCAGTACTGGAATATGGCATTGCAGCTTGGGCAACAGCAGCTAAGTCAAACTTTAACAAAATAAGTAGAGTCCAAAACCAAGGAATGCGAATCATAACTGGAAGCCTGAAGACAACGCCTATTAATGAACTAGAAAAGATCACTTGTTTACAACCAATGCAGGATAGAAGAGATAGCAGAGCCCAGCAACAAGCAGAAAAATTTAGAAGATTGACAGACCACCCTATGTACAACAGATTTAATGGTTTTGGAAAGGGAAGACTGAAGCGTAGCAACTTTGTAGAAACTGCAAAACGAAGGATTAGGGCAGATCCTATACTTAACATATCAACAGTCAAGCCCATTTACAATGCACACAAGTTCCCAGCTTGGAGACAGCAGCAACTGCCTGAGATGATAGAAAACATTCCTGGTATTGAGAAAAAGAACACTCAGCATGAAACTGAAAGAAGAGAAATAACCCTAAACTACATAAAAGAACATTACCCAAGCAGGAATTGGACCCATGCATATACAGATGGATCAGCCAAAAATTCAATAGAGAATGGAGGAGGAGGAATTCTCCTAAATTTAAAAAATGGAGTGAAAAAAACACATTCAATGGCAACTGGAAAATTTTCAAGTAACTTCAAAGCGGAGGTAGAGGCTCTGAAAACTGCAGCAGAAATGCTCCTGATGGAGGAAAATAAAGAGAAGCAAATAGCTATCTTCACAGATGCAAAGTCAGCTGTCTCAATACTGAAGAGCAATAACAGCACAGAACTAGCTGACCTAAGAGCAGCACTCCATGGTCTGTGCCAGAAATCCAAAAAAGTTGTAATACAGTGGATCCCATCACATTGCAGTATACCTGGAAACGAAGAGGCTGGCAGACTGGCAAAAGAAGGCGGACGCCTACCACAGCCTGACATAGACATAACCTATAATGAGGCAAAGAGGTTGATAAAAAGCCCTCATAGAACCAAATGGGAATCACAGCATCCAGGCCACCAGAAGGATGATGCATATTACAAACTCGACCGAAGAGAACAAGTAGCAATCTTCAGACTCCGCACAGGACATAACAGGCTGAAATACCACTTGTTCAATAAACTAAAGATAGGAGATACCGATGAATGTAATTGTGGAACTGGAAAAATGACAGCAAAACATTTGCTGCAGGATTGCCCAACGTATGCAGAACAGAGAAAGATATTTTGGCCCACACCTGCTTCATTTGAGGACAAGCTCTATGGAGATATCAACAAGCTAAAGTTGACCGCAGCTTACTTAAACTACATACAGGTTGACATTTAAAGGTGCATGAAGACCCAGAGGCATGAAATGGAATATTGCTTGGATAGCAAATCCATTATGTGGAAAGTCCAAATCGAAAGCTCGCTGTGTGGGCTTCATAAAAGGTGGAAAAGTGTCCTAGTGGCACAAAATGGAATATTGCTTGGATAGCAAATCCATTATGTGGAAAGTCCGAATCAAAAGCCCATTGTGTGGGCTTCATAAAAGGTGGAAAAGTGTCCTAGTGGCATGAAATGGAATATTGCTTGGATAGCAAATCCATTATGTGGAAAGTCCGAATCAAAAGCCCACTGTGTGGGCTTCATAAAAGGTGGAAAAGTGTCCTAGTGGCATGAAATGGAATATTGCTTGGATAGCAAATCCATTACATGGAAAGTCCGAATCGAAAGCTCACTGTGTGGATGTCATCTGCAGACTGCATACTTCTGGTTTCGGAAGAACAGCCTTTGGTGAACGGAAGGCCCAATATACGGAAGTGAGGCTAAGCAGCCATGTGCAGGACGTGACGATTCCTTGGGTGAGCCCAGTATCAGAGCGCTATGTATCGGCTCTGCAAGCATGGAAGCCTCCTTGGATGGCGGGGAATGCCCATGGTCTGCCCCTGCCTTCCCTTGAGGGCTGACCAGGATCTTTGGCTGTTCTATATGGACCAGCTGGGATGGGGGATAACACCACAACAGTGAGAGTCAAACGTCCTAAGAAACCCCCGGGAAGGTTAACCCGGTCAACAAATGCCCGCAGAAGTCGGATGTGCCGGCCTAACGGCGCAAGAACGCAGCTCTGCTGTAAACAGGCACAACGCAATCACATCCGAAAAAAAACACTCCGGATGAACGAAGAAGAAGAAGAAGAAGATTCATTTGTTCTTTTCTGTATCTAAGATGTTCTTAGAACCCGTCTATAACATTTATATTCAAAAGCATTTATGCGTTGTTCAGCTTGTTTAGTTAGCGTCCAGGTCTCACAGGCGTTTGATGCAACGGAAAAGATGCACGCTCTTAAAAATCTGATTTTTGTAGTTCTATCTGTCCCTCTCCATAATTTATTCAGTTGTTTTAGTCTTTGAAGAGCAATAGCTAAAACAACTGAATAAATTGTGGAGAGGGACAGATAGAATTACAGAGACTGAGCCATATGGGATAAAACCCGGTGCAATTTAGTCGATCCTCTGAACTTTTACGACTTTCTTATAGGGTTAGAACCATATGCCCAGGCCCATATGTTACCTGACCTTAAAGGGGAAGTAAAGAATACAAACATTATAGACCTCCTGTGTGTGTCGTAAAAGGTTAGCTAAAGAAGGTTGGTCTGAGACTGGCTACTTCACATCGCAGACAACAATCAGCCAACATCCAGCTAGTCGTGACAGGCTTTCAAAGGTCTTGTTTTGCGTTATTGTGAACCTCTACTCCACTAGGAGTTTTAAAGGCATACGAAGAAAAAGGAAGAAAACCATATACCCATTATGCCTCCAGATGTGTAAAAGGGTCCTTACGTGTTTGGTGAAAACTTACCTACTTTTTCTTTTTGCCTTCGCTCGCTTTCAACTCAAGCAAAGTCCATACATTTGCTACTACTTCTAGTGCACTAGACTGATTTTTGTGTGGATTAGCTTTCCCTGTTACCATTGCCCTTCGCCATCAGACGAACCCACTCTGACTTCTGAGGTACTTGTAATTTTGGTCCAACTGCCCGGTGGAGGGTTTGAATCCACTACCTCAGCATCAGCAGACCAGAAGTTTAAGAGCTTGCGTTTTTATTCAATCGGCCATGCTCCTCGCGCTTTCTTTTAAGCGACCTCCACTTACCTACTGATATTTATTACTGTAAAAATGCTCAGTAAAGTAGAAAAAATTTTACTGTTTATTTTAACCCACGACTTAATGTCAGATAGTCATTTATGTTTACATAAATTTGTTCACAGATACAGCAGTATGTGGCCTCATCAAAGTTGAAGTACTACTTTGCTGTTGACACTGTGTATGTTGGAAAAAAATTAGGCATCCTGTTCTTCCCGTTCACTCATTCAGTAGGTTTCAGTTTATGTATCAGTGTGCAGGTGTGCATGTTTGTGTCTATGCATATATATATATATGTAGTTGTGTTGTGTGTGTATTCAGTGACAGATGTGTAAGGATGATGCTGACCTGTGCATTCACAATGCAAGTAGTCAGTACAGCTCACAAAGTCACAGCATGTACTGTTTTCATTCAAGGTTAAATGCGAAGTTAAAAATGAGGGGATCAACTTCTTTGTACCGGGTTTCCCACTCTGACTCAGTCATCTCCGCAAAACAACATTCTGCCTATAGAGAGTCTTGGTCCTGTGCACAGACTTTTAGCTCTAACACCCCTCTTGGATGCTCTCTTGGCCAATATACCTTGGAATCGCTCCTAGAAGCCTTTGTTATCTCTTTAAATGGGTCTGTGTTTTTAACATGATCAAACTATTCTCTTCTTCCTTTCCTTCATTCATACACTATTGGATTGTAGTAGCATTGTGTCTTTTTATAGCAGAGTTGTGATATTTGTGCCTTTCAACCAATATACTTCATGGCTTTCTTTGTGTTGGTTATCCTGCTGCGTATTTAACCAGCTTAATCTGTTGGATTTTTAAAGTTGACAATTCCTGAGTGTTTATACATTTGTACAAGCTCTAAGTTTGTTATTACTTTCTATTCATTGATATTACTATATATGCTGGACCAAATATTTTTCTAAGCACCGTGTTTTACAACTACTTCATTGGAGCCAGATCTTGACTTGCTGCATTTCCAGCTTCTATTCCATATAAAACTTGCAAGTGTAAATGATTTATATATGCTTACCTTTGTTCAAAGATACAAAGTAATGCAGCTGTACGGAACACAATTACGGAAAACACAGGACGTTGTGGCAACTAGCCTTCATCAGCAAACAAATACATACACAAAACACAACATATAATCACGGAGAAGACCCTCCAGTGACTACATTAAGGCATAATAACAGGATGAGAAGAATGGAAAGATGAAAGAATGAGAACAATGAAGAGCAAATGAAAATTTGAAGAAAAAAAAATTGCCACTTATCTCAGAATCTCAGGCTGGCTGTTTGCTGATAAAGGCTTTTCTGAAATGTCCTGTGTTTTCCGTAATTGTGTTCTGTAAAGCTGCATTACTTGTGTTATCTTATTTTGTTTACATTTCCACAGCTTTACCACAGTTCCACTACTTTTATTCATACTCTACCTTTGTTCAATGAGATCATCAACATGTGCCATGCACAGAAGATGATCATGTTCTGCCACAAACACATTCTCTGTGTTCTTGAAAACCACTCATTGTCTTCCATGTGTCAACACATTCAGCATTTCTCCCTCTTTTGACCTGTCTCTAGCCTTCTCAATCTTCCCAGTTGTAACAACATTGCTCAGACTCTCCTATCTCACATCATGATCAAAACATGATGACTATGTTGTCCTAATGTGGTCAATGTCTTTGTGAACTGGCCTGTTGTGGGTATTTGAAGCCTGGTCTTCTTAGCTGTCCTTGGGACAGTCATGTGGTCTTCTTAGCTGTCCTTGGGACAGTCATGTGGTCTTCTTAGCTGTCCTTGGGACAGTCATGCTGAATGAGATATCTTTACTTATTATGACTCAGCCTACAGCATGTCTGATTGTGTGTCCCCCCCCCCCCTCCCCCCCTCCCCCAACCCCTCACTCTCTCTTGTCCTTTATCCCACACAGGAGCGTAGGTCCCCAATCAGCTCACCCCAAGCCATCTTATATTTTGCTATCTCATGCAGCTTCATCCATGTTCTCCCCACATCATTCATCTCTGCCTCTCTCTTCTCCATGTGTTGTTAGGTCTCCCTCTGTTTTATTTGCCTTATGGGTCCCAGACAAACAAAGTTTTAGTTGTACTACTCTCAGATTTTCCTAATGTGAGTACTATCCAGTGCCAGTATCTTTCCCTCACCTCTTGAATCACTGGTGCTTTAATTCTCTCCATGAGCTCCACATTAGGGACTCTTTCATATCTTTTTATCCTTCTGTTATGTATGGGCACCAATTAATGAATGTTTATAATTTATTAATAATTGTTTTAGTCATTCTCCATGTTTAACCCTTTACAGGGCAAACATTTTTCCGTTTTTTAACTCTGAACGGGCAAGATTTTTCAGGTGTTTAGTAAGATTTAGGGTTACGTTAGTAAAAACATCAAATCTAAGGTGTTAGTGAGCATATTTTTGTGAAATAAAAAACAAAAATGAAGGAAAATGAATGCGGATTATTTTACTCACATATGAAATTAATAATCCACTGTTGCCAGTAATCCACACATGAACACAAATATTCACAAAATACAACATACTGTTTGTGATTGTCAGTCATCTATACATAATTTACAAACGCATTTTCAGAATCAGAATCACTTTCTTCAAAGTCAGAGAGGTCTGCTTACGCTGATATGGATATCTAGCTCTGATTTATAGTCAACTTCATGCACTTCAGTGTCACTTAAATTGAACCTAGCAAAATCTTCACTATCACTTGAAGAATCATCAAAATCCATTTAGAAAAACAAAGCATAAAAACCCTGAAAACTATTTAAAAAATCAAATCAAATTTAAAGAAAATACTTACAAATGGTGCCCACATTATCAAGTTATCGGCAAAACCGGACGTAAACAATGGGAAGTCTCGCAAAGTCTCGAGATCGCATGTTTTCAACCCTTAGTTGTCACGGACGCTTTCAGATGTTTTGCCCATTAGGTAGTAAAGACATTTTCAGCCGCTGTGCCTTGTAAAGAGTTAATATAAACACAGTAATACAGATTTAACGTATGGTTAAATATTATAAGTTTTGTGCTTCTTTTAATTTCTAATGACCTCACATATTTCCAGTGCAATAAAAGCTTCTCTTGCCTTTTGTATTCTTATCCTTCTTGTAATATCTTTATCTATTCTTAATGCATATAACAATATTACGGTTACAGTTTGTCACCAATTGATATTCTTCTTAATGCAGGACTGGTCCACACATTATAGCCAAGAGGACCCGGTGACACCGAGATTTGAAATCAATGCGCCAGATCTGTATATACCTAGTGAGTATTGGACAGCCTTTCAGATTCAGTATAACAGATATTTTAATATCACAGTATCCTGAAAAATCCCTCAGCAGAGGTTTTCATAATTTAATCATATGAATGTGACAGGTATAGTGCCGCACAACAGTATTAAATTTATTGATACCGACACACAAGGCACAACAATGCTATTATCAAGACAAGACACATAAAAACATCTCTCTATCTATAGAACACGAACACAACAAAGCATTACCGTTCCTAGATATTCTAATGAGACGTAGAGCAGACAGCACAATTCAAAGATCGGTGTATCGCAAAGGAACATGGACTGGCCAATACCTAAATTTTAAGAGCTTCACACCTGTCCAGTACAAACGGGGCTTAGTACGGACCCTGTTTGACCGTGCTAGAAAGATATGCACCCAGGACACACTGACAGAGGAATTTGAAACTCTGAAGAATGTCTTAAACCTGAATGGGTACTCCACAGGATTTATAAAGCGCCACTGCCAACAGCCCAAACCAAAACCAGACGTAACTACAGTCCCCAAATTCAAGGTATTCATCCAGCTAACCTTTCGAGGGGATGACGTAATGCGTCTACAAGACCGGCTTACTACAGCAGTAGGCTGAACATTCTGTGCTGCAACTCCAGTCATTAGATATAAAACCGTACCAATTCCTACACCAGCAGTCACAGAGCCTGTTCCTCTGTACACCACAAACAATTGTATTTACCAATTCACATGTAGATGCCAGGCCTTCTACATTGGTAGAACAGAGAGACAGCTTAACAAACGAGTGTCAGAACACATACCTCAATGGGTCAACAAGATACAACACACAGGAGATGCTAGCCTCGTGGGGCCGACACACCGGAAGCTCCTGGCGTCTTCAATTGGTAGGCACATTGTCGAAAGCAGCCATGTGGTTGGCAGAGACACTGCCTTTCGCGTGTTGTTTAACACACAAAATACTCACTTGTTAAAATTTGCAGAAGCAATTATGATCAATCAACGCAAGCCAGCATTGTGCAAACAGAAAGACATGTTAGTCAGCTTAAAGTTACCTTGGTAGATAATTGACATTACTGTGCGAATATGTGTATATTTCAACTTGAAGGATTTATCTAGTTAATTCACGTCAGTTGTGTGATTTCTGCAGTATGTACCCGAAGAGATGCAGCGAAATATGCCAGGCAATAAATCATGCAATCTATTGTTTGTGTCTTCGTTATTCAAATTCACTACGGGAAAACATTGTTTTGAATGCTATTATCATCTGCCCATGAGAAATGGGAGTCATGGAAATGTGGTGGCTAGATGCTCGTCTGCTGGTCAGGTGGCCACAGGCTCTGATCCACACCAAGGCAGATTTTTAAAATTAATCTAGGCTTCCAGGTTGACCCAGCATAAAATGGCTAAGAAGAAATGTCTTGACAAGTAAAGGCAGCAATATGGTACTGACCACGTCATTCACTGAGTGCTGATTGGTCTATAAAAATATGGGTCTACCACTTTATACCCAGTATACCTTAAGGAATGTAACAAGGGTCCTTTACTTTTATTTTGCTAACCCATGGTAAACATAGCAATAAAGGATAGAACATATGATGCTTGATCTAGCTGGATCCCAGTGTACATTTTATGAGATATATGTGAGTATTAAAAACATCACTTCATATTAAAAAGTAACATATATATCCAGTTGTCCTGTCTTTAGATGATGGAGGTTAGTGTCACATTGATATTTGACATAGTGAGATGAACATGTGATTTTATATTAGTAAACAACTAGTTCCTATATCATCTTTTATTTACAATTTAGTAGCATATGCACACATGCACGCATGCACATACATTCAGATATGCACAACCACACACACACATACACACCAGTCCACCCAAATGCCCAGCCATCCACACAAACACAGATTCATGTGTGTTCTTCTTCAAAGAACAGAAGTACAAGTTTCACTCCAATTACTCTATCAACAAACAGAGAGAAAGATAACTAGACACCTAATCTCATATATCCAAAATGACATTCAATCTTATTATTATTTCTTTCATGGAACTATATTTTGTACATGATGAACAATGCTGTATAATTGAGAACATTCACCCATGAACAGAATTTTATTTACTATCTAAAACTTCATTTCAGTGATGGCATTTGTCACCTACATTCTGGTGGCTGGAATGGTTTTAGGAACTCAAGGAAGGTAAGTGCAACTAGGCATTCTCTTCTTTTCCACAGAAACTAACAATATGAGTGAATTTGTTTTGTTTCTTCACCTTTTTAAGAAACTCATAGGTATTCCTTACATGGATAACATGATGTCCTAATAACAGTCACATTGCTTGAATGATATGGAATTTTTGATAATTTGTTTGATTTTTGATAGTAATTTGATAGAAATTTCATCAGAAAGCATAATTACAGGAACTCTTTCAAGTAGGTCAACAGTGTTGACCACATCAAGCTACTTCTGTTGGTGAAGTTTAGATTAAAAAACTTTAGTAACACGGCAATATGTGAAAGATGAGATAGACTGAGGTGAAAAGCGTTTATTGTCTACATATTTTAGTTTACATTTTCTGACCCAAAGCTTCTTTAGTATTTTTAAAAAGTCATGAAAAAGATAACTATGGAGGGAGCTGTACCAGTGAAGTGGAGAAGAGAAAGACTACTGCATAGGTATGATAGCTAATTTACATGACAGCAACAGAGATGGGGCATCTGAGACATCGTGAAAGACTATTATGAGAGCAAAGTTGTGCACAAGACAAGCCACAGATGATGATGGGCGATTGTTAAATGGTCTGTGATTCACACCCGCACATTGTCACAGGAGAGATGCATGTTCTTTGAGTGTTGACTTTCATTTGTTTGTTTATGTCGTACCATAGGCCCTTGTTGTTTAACCTCTGCATTCTGGGACCAGTCTGCTTCTGATTTCTTGTGAATAGTCTCCATTGTTGCTAATTGTGAAACCAAGGTATTCAGTATTTGTGACATTTTTAGTCAAGACAAGACCGGCTTACTACAGCAGTAGGTCGAACATTCTGTGCGGCAACTCCAGTCATTAGATGTAAAACCGTACCCATTCCTACACCAACAGTCAAAGAGCCTGTTCCTCTGTACGCCACAAACAATTGTATTTACCAATTCACATGTAGATGCCAGGCCGTTTACATTGGTCGAACGGAGAGACAGCTTAACAAACGGGTGTCAGAACACATACCTCAATGGGTCAACAAGATACAACACACAGGAGTGGCTAGCCGCGAGGAGCCGACACACCGGAAGCTCCCGGCGTCTTCAATCGGCAGACACATTGTCGCCAGTGGTCACGTTGTGTCCAGAGACACTGCATTTCGCGTGTTGTTTAGAACACAAAATACTCGCTTGTTAAAATTTGCAGAAGCAATTATGATCTATCAACGCAAGCCAGAATTGTGTAAACAGAAAGACATGTTAGTCAGCTTAAAATTACCGTGGTAGATAAGTGACATTACTGTGCGAAATTGTGTATATTTCAACTTGAAGGATTTATCTAGTTAATTTCATGTAAGTTGTGTGATTTCTGCAGTATGTACCTGACGAGATGCAGCGAAATATGCCAGGCAATAAATCGTGCAATCTATTGTTTGTGTCTTCGTTATTCAAATTCACTACGGGAAAACATTGTTTTGAACATTTTTAGTTTCTGAATTGTTGATTGCAATTTGTGGTTGTCATGCAGTTTAGTTTATTGGCTGAGTGGTAGAAGAGGAAGAAACAGAGCAAGAGAGAGCTTGATGGTCTAAGACGATGGCCCGGAGGAATACCAACAGCAGCATCTATTAGAACATTAAGGATTGATATCTGTGGAGAGATAATAAAATGCCTAAATTACTTTGCAGTGCACATGATGATAATGAGTTTTTTTTAAAATTCGCATATCCTTTTACAGGACATTGCTGTCAACAGCAGCATCTTTCAGCTGTCTGTTGATTTCTTGGCAAGATTATGCTCAGTAGTTTGCCATTGCTTTCTGAGCGGCCGGCTCAGTTATCCCACAAGTCACCAGCGGAGGACGAACCGCTTCCAGTTCTTGCCTGCTACGAGACTCTGCGTGATAAATGGGATTACGGAGAAAGTGGTGTAACCCCTCGGCCAGAGAGACCGGCTGTAATAATGAGTAGCTGGGTTTAATACTTTCTTGCCTGGATATTTCTGAGGTTGACCCTACTGCATAAAGCAGGCAGCAGAGATTTTACTGGTTAAGTAAAGGGGTCCAGTACAATGCTGACCATATTACCTCTTGTGTGGCATTTAGTCACTGAAAATATAGACCGAACACTGTTTCTAATATACCTTGTTAGTATGCAGATAGGCTTTATTATTATGATTTTGTCACATGTCCCCAGATTTACTCCTGAGCAGCTTGGAGTTCAAGCCTCTTCTGCACTTGTGTGGTTGATTGTTGAATTGCTGGCGTTTTTACTGAGTCTGTATGTCCTGAACCTGAACACCAGTCTCAGATACTTAGACATCATATCTTACTGTGGTTATAAGTTTGTGGGGTGAGGCATTCATGCTTTCTTTGATAATATAACTGGTGCGGTCTTTTCTGTGATATATTACTATTTGTTCCTTTTACCTTTTAGATTAGTGCTTCTCATATGTTTATATCTTTTATAGACCACTTATGCCCAACAGTGGGAACCATGGTAGAGTAGCAGCTAGTATGCTTGCCATTTAGTCCAATGGTCATGTTCAAATCTCCATCAAGATGTATTTTATCTCCAGGTTGACCAAAATGGGTACCAGGAACTGTTATAAGAAGTAAACGCAGCCTGTGTGATATTGCCCACATCAATCACCTTTTGTAGATCAGCATGGCTGAATGGATAAGAACACATATTCTTAAACATCCGGTGTGCTGATGCCGAGGTAAGGGGTTCAACCCCTACACCGGACAGTTGGACTAAAATGTTTACATACCGTCCTTGACTTGAGGACGTACATTATAAGTCTCAGAAGTCGGAGTAGGTTCACCTGATGGCAAGGGACACTGGTAATAGGTAAAGCTAATCCACCACAAATGTCAGTCCAGCACTACTAGAAGTGGTGTGTATGGACTATACCTGAGTTCAAAGTGAGCGAGCGCAAAACAAAAAACAAAAACAAAAAAATCATCTTGTGCTAATACATTCAGTAAAATCACACCACACAAATCTTTGTTTTACCATGGGATCATTTTTTTATGACTGAAAATAACAGTTATATCTAGACATTTATTTTGTTAAAAGTATTGATCTCTTTCCTCCACACCATCCTTTAGTCTCTTTGTTCATGCAAATTTATGAAAAACATACCCTTTTAGGCAGTATATATTTGATTCAGTGAGAATCTGTGAATCTATTTCTTGGTAGAATTGCAGTCTACATGTAGATGGTGGGTGGAGCTAGAGAGTAGCCAGCAGTTGTTGGTTAAAGTCTCAAGTTTCATTACGGTAGGCAGAAGATCTCTCTGTAGAGGCTGACTATGGCCATTACCCGGTCATGGTAAAATGTGGTGGTCATAAATGGTAAAATATGATGGTCATAAAAGGTAAAATATAGTCATAAATGGTAAAATATAGTGGTCATAAATGGTAAAATTTAGTTGTAATCTCATCTCATCTCACCAAGTTCCTCTTATACCGTGCGGTGTCGAGGTGAAGTATAAACTTCGTGAGAGTGCCCGATTATGGGCTTCATATATCGATATTCCCATGGATTCTGCTATTCCCTCCGTCCAACGTTTACGTGGTCGGCCTCTTCCTCTGCTTCCCTCTGGTCTGTACATCATTACTTGTTGTGGTATGCTGTTGACTGGTAACCTACTTGCATGGCCAAACCATTTGACTTGCTGATTTCTGATAAAATCTAGTGCTGCTTTAACCCCCACTTTAGTCCTGATTTCTTCATTTCTGATCTTATCTCGTCTTGATACGTTGAGTATTCTTCTCAGGAACCTCATTTCTGTTGTTGTGATTTTTCTTTTCTCTTTTTCTGTCATTGTCCAGGTTTGGCATTGGTAGCATAGAGTTGGCAGGAAGATTGTGTTGTAAAGTGCTTTCTTAGTAGTTATTGATACATGTTTGTTCTTTAGTATTGGTGCCATTTGTCCAATGAGTTGATTTGCCTTATTGCACCTATTTTCGATCTCGTCTTCTGATCTGCCATTTGATGATATTATATCTATATATGTTATGAACAAGAGAGGGGACAGGACACAACCTTCTCGTACTCCAGATCTTATGGTGAAGGGTTCTGAGTGTCCTCCAGTTGCTCTCACTATGCATTCACTGTTATTGTATAAACTTCTACATAGGTTTGTTAGATGTGTACTCACTACATATTGTTTAAGGATTTCCCACAGCTTATTTCTGTCTACTCTATCGAATGCCTTTTCTTGGTCGACAAAGGCTAAGTAGAGTGTTTCATTGAATTCGATTGATTTTTCTATAAGTTGTGTATGAGCAAAAATGGCATCTGTGCATACTTTGTTTTTCCTAAATCCAAGCCGTGTTTCGCTTAGCTGGGGTTCTAAAGTAGTTCGTAATCTTTTTTCTAGAATTTTGCAAAATATTTTCCCAGTATGACTCAACAGTGAAATGTCTCTTTATTGTGTGCAGTCTCTTTTGCTGCCTTTGTTTTTCCAAATTGGGATAATTATGGCGTTTCCCCAGTCTCGTAGTGTCTGTTGTTCCACCCAAACATGGTTGAATAGTCTATGTAGCCAAGCTGTTTCTACTTCTTTTGCTGCTTTAATTAGTTCATTTGGTATTTCATCCTGTCCCGGTGATTTCTTCAATGGAGCTAATCTGATGGCTTCTATAATTTCTTCTTTTAGTATGACTGGTTCGAGTTCTTCAGTGACATCTGTATAGGTCTCTTGAATTCCTGTGACATCAGATGGGATGTTGAGAAGTTGTTCGAAATACTGCTTCCATCTTATTAGGATTTGTTTTTGTTCACTTATTGGTTCTCCATTTTCGCTGTTAATTATTTCAGTTGGGTCAAAGGGTTCTCCTCTGGTTCGCATTGCACCTATCTTTTTGTAGAAGTTTCTAGTTGCCTCCTTGTAGTTTTTATTTAGGGTGTCTCCATACTCTTCCCAGTCTTTTTGTTTTTCCTTCTTTACTATTATATTCACATGTCTTCTCGCTATTCTATATTCTATGTAATCACATTCCTGTTTACTTTTCAACCACTTTTTATATTTTTCCTTTTTGTCTTTTACCGCTTCCTTTACTTCAGCATTCCACCAACTTGTTATTTTCTTTATCCGTGTTTTGCGTTTTTTCGTGGTTCCACATGTTATTTTTGCAGTATTTAAAATGCTTGATTTGAACATCTCCCATTCTTCTTCCACTGTTTTTCTTTCTGTAGGTTAGTTATTTAGTTGTAATAAATGGTAAAATATAGTTGTCATATAGTAAAATTAATTGGTATAAACGATAAAATATAGAGGTGATGGTAAAATATAGTGGTCATAAATGGTAAAATATAGGGTCATAAATGGTAAAATATAGAGGTGATGTTAAAATATAGTGGACATCAATGGTGAAATATATTATGAATTTTTCTCTGCAGAATGACCTTCAGTCTGCTGGCTGGCGTTGCTATCAACACAGTAGCTTATTATGGTGTATTATCATGGTTCTGCATCACACTTGCATTTTTTCTGGTAAGTTTCCTGCTTTATATGCATATTTCATTTTGAAGCTTGTTCCATTTTTCAATTACTACCAATGTGCTACTGCAATAATTAGCATCTACACCTTATGACATTTGCTGTGGAAGATGGAGGAGCATCTGTGGGTTTGCCAAGAGTGTTGATGTTGATTCTTAAATCAAATCAAATAGGAATCATATTCATTATTCTGGAATATATGGTATTTCGAAATGTAGAGGGATTATCAAAATAAATGATTGATTAAATTGGTTGATTTAAGGACCATCTTCACAAACTATTAAACTGTTTTGTAATGATCTGACCTCCTTCAGATCACACTAGGAGAAAAAAAAAGGTGAAGTTTTTACAAAAAGACATTGCAGATATAGACAACCAGTTTCAAGTGAATGAAAGAGGAGAGTCTCGGCTCTGTTCATAATTCTCACAGCACACGTGAGGATCCCCGTAAATATTATATCAGAATCCACACATGCTATAAATGGTCTGTGTTTGGTTTTCTGGTTTTCTGGCTTGATCCAGGCCGGCAATATACTCTCATACCCAATGTGCAAGTAGAGCCTCTTAGGCTTGTATGTTACCGTGGCCCATAGGGGAAGCCAAGAATAGTAACACTGTAACCTACCATGCATGTCATAAGAGATGACTAAGGTTGGTTGGCCTGTGACTGGTTATCTTATGCCTTAGAAGACTTTACGTGCAAAATCCAACCAATCATGAGCAAATCTACAAAGAGCTTGGTGTGAGTTGGTTGAGAGCCTACCTCCATTGGGAGATTAAAGGTCGCAGCAGAAGAAGAAGAAGAAGGGCCTCCTAATTTGTATTCTTGTTTGAGACAGTTAGACTGTCTTCTGTCCTCTACATAGAGATCAAGAGTGGGACGGGGAATATAATATCACCCGGTTCCTCTAAATAAATTGTCCACACGATGTTGTCATCAGCTAGATTCAAACCCAGCACATTTGGAGTTAGAGGTGAATGCTGTATTTCTCCACGCTATTTACAAGTTGTAGGCTATCTATGCTGTGATCCTCCACTTCTCTGCTGCCCTATATACCTTCTTCCATAGATATCTTTTGCAGATATTCAAATCTTTTTACATGCCCAAAATATTTAATTTAATGTATTTGTGTCAATAACCAGTCTTCTTTAATAATGAGCTCTTGTTGGAAAAATCTCTTTGTTCTCTTTTTCGTCGAAATGCTTTAGCGTACGTAGAATATTATAAAAATGAAATATTTGAAAATTAGTTTTTATTTTTCAAAATAACAAACCATATTTACTTTCTGAACACACCTCATTTCTCATGTATTCAGATTATTTTCTTGCTGTCTTCTTTATTGGTTGTCTTTCAAGGGGAGTGCAAAACACCTACATATACATGCGCAAAACACCTATATTATATACATCTCAAGTTTGTCCAATTTCAGTATGCATTTATGTAAGGTTTTTTCCTCTAGACAAATTTCATCCAAAGCCTCATTGACCCAACGGTAAATTTTCTTTCTAAACAATTTTGCTAAGACTGGCCTTGTCACCTACTCTTTGTGATTTCCCAAGTCAATTAAAATAAAAAAAACAACCTGTCTCAATAGAGATTTAAAAACATAATCACTAGGTTGGTAGGCAAGTAAGCTACTGCAGCTGTATTTTATAGGTAATAAATAATGTGTCAAAATGTTCTGGAAATTATATTAGTAAAAATGACAGTGAGGAAGGGAACTGGTCACTTCCATCTTCACAATCAAATACAGTAAAACTTCGATTAACCGTCATGGCCCGGACCAGGGCTGTGACGGATAACTGAATAGGCGGATAACAAAAATCTCTTAATACATATTTACAATAACATGGTTTCAATGCGGACTTAGGATGAAAATTAATATTAAATCCTTTAACAGTGAACAATATATACATATTGTATTTTTTACAAAACAATCAATATAACTTCATTATAAGAGTAGTAATGTGCAGAAATGTATTCTGATACTATAAACCTTTAAAATAATCTGTCATCTCCTTCTGTGTCTTTGAGGCTCGAGCTTTCTGCGCGATGATGTTCCATATCTTATGCAGAAGTAGGATCTGTGTTGCATTTGCTTCCTCTTGCATTTCAAACCAACACTGTTTCTGCTTCTGAGTGGCTAGTTGTGGGTTTTTGGTTAAGAACTGATCCTTCATCATCATCAATTTCTTCGTCTTCAATGGTAATCACGCTAGAAACAATTTCATCATGGTTCAAAATTTCAAAGCCTCCATCCATTTTGTCACATTCCAAGCAATCTGTTACTTCTTCTGGCGTAATGTTTTCACTGTTCAGTCCTACATTGTTGCACAGTTTCATCAACACTAACAGTCTCAGTTTCTTCAGTTTAGGTAATAAGTTCAGGCAATTTTAAAGATGTCTGCAATTTTTTTAAGACGCCGACGGATAATAGAAACTGACGGTTAAACAAGTGATGCTTAATCAAAGTTTTACTGTATATGTCAAGTTCTAACATTTCACACCCTTACAGCAGTGTCTGCTATGTAATTATCGTGATCATTAAATATTTTTTGTCCTCACAGATTCGGACCATGAAGGTTCAAGTCATGCCTCATCAAGGTGAAGATGGTTATAGCAAGGGAGCAAAGAGAAGCTTGTACTTTGTCTTGTCTGTGTCCCTGGCACAGCCATTACTCATGTGGTGGCTGACTAGTTATGTCATGTTTCCATAATAAACCTGTTCATAAATGATCTGTGTTGAATTTGATGTTGTTTTAAAGATCTGTAACACAGCCATACAAAACAAGTCACTTTCCTCTAAACTATGGTATTATGTCAGATAGAGGGCTGAAGGATCTTTACAACTATGTAAGCATTATAACAGTTGAATATGTGTTGAACATTAACATATGTTGAACATTCATCATCATCATCATGTGCCACACTGATAGGTACAGACGGTCATCGTCACCATCTCATACGATCACTAGCTTTCAGTCAGGTCTGTTTTGCTATCCCTATTATCCCATGTGCCACACTGATAGTCATGGGCGGTCGTAGTCACCATCTCACACGATCACTAGCCTTCAGTCAGGTCTGTTTTGCTGTCCTGATTATGCCACGTGGCCGAGCCATCCAGGTATTTATCTCTTTGTCCTCCCCTCTTGCTCTTTTCACATCAGATATGGCAGTTGTCATTACATTTTCAAGTTTATTTTTTCTTATAATTTGTCCAAAATTTATTGACTGCCTACATCTAATATTCCTTATCAGTTTATGGATTTCATTTGTTTCTTGAACAACTGTCTAATTTGTTTTTTTCAGTAAACCATATTATTCTTTGCATTTTCCTCAGATTTCCACTGCCATTAGATGTGTCTCACCTTGTCTGCGTATTGTTCAAGTTTCAAATACTTACAATAGTATAGGTTCTATGTAGCACTTTAACACTTTTTCTCATGCATTTGACACCTTTTTATTGGTAAGAATATTTTTAATATTGCAAAAGGCTTTATTTGCCACAGTGATTCTTATTCTAATCTCTGTTATGACAATTTCTCAATGCTCCCATTTAAAATCCAGTTATGTTTAATTATTATTTGTTATAATTTATAATCACATTAATATCATGTATGTGTTTCTCTTGACAAAGATCGTTGTGACTGAAATGTTGGGCATGTGTGGGGGGTTTTAAGGTATTTAGTATTACTTTTGTTAGTGATTCTTATCTTACTTTTATTATCCTATTATTTTTGTTCATTTTCCCACTGATTTTTCTTCACCTGCCTGATGTCCATGTAAGTTATAAACATGTGTTTGTACTCGTTCTTGTTTGTTCCTCGTGATCTTAACATACCTTATTGTTTCTTTTATATATGTTCCAAGATAGCTGTACCAATTCACCTGTTTAAGAATTTTCCCATTTCTAGGGATGTTACAGTGTGGTACAATTATTTAATCCCAGTTTCTCTTTGTGTATAATACGTGCATCCATAAATACCACAGATACTGTTCATTGTTTGTATCATATCTTATATTGTTGATGCTATGTCCTCCAATGGTGATTCCTCTCATATCTTTTAAATTTCCCATATGTTCACAATATAGAAAAAAAAGATATGGAGACATACAGATCCCTGCTGCACTTCTCTCTCAATCATCTGGTTTGGATCTTTGTCATGATCAATTTTAATGGCACTTTGTTATTTCCAGTATATGTTCTTCACAAGTCTAGGGTCTTTCCTATAAATTTGGAGATCTACAAGCACCTTTATCATGTTGACATATTTTTACTCTGTGAAAGCCTGTGTGTAGTCAATGAAGCAAAGATGTATGTCTCTGTTTATTTCTATTGACCATTCTATTAATGTTCTCAGTAAATACACAGCATTTGTTGTATCCTTGCCTTCTACAAACCCACACTGTTCTTCTTTTATTTCTGGTTGAACGTTTACATATGTATAAAGATAGTCTATCTCATAATGAACCTTCTGAGAGAATTAGTTTGAAATTTTGTCATCATGTAGCAGGTCCCTTGCAGCACATCATTCTCATGACAGTCCAGTCCACCAAAATGTTTCTTGACCTCTTGTCATTTCATGCTGGCCGACCCCTTCCTCATCCTCCAGGAACCATGCCTTCCATCACTCCTGTTTTCTTGCCACTGTGGCATTTAATACGGCCAAAGTATTTTAGTGTCTGAGACACAATACTGTTTATGAGCCAGTTTTCTTTCATATTCTGTCAGGTAAAGTTTCAATGTTTTTCTTCTTCTTGGTCTATGCTATTCTAAAAGTGTAATGTTCTCTTGGATAAAATGTCAATGTTTTTCTGCTTCTTGGTCCATGCTATACTAAAAGTTTCATGTTCTGTTGGGTAAAATTTCAATGTTTTTCTTTCTCTTGGTCCATGCTATTCTAAAAGTTTCATGTTCTTTCGGGTAAAATTTCAATGGTTTTCTTCTTCTTGGTCTATGCTATTCTAAAAGTTTCATGTTCTGTGGGGTAAAATTTCAATGTTTTTCTTTCTCTTGGTCCATGCTATTCTAAAAGTTTCATGTTCTTTCAGGTAAAATTTCAATGTTTTTCTTCTTCTTGGACTATGCTATTCTAAAAGTTTCATGTTCTGTTGGGTAAAATTTCGATGTTTTTCTTCTTCTTGGTCCATACCATTCTAAAAGTTTTTCTGAAGCAATTAATTTCCAAGGCCTCAAGTTGGTTTGATATTTATATAAATTATATTGGATTAAAAACTTTATACTATCCATAGTGGAAAGTATCTTAGTTAGTTAGTTAGTTAGTTGACAGATCATCCTCATTGCACATCGAACCATTCAGTCCATCAGTGCTCGGATCCCCTCCTCAGCAAATCCTGCAGCGTGTAGCGGCTAACGACACCAGTTCTGTGTTGGTTTATCAATCTTCTTTGGCTTCCTGCATAGTGTTCTTGTTTGGCCACCCCTCTCTTGATTTGCTGTTCTCGCAGTCTGACCATGGTTGTAGATTCGCAGTCATCACTGGTTCTCGCACAAGTCTTACTTCTCGTAGAGCATTCAGAATGTCAGCCTGGTCCATGGCGCGTCCGCTCTCCACATTAGCCTTACCTGCGAGCTTGTCAGCCTGCTAATTTCCTTTTACTCCCGCATGCCCTGGCACGAAGATGAAACTAATCTTTGTCAGCCGAGACAGCTCCAGAGACAGCAACCACTCTCTTCGGATCTACCCCATCTTTATCCTCTTGAGCATACTCATTGAGTCGCTAAGGAAACATGCCCTATAAAATGTAATACTAAGTCAGAAAACACAATTGTAAAAACTTCTTCTGGTATTCAATGATGATCGTTGACTTCAGGTATCATGCTGGGTGGCACAGACAATCATTTTCCTCTACAACCATCTGTCTGATGTGATCTTGACATGTTTGACTGCTGATCATCATTCATGCCACTGCCAACGTGTGCAGTATTTTTCTTCATCTGTTGACCACTGTCTCTTGTGTCTTAAAAGCACTCAGGTAATGAGAAAACTGATATCAACAGTGCTTCACTGCATAGAACTGCATAGTGAAATAGTTTTAGCTAGTTTATTTTACAACTTATAAATTTGTATGTTTGCATGCATGTGTGTACATTTATTTTTGTTGTTAAAAGAAGCTAAGAACAGAGGCATAATGTGACAAACATCAGAAAAAGGCAGTGGTCATTTTATGGCCATGGAACATATCAAAATAAATTACTAGAAAGTATTATGGAAAGAGAGATAGTGGAACACAGTTAAGGAAAAGTCTTGACAGCCATTCATGATAGCATAGGAAAATGTCAGCTCGCAAATTGATACATTCTTTTGGAGATTGCAAGATGTGAAGAAGTTTGTTCACCCCCGGCCTATTGGCAAGGCACCTGATGATGAATATATGTATATACTTTCTTGTGGCAGTTGGTTGTTTTCACTTTTCATATGACAAATTGCTTTAAGCATCTTGCCAGTACGCATGCCACAGATCTTTTATGTGGGTTGTTAAAAATGTATATAAGATGGTGCTAATTTCTTCTGAGGTATAGTTAACAGTGTTCTGGTTGTTCAGTGAATACCTGAAACATGACACACATATTTCAGTATGTATTGGGAGAGAGTAGTCATTATAATTTCTCCGTAAATATGTAAATCTAATTACAACTACTCCATCATGGCCAGTGTAAAGCAGCCAGCAAGATGCATATCAGATTACTGAACTTGGTTGATAACCTGGGACAAGGAGGAAGTAGACCTAGTGGCAGCAAGGAAGTTGATATGCTGACAAATATTTTCCTCATAAAAACTAGGCAGACACCACATGTGTGATGTAATGGAGGACTTTTATAATTGCAGACTGGTATGCTGCACTTGCTACACAGTTGCCATTACCTGGGTGCTTCTTACAATGTGCAGCACATCACTCTGGTGCAGCATAAGAGGGTGAAAGTGGCTGCAGAAAGATTGAATGAGTTTCTGTTCATAATATGTCACAGTAAAGGGGTTAATGAAAAAGATACTCTTGATTGGGGTGGGGGGGGGGGCCCTCGTTACATTAACCCATTTTTTCTTAGTTATAATTTTCTGTTCATTATGTCACAAACAGTGTTATTTTAGCTCCTCCTTTCTCACATATTGATGACTGTTTAGTAACAACACATTAGGACAGAAAGAGTTAATAAAGAAACTTGTGATGATAATTGATGCAAAGAGGGAGTCAGCTCTGAAATTAGCCTTGTGCCTGGACATTGAGAGCATCTGTAGATTTGCCAAACTAAGACCAGTGAAGTATCTCACGGGGAAATTGAACTGTGGACTTATACAGTAGAGAGCAGAAGTACCACTGCTATATAAACTGATGCCCTAATTCAGCGGTTTTCAAACGATATGGCACGCACACTGGTGTGGTGCAAGAGTTTGATAGAGAGATTTAACCACAAGGATGTAGAGACATTACAAAAATGTATGGTAAATAAACATAACAGATCCTGTTTCCATGCCACCATGCATACCTGGGGATGTGATGCATGGCTTGTATTTGTATAAGCAAAGGGCAGTTGATGTCATTATCATGCCGGCTATCATATCTCCAAGAAAATGTTCTAGTTCTCATCTCTATTTAAGACAAGGTCAACCCTGAAGCTATGTGGTTTTGAAAAATCTCATATCGTGGGAGATTTGAACCATAACCACAAGGCAACAGGTGAATGCTCTGGCCACTACAGCTCCTTTAAATTGTGTATATGAGATAATTGTCTTATTTAGTCATGTTTTATTTTTCAACTGTATTGTTTTGTTTTTCCACTCTGGATTTCTCATGGTCATATTAAATATAAATCACTTGTGTTCTGTGTTATGAGTGAAGCACTGCTAGAAATTAATTTGCTTATGAAGGCAAGTCTTATTAACAAACATGTTTAATGTGGTATGGTAAGTAAACATGGTCAGTAGGGTACTGACCACATGACCTTCAAGTGATGAATGGTCTATAAACATATGAGGCTAGCACCATATATCTCAAGGTGTGTAAATAGGGTCCTTTATAATGTCTGCATACCACCACATGCAGACATTGTTTTTGCCCTGATGTAGCAACTGGCCATCTTCTCACAGGGTGGCCTGCATTTTCAAACGTCAGGGGGAAATTACTATCACCATCTCCACAGGATACTAACTCCCTTTATCAGTCATCAGCCATGGAACATATCATAATAAATTACTAGAAAGAATTATGGAAAGAGAGATAGTGAAATACAGTTAGGGAAAATTCTCACACCTTGAGGCATATAGATCTCAGAATAATAAAGATAACGTGCATTTTCATAAGTATGGCACTGGACTGTCAAGATTAGATAACTCTGAAACAATGGGGTGAAATATCTGCCATAATATACAAGTGCTCATTTGATTCTTTAATTTACTTTATTTTAAATATTTCTTCTTTAGGTGTCCAAATAAACACAACGAAAGGAAAAACACAAAAATACAAACAAACGTTTCAATCAGTCTTTATAGTTAAACAAGAAAAATAATAAAATAAATGCAGGTCCGCATGACCGAATGGGTAAGAACGCGTGTTATTAAACATCCGTTGTGCTGATGCTGAGGTAAGTGGTTCAACCCCTACACCGGACAGCTGACTAAAATGTTGACCTGTCGTCCTTGACTTGGGGACGTAAATTACAAGTACCTCTGAAGTTGGAGTGGGTTTGCCTGATGGCAAGGGACACTGCTAATAGGGAAAGCTAATTCACACGCAAAATTCAGCCAATCAATACTATAAATAGTGTGCATGGACTGCGCTTGAGTTCAAAGCGAGCGAGCGCAAAAAACGAAAACAAAAAAATAAAATAAACAAGAGTGCTTAACCTGAAAAATGTAGTCCATTCATTTACATTCTCCGGATACCAAGCTAAGTATTCTTAGTTTGTGTTGTTTTGTTTTTCTTATGTTGATAAAGTCTTTGGTCAAAACGTTAACCTGTTAATGTGTTTGTTTCCTTTCATCTCTAGCTTCCTAGTGATATTTTTGTGTATTTGGACTTCAGTATTAGTGCGGCTGCAGCCAACCCCCTTTTATGTTACTATTTTGGGTTCTTATTTATGTGTCTATTCTGGAGAGGCGATTATGACTTATGTTCCTCTCTGTCATCAGATGTTTAAATGTTGTTGGTGTTGCTTATGTTATTGATGCTCTGCAGTTTCAGTTTAAGCTTTCCATATAAATCTGTGTCTTTCTTTCTCTGCCTTGGGGGAGGTGGGAGTGTTTATGTGGTGAGTAGTATTTTCCACAAAACTAATTTATCTGTTTCCCTTCTTCTTTTGAAATCCCCATACATTTGTCTTTTCCTTTTGGTTTTGACGAGTGATCTTGTAACACTTACAGCTATCATTACCCCAGCATTTGTTTTATGTTTTCTCTGCCTGTGATATTCTCAAAATTATTCTAAAATACCACATTTCCAGTTTCTTCATACCACAACTAGCATCTGCATATTATAAATACGCTGAAAATAAACCAGCTGGTACTGACTGAAAAATGAACTAGCTAGTACTGACTGATAAATGAACCAGATCTGCTGCTATTGAAAATTACCCTCATTTACATTTGACAGCCACCTTGTCTGCTAGCAGACACAAATGCACTGTTTAATCACAGGCTTTTAAATTGTACACACAATGATCTTCTTAATTCTTCTATTCCACACACCAGTCCATCAGAGGTTCGTGAAGGAGGTATTAGTAGTCAAGTCTTCCATTGCCCCATCTTCAGCATTATGTATATATATATATATATATATATATATATATATATATATATATATATATATACAACAGTATCATACACTGTCCATTCTTTAATGTTATTAGTCCAGAGCTTTTTTGTCTTCTTCCACATTTGCTTTCAGCTGTGACGTGGACAATTGTCGACAAGCGCTGATTACAAGTGACATGACCAAACCAGTCACCTATGCTTATCTACAACAGTATATGTCTGTTCTCAAATGCAGTTTGTTTTATGCTCCTTATATTTATATGTGTGGGTGTGTATAATGTATTATTAGTCTATGTTTTCTGTCACATAATGAAGTGATGAAAATTAATATTAAAATTGATGAGAAAGATATCAGAATAACAAAGAATATTTACTGGAAACAATGTAGCAGCAATTAAAGTGGGCATTTTATGATAGATAAAGTAGGAGTAAGACAAGGATGTGCTTTGTCACCAGATCTCTTTTCTCTCTATAGTAAACTGATAATGAAAGAGATCAAAGATAGACCAGGAGTACCATTTTGAGGTAATAATAGAAGCAATCTTTGCTATGCAGATGACACAGTATTGATAGCTAAATACGCAGAAGATTGCAACAGCTGTTGAATATTATAGTAAGAGAGAGTATAAACAAGAGATTTTCCCTGGAAATCAAGAAAACAGAAGCAAAGGTTATAACAAAGACAATGATAACACCAAGATGCGATATTACATCAGAAGGAAATATGCTTAACCAGTCAATAAATTCAAATATTTAGGGGCAATCATAACATCAGATGGAAGATGCGTGACAGATTAAGGGCAGAATAGGCCAAGCAAAAGCTGCATTTGAGAAGATTAACAGTATCTTATGTAATAAATTACTTGTGAATGTCAGAAAGAGAGTACTGATATGTTATATAAACCTGTTTTGCTGTATGGGAGTGAATCATGGAATATGAAGGAACAAAGTAAGAATTGCATGGAGGCACTGGAGATGTGGTTCCACAGACGAATGTTGCGAATACCTTGTACACCCATAGTAAACTAACAACAATTGCCTAGAAGAAGCTTATGAAAGAAGAACATTATATACAACTATAAGAAAGAGACAAACAGAGTTCAGTGGTCATATAATGTGTAGAGAGAAGTAGGAGAACATCATGATGACTGGAGATATCAGCAGCAGAAAAGGCAGAGGCTGACTGAGAGAAATAATGCTGAATGATCTAATGCAATGGCTTGGAGGAATGTCATATATTTAAATGATCCAGAACACAGGACCAAGATGTGCGGAAAAACATAAAAGCCTGTGCTACTTTGCAAGGCACATGATGATGATATTCTCTGTAATAATTATAATCAGTGGCCAAAATTCTGATCTCCAAAATTCTCTGTAAATGCTCATTGTAATAGTATATATAAACATTGTAAAATGATTGTGTATTGCTAATAATGTTATTACTGTTCAATATTCACATGCATGTATATTTTTCAACAGTCTAAATAAATGAAGAAACACTATTGAAACAATTCCATACCAACTGTTAGTGTGGTATATAGCAAACTATGTGAAATGTCTGATAAGAAGTTGCATGCATGCTGAACTAATGTCATGTAGGGATGCTTGTGTGTAGTCAGCCAGTGTGAGGTTTATGTAATGTAGTCATCTTGTGTGAGGTTTATGTTCTGTAGTCATTATGTATGAGGTTTATGCTCTGTAGTCAGCCGGTGTGAGGTTTATGTAATGTAGTCATCTTGTGTGAGGTTTATGTTCTGTAGTCATTATGTATGAGATTTATGCTCTGTAGTCAGCCAGTGTGAGGTTTATGTAATGCAGTCATCTTGTGTGAGGTTTATGTTCTGTAGTCATTATGTATGAGGTTTATGCTCTGTAGTCAGCCAGTGTGAGGTTTATGTAATGTAGTCATCTTGTGTGAGGTTTATGTTCTGTAGTCATTATGTATGAGGTTTATGCTCTGTAGTCAGCCAGTGTGAGGTTTATGTAATGCAGTCATCTTATGGCCGGGCTCCTTGGTCTAGGAGTTAACTTCTTTCTCTGTAATCCTGTATATTCTCATGAGTAACGTAACCTGCGCGAGAATCGGTAGCAGTTCTCGCCACGTCGGTAACTTGCGGGATATGTGAGCTGGTCGCTCAGAAAGCAATGGCAAACTACTGAGTGTAACCTTTTGGCCTAGTACATCAACAGCAGCTTAGAAATGCTGATGTTGACAGCGATGTCCTGTAAAGGATATGCGAACAAAAAAAAAGTCATCACGTGTGAGGTTTATGTTCTGTAGTCATATGTGAGGTTTATGCTCTGTAGTCAGCCAGTGTGAGGTTTATGTAATGTAGTCATCCTGTGTGAGGTTTATGTTCTGTAGTCATCATATGTGAGGTTTATGTTCTGTGGTCATGTGTGAGGTTAATGTCATCCTGTGTGAGGTTTATGTTCTGTAGTCATCATGTGTCAGGTTTATGTTCTGTAGCCATCCTGTGTGAGATATATGTTCTGTAGCCATCCTGTGTGAGGTTTATGTTCTGTAGTCATCATGTGTGAAGTTTATGTGGGGGATGCGTGGTCTCGAGGTATGGTGTCTGCCTCGAGTGCTGGAGGTCCCGGGTTCAAGCCCTGGTGAGGACCGGGTTTTTTTTTCACGTGGACTTCTAGTAATAAAATTTCCCCATATCATCTTGTATATAAAAATGATGACATGATATTGGTTTTAAATGACATTATAGAAATCTTGATGATTGTGAAACGAAATGAAAACATTTATTTTGAATTGTTCTATCTCTTCTCCAATCATCATTATCTCACCTGCTATGAGTATTTTCAAAGCCTTATATGTAAATCCTGTAATTCAGATATTCAATACTTTAAATATAATCAGGTCACGCAACAGCCTTGTGTTCATGAATATACAGCAGTGTAATAGTTTTGACATCTACACTACCTTGATATATCAGTAATCATTGTCCGATCTCTTACTTTCCCACAATTTGCTTTTGCACTTTTTTATTCTAGAACTACACTCCAAACTGCTTCTTCACTGTCCATGATTCTGTACCATAGACAAATTTGTTTGAAGTACATTATTGTTCTGCATTTGGTATTTCTGTTGCTAATTTTGAAAATTGCTATTCCTGTTTTCTTCCTTGTAAATTGAACAGTTCCAAAAAGTGACATCTCTTTCAAAACTTTTATTTAGTGTTTTCTGATTTGTAATAAACATACCGTGGAATGTTTTTAGCATAAGTGTAAGTTATTTTTGTGGTTTTTCAGTTGACTCATAAATTCTTATTTAATTGTCAGCTAACAGAAGGTTATAGGTGCATTTTAAGCTATTAGGCTTGTATTGAAACTATTGAGCGTAATCTTGCCAAGAAATCAACAATCAGCTGAAATATGCTGATGTTGACAACGATGTCCTGTAAAGGATATGCAAAATATTTTTGTCCTGTATAGATTAGGAGTTTTACTTTTAGAGTTGAGTTGATTTGATTGATTGATTGATTGACTGATTTAGGAACCGGCATCACAGCATTCGGGACATTCCCATAAGCGCTCCGTCCCCATCCTCAGCAGCCAGCGAAGAGTTCCAACACTAATAGTTCCAGTAGCAATCTGATTATATGTCCGTCTCGCCTTTCCTCTGAGCGTCGATCGTCAGCCAGATCCCCTCGTCACACCTCACTGTCTCATTATTACCAGACTATGGTGATCCATTTGCTCCTCTGAGTTGAGTTGAGTTGAGTTAAGAACCGACATCACTGCACTCAGGACATTCCCATACGTGCTCCGTCCCCTCGTTCAACAGCCAGCGAAGAGTCATACTACTAATCGTTCCCATCACTATCTGATTAAAAGTTATCCTGGTCTTTCCTTTCAGTTTTGAGATTCTTCCAGAATCCCTGCCGATCCCCCGTAATATCATTCTCTCCACATATGGGTTCTCAATCTGTTTCCTCGCCTTCTCCACCTGGTCCCACAACCGCACGACCACCTCCCTCCTGTCCATAGGCAAAATTCCACCAAGAGGTGCCTTCCCTGCTAGCCTATCAGCCTGTTCATTCCCTCGTACACCCGCATGGCCAGGGCAAAATATCCATACAACTCTCACGATCTGTGACCTCTGAAGTGACGAGAGCCATTCCACACGAAACATTCCTTTCTCCACCTTGCTAAGCATACTCTTTGAATCCGTAATGAATACAACATGTGTTGCAGTAGTCTCCTCTAGCCACCAGAATGCCGCTGTTACTGCCTCCACCTTCATTCTCATGCTGGAGGTCGTAGTCTCATATGCCAGACTCTCCTTTTTCAAGACTCGCCCATTAGCCTTTGCAATAAAGCCCCAGCCACTACGTCTGTTTCTCACCACTGACCCATCGGTGTAGATGTCTGCCTTGGTGATCCGATTATCCAAGGAGTACCACACAACCGATGCCTTCTCTGGGTGTATAATGGCCCCTGCGTCCCTACACCACTCTGCCAACCTGTTTACCGCCACCTGTAAGTCTTTCGCCAAACTAGCCCTGTCTCTACACCAACATGTCATCTGCAAATATCAAGATTCTACTGTCATAATCTCCCCATTAGTTCTACCGCGTTGTCGTTAACGACGCCTGGCAACTACGGCCAGGGGTCCACCTGTGAGCGACACTAACCACACTGTGGCCAGAATAGCCAGTCGGTATATGCGTGGATCATGCAGTCCACGCAGGGACGTAACTCCGACTAGCGAGACTCACAGTGGGTTAGTGGCCAGACGGCTTGGGAGTGTTGGATGAGACAGACGGGAATGAATGATGCTCGTATACTTGGGTGTATGAACGCAATAGGGAGAACGCCTGTAAGAAGATAGAAGACTGTGCGCCTGTGAGTTGTGTATATTATATTGATATATCTATTGAATGTATTATTGCATCGTCATTGTAATTGTACGATGCATATAATTGTTGTGATGAGCGAGTTGTGTGAAATAAGTGTTTGCATTGTACATGTAGTGCGTCACGTCAAGTCATTCTGTGACCGTGTTTTGTATCACTCTTGTCGGTGATTACGAGCCTATGTTCTTGCTGAATGCAAGACGCTGACATCTACCCACACCTGGTGTCTCAATAGCTACGATTTTGCTGGTGTAGACATTAAAGAGCACTGGGGACAAGAGATCCCTGTGGCAACCCAGGTGTAATAGTACAGGGGTCAGAAGTCCAGGAACCCATGCGCAGTGCAACCTTATACTAATAAAGGACTGCCGCAACCCATCTAACAAGGCAAGGGCAGACCTCCATGTCCAACAGTGTGTGTATTAACCGATCTTACCTAACCCTGTTATATGCATCCTCCAGGTCAAGAGCTACCGCCACTGTCTCCTGTTTATCTTGGAAGCCCTCGTAGACATCAAATGCAAAATTTGCAGCATTGGCCCAGGTGTCCTTTCCAGGCCGGTAGCTCCCGAGTCCTTGGGGAAGCAGATTCCGACTTTCCAAATGTTGCTGGAGCCTGCGTGCTACTATCTTTTCAAGGACTTTGCCATGTGTGTTTTGCAGGATTATGATTCAGTATCCATTAAGTCTTGAGTGATCCTTACCTGGCTTTGGGAGTGGGACCAGGTAGCTATGCAGCCAATCGTGGAGTATTTCCGCCATATTGATGCTTAGGTTGAAACAAAGAGCCATCTCCTCCAAGTCCCCATCATTTATGTTCCTCATATGGGAGTACCTCACCCCATCCGGGCCTGGCGCTGTGTCTTTAGCCCGCTCCAGTACCCGTCTAATGTCCTCCACTTTAATCTCACAGTCCTCCTTCCTAGTAACCCGTGACAAGGCTTCTCTGACGTTATCTCTAATAGCCCTATCTTGCTGATCCGTCTGTTTTAAAAATCGCGCAAGAAAACACTTCCCTTTGTCCTTGTCAGTTGTCATAGGTCGGTTGTTATCATCATAAACGGTGCCATGTGTACCAGGCATCACCTGTCTCTTCATCTGCCGGTGCAGCCTCCAGAATTTTCCCAATGTCACATCGAAGAACTAGAACCAGACATACTGAAAGAAGAAATTAGAGAAGTCATAAGATTAGCCCCATTGAATAAATCACTCCTGGGAAGGTTAACCCAGTGAACAAATGTCCGCAGAAGTCGGATGTGTCAGTCTAATGGCACAAGAACGCAGCTCTGCTGTAAACAGGCACAACACAATCATGTCAGAAAAAACTCTCTGGATGAATGCAGAAGAAGAATAAATCACTGGGACAAGATGAAATACCAAATTAACAAATTAAAGCAGCAAGAGAAGTAGGAACAGCATGGCTACATAGACTAATCATGTTTTGGTAGAATAACCGGCACCACGAGACTGAGGAAGCGCGATAATTATCCCAATTTGAAAAACAAAGGCAGTAAGAAAGACTGCACACAATATAGAGGCATTTCCATTTGAGTCATACTGGAAAAATATTCAGCAAAATTCTAGAGAAAAGACTACGACCTACAATAGAACCCCAACTAAATGAAACAGAACTTGGATTTAGAAAATATAAAAGATATATAGATGCATCTTTGCAGACAACTTATAGACAATCAATCAAATTTAATGAAATACTCTACTTAGCCTTTGTCGACAAAGGAAAGGCATTTGATACAATAGGTAGAAATAAGCTGTGGGAAATCCTTAGATGATATGGAGTGAGCGCACAACTAACAAACTTAAGTAGAAGCTTATACAACAGTGAATGTACGGTAAGAATAAAAGGAGGACACTCAGAACCCTTCACGATAAGATCAGGAGTACAACAAGGTTGTGTTGTGTACCCCCCTCTTGTTCATAACCTATATAGACAGCATATGTAAAGAAACCAGCCAAACAGGGTCCGTAATAACATCACATGACGAACAGAACACAGTAGAAGAACCAACAGCGAATTTCACCATTAAAGAACTCCTATTTGCAGACGATTGAGCACTAATAGCAAAATCAGAAGCAGAATTACAAGTTCACATAAATAGCCTAAACAAGATGTGTAAGGAACATAACATGAAAATAAGGATCAGTAAAACAAAGATTCATCTAAAAGAACACCCACTGAAACAAGTAAGGAGTTTCAAGTATTTAGGAAGCATATCATCAAATGACAAATCAGAAGATGAGATCAAAAATTTAAATGGTTTTTAAATTATGCAGCTGAGATATGAAATATATTGTCTTTAATGATAAAGTAATGTTTCTTTGTGCAGTGTTGGTCTCGACCATTTATTTCTATAGATTGTAGCAGCAAACCCTTTGTTGAGTTAAAGAAAAAATTAGTTGCATATCCTTTACAGGAAATTGAAGTCAACTGCTGTTTGTGATGTCTTGGCAAGTTTACGTTCAATAGTTTGCCATTGCTTTCTGAACGATCGGCACCCATACCATTTTGTTAAAATTCCAACGCAAGACGCTTTGCTGCCAAATCGTCTGCAGCTTTATTTCGAACGTGAGTATGCGGGATTACAAACTGCGTCCGTAACTCCTTCGCCATGAGCCGACCTTTGTTGAGTAGCTTGGTGTTATTTCAACTGGTTTTTATATATACACACACATACCCTGTATGTTGATGAATCCTTACTCCACCCAACTCGGATGTATGTCTTCTGGAACATCTCCATATACTGCGATGAGTAGCCTGTCTTTCCAGGTTATTGTGAACATGCTTCTTTTCAGAGCACTAGCCACAGGGAAGAGGCCAACTGGAAGACCCCAAATGCGATATAGAGATGTTGACTGGTGCTCTTTGAGCGCAATCTGATCCAACAAACTGAGAATAGGCGTCACAGGCTTAAAACGCAGTCACTTACTGCGGGACTTGCTTCATCTTACAGATGCGGAAACTGTGACAGGGATTGTCACTCTCGCATTGGACTATACAGTCACCAGCGGTGCTGTCAGGTACCTCCCCAGCGGCACAACTTTACAGTCCTTCAGGACGGAAAGATGACTACTACTACTACAACTTCTACTAATAATAATAATAAGAGTAATTACAAGCATCATACACATTAAGAATGTTTGAGAAAATATATTGACTTCACTAAATAGATAGGATGCAATTAGAGATGTCATAGGTGCCACTCCCTGAATGAAACATATCAGCAGACAACAATTACAATTTACCAGGCATCTTGAGAGACTAACACCCAATAACTAGCAATTTGTGACTACCACCAAAGAAGCTTTGGCCATCGAAATAGAGGATGACCAAGAATCAGATGGATAGATTCTGTCTATGGATATAACTACACAAAACTGCAGAGTCCAGGCGACACTTTTGATCAAAGAAGACACATGTGACCAAAGAACGCAAATTTGATCAATGAACAGACATTTGGCCAAAGAATACACATTTGAATTTAAAAAAAAAAAAAATGGGAGTCTTTGTGGCGAAGTGGTCAAGCCGTTTAACTCGGGCTCCGAAGGTTGTGGGTTCGATTCCGGGCCGCGTACTTCGGTTCATGCGTTAAATTTTCAGAGACTCCTGTGGGTCGTCGCTAGAGCTACGGAGTTTGTGCTTTGTGCGACGCTTTCCGCACTGCGGAAAGAAACCGAGCCATATGTAGAAAAATTATGTTGAAATTTATATATGACCAAGTCAATACATGTTACAGTGAAGATCTGCACCACCTTAGAAGTAACCTTTGTGAGAAATGGTAATTGCACCATCTGCTCACGGAAGTATTTCTAGGTTTTATTATTTGGGATGTTGTTCAGCATCTGCCAATACACTTGACTATTCTTGAAGTCCTAAAATGTTATTTCCTCAACATAGAAACCTAAACAAGAAGATCACTACGGGTTAGAGATTTTGTTTCATCATGTGGTATGCATCTCACAGCCTGTCCGAACGACTCTGGATGTTTCACCAGTTCTTCTGTCTCATGCATCGCAGTATTGTTTCTTTAATGTCATATGTTCACCGTCAGTCTTGTCATCCAGGAACCAATCATCTCAATACCGCTTTTTCTAAACTGCTGTGATGTTTAATGTGGATAAAGTACTCGTTTCCAAGATAGGGTGTTGTTTCTTTGATGTTTGGGTCATGCTGTAATCTAGTTTTTTTTTTTTTTTAAATTCACATATCCTTTACAGGACATCGCTGTCAACAGCAGCATCTTTCAGCTGTCTGTTGATTTCTTGGCAAGATTACGCTCAGTAGTTTGCCATTGCTTTCTGAGCGGCCGGCTCAGTTATCCCGCAAGTCACCAGCGGGGGGCGAACCGCCTCCAGCTCTCGCCCGCTACGAGACTCTGCGTGATAAACGGGATTACAGAGAAAGTGTTCTAACCCCTCGGCCAGAGAGACCGGCGTAATCTAGTTAGTACTTTAAAAAAAATTAATTTGAGGGTTTAAAAAAAAAAAAAAAAAACTACTGCTACTCAGAAATTCATTCTGAGTTTTATTGGAATGTGAAGAACCACTAGAATTTAAAAAAACAACAACACACAAACAGATGAAATACATGTATAGGTATCGTTAACACATGTGGTTGTTTGAGCATTGATCCGAAGTAAACCTGTTACTTTGTTGATGCGATGATGTCCAATTCAGAGAGCATATTCATTTCTGTTATATATTTTTACATCTGCTTCATTCCATTGATCTTCTATGAATGACAACCAATACCTATAACCCTACATCATCTTATTTAACCCATTACCAATATGTTGATCAGTTCCGACATTTATTGTTTCTCTTTACCTTTCTATCTCTTTTAGTCACAGGTAGTTACTAAACTTCTTAACCATTGTTATTTTTCAATAGCAATTGCCTCGGACAGAAAGAGTGAATGTCATGCCGATTCCGTGTATGGCGCTTTCATGCTGAACTGGCAGTTTGGTACAGGTGTGCCAGGGTTGCAGTTAATATTGATCATGTTAGGGAATCCTAGGCAGATATTTGTATGGTCAATAAAATGAGGATTGACCATAGTCTCCACTGATAAACCCTGCCTAGGACAAACTAGGCATGCAATGAGACTGCAGAAGAGCCCAGCAATTTCCCATAATAAAGGTATAGTCAGTACCAAGTTTCGCACCCCATGCTAGAACAGTTTATGAGCATATTGCTTCCTACGGTAATGGAACCAAATCACCACCAGCTCCCAATTCTTCAAATCATACAAAAATAAAAACGCTCTGAATGGAGTTCTACCTCACCAAGCTATTCAACATAATTTCTGCCCACCCCCCCATGTTTTATTAGCCATGATGCAAATGCACTTCATCTGAATGACCAATGCTTGCAGTCATAAAACTGGTTTCAGTTACTGGATTCATGCAGATGTAGCTTCTCATCTGGACTCTACAAGATTCATTGGCCGTTTTCTAGGCTGAGGAAACAATCCATGTTACATAGCTTTTTAAAATAGACTTCCCTGCCTAAGTCCTTCCAAAACAGACATTAATTCTTTGCTGAATAATAAGCATTTTCTGTACAGTAAGGGGGGTCGCCATGGCGATGTGGTTAAGCTGCTCGCCCCATGCAGTGAAGTTTGTGGGTTCAATGTGTCATTCGATTCTCGAGTGCAATTTTCTCAGTGATGTCTGGGGTCATAGCTAGAGCTACAGAGGTTGTGCTTCGCACAACACTTTCGGCAAGGAGCCCTGCAGGAAAAGGCCGAATCGAAGACAAAACCTGTTGCAATGAAGTCGATTTTCTCGCCTTTACAAACACGCCAACAACCGGTTGTGAACTTGAACAATGAAGACACAAACAATATATAGCATAATTTATAGCCTGACTTCCTTCTTTCCCCTGGGAATATATAATATGTTTTGATAATTTGATAAAACATGATGAACAAATGTATTTTATTAAACACAACAGACAATGCATATAACGTCTGATGAATACTTTATTGACCAATCACAGATGAACCATTGCCAAAAGAATTGTAAACTCAGTTCTACATGATTAGCCTTAAAAAAACTTATTCTTCAAGTCACACAAAAGCCAGAACAAATTGTACTAAATGCCTTAGTTTAAAGTTACCATTACCCACTATTAAATTACTATGACTTCAGCATGAATAGGAAATTGGAGTTACATTTATATATACTGGAGATCCTGGCTAATTCAGTCACATTCTAATGAAAAGTTATACATGTTTTGATAACACATTTATTGTCATTCCTGCGTATTGCTTCTTCGTTGCCTATTTCAAGGGGAGTATGTGACACCTAGTTGATACACCATAAAGGCCAGCCTATCCAACTCCAACATGCACTTGTGTCAGGTCTGCTTCCTCTAGACAGCAGCCATTCAAGGTCACGGACTCCATCTAGTTGTGGATAGGCATTCTCCTTAAATTGTGCCAGGGCCGCAGATTTCCAACTGGCAAGGGATTTTTTGCGTTCACAACATGTACCTTGTTTTTCACCCTTTTTTGAGAAGGCTACATACGATCTCACTATCCAAGACATCATGTTGACGTGTGATAGCATTAGACACCAATGGCCGCCAGGATAAATTCCCAGCCATATGCTGAGATCGAACCGGTACATTCTGAGTCTCAGGACACTGTCACCTCCCAGCAACAGCTCCACACCATGTCGGGTAAACAAACGATGACAAAATTAATTGAAACACTACATGTAAACTTGTACAGCTTTAACTGTTCACTACAGCATCATCAAACAGGCCAAACCTCCCAATATACCTGAACAGAACAGGTTTGATACACACGAAGTAACATTAAACAAACATTCTTAAGTATTTTTATTATTATGATCATCCACAACCATTACATAACCATCCTATAGTTACTCCTGTCACAAAAATAAAAGTTGTATTATTTACATAAAATACCAATTCAGTTAGATCTTGCACCTGAGACATAACAGGCAAATCAACAATTAAATGTGTTTCACATCAACATGAGTTCCAATTAATTGTTTATATAAATACATTCTTGTTTTACTTTTCCTTTGATGCCATATGTCTCATGAGCTGGCCAGTCAGTTTTTCCAGTTTTTTCACATCCTGGGCATGTTCTGTCCTATATTGAAAACACTGAGGGTGAAAAAAAAACCAAACAAATAAATGAAAGAATTACAGTGAAGTAATATGTTTAGTGCTCTATTAAAAGATTCCTGAAAATAGATACCACTGCATGACAAAAACAACAACAAAAAAGGGTCAAAATAAACATTCTGCTAAGCACAGCAATAAACAAGGAAAGATAAATCATAATAACTGAATGCACTATTAAAAGCCTTTTGGCTGTGTGATAATATTGCTACAACTATTATGAGGTTACTTTTAACCTTCTTCTATGTGTCACAAAACTTCCCTAGGGGTGTAGCAACAGGGACATTTGACCACCAACAGTCTTTCGTATACATGAATTTCTCTATGATGATAGTAGATGGTCTAAACCAGGGGTGGGGAACCTCTTCTCTGCCAAGAGGCCATTTGGATATTTATAAAATTATTTGTGGGCCATACAAATGTATCAACTTAAAAATTAGCCACTAGGGAAGGTCAACCTGGTCAACAAATGCCCACAGAAGTTGGATGTGTTGGCCTAATGGCTCAAGAACGCAGCCCTGCTTTAAACAGGCACAAAGCAATCACGTCCGAAAAAACTCCCGATGAACGCAGAAGCAGAAGAAAAATTAGCCTGCTGTATTTGGTCAAATATTCAACTCACCCCTGATAAGATGGTTGGAACTGCTTCTCTTTGGTGAGGAGTGAGAAGTTAGCTGGTGTTGATGTTGCTACTAGCTTTTTTTGATGATTGCTTATCAATCTCCTGGATGTATTGAATTTACAGTCCTGCCCGTGGTTACCTTCGCAGGGCCAGACCAAATGATTTTGCGGGCCATATACAGCCTGCAGGCCGGACATTCCCAGTCCGTTCTACACCATCCTGTACATCCCTAAGTGGGGAGCTTTCAAGTATGCCCAGGCCAGAACCAAGTTATCACCAATCATCAGTTTCATCCATTTCATTCATACAAGAGTGAAAACCTTGAGAAGATCAAGTTCACAACAACAAATCAAGAGAATGAGAAATGTCACTGTCATCTTTAGTCTATGGCATCTGATGATACAATGGGGGCCAACAAGTAGAAGAGAATCAAAGCTAACTTCTGCCACAGAAGATCTGCCCCCCCCCCCCCCCCCAATTTTTTGTCTAATGCTTTTCTTATTACACGACCAAAGAACATTCTTTGTCTCTTTCTTATAGTTATTTATAATGTTCTACAGTCATTAGCCTTTTTTTTTGACACCTGTACTATTACACCTGGGCGGCCACAGGGATCTGCCATGTCCCCAATGCTCTTTAATGTATACACCAGCAAAGTTGCAGCGATTGAGGCACTGGGAATGGGTAAACTCTTGACATTTGCAGATGATGTGCTGGTGTGCAGACAGGGCAGAGACAGGGAAAGAATGGCTGAAGACTTAGTCACGTGTAAACAAGGTGGCAGAGTGGTGCGTGGACTCGAGGGCCGTAATAAATCCAGACAAGGAATTGGTTTTGTGGTATTCCCTGGATAACCAAATTGTGGAGGCAGACGTCCCATGTATTACATTGAATGGATGTCCTCTCAGGAGAGAAAAAGAGAGAGAGAGAGAGTGTACACTGAAGTACTAGGAAATCACCTTTGACAGATGCATGTCTTTTAAGGATCATGTGGAGGTTTTTGATGGTGAAGGCTGGAAAGGGACCTAATGCATTGAGGGCAATGGCAGCAACCGGGGTGGAGCAGAGGATGCTTTTTACAGGCTCTTCCAGCAGTTAATCATTTCGGTCATTGAGTATGATTTGGGGCTACTGACAGTATCAAAGAGCCAGCTTGAACGGTTGGAGAGCAAACAAAATGTGGCCAAGCGTGCAATCCTGTGGTGCACAAAGGACAAACCAATTGTATGCATGAGACATATCCTTGCACTACCAACAATTGAGGACAAGCACAGGATCCTTCAAGCCAAATGGTACCTGAGAGTCGCTGCAGACAGGGATCATCCCTGCATGAAGTCATGGATGTGGTCAAGGGGTGAACATTAATTGTGAAAAAGAGTGCGTATAAGTACTGGAAGACATATTTGACCGGCACAAGGTAATAGTAACACTGGGTCATGAGTGCAGAGAATGGGCAGCAGGCCACACAGAGTTTGAGGTGCAACGACTGATCCAGGGCAACACACATCAAAGTGACATAGTGATCTACACCGATGGGTCAAAAGTTAGAAACTGATGTAGTGGCTGGGGTTTGATTGCGAAGGCTAATGAACGATGCTCTTGAAAAAGTAGAGTCTGGCATAAGAGACTATGACCTCCAGCATGAGAATGGAGGTGGAAGCAGTAACAGCAGCCTTCCGATAGTTGGAGGTGACCGCTGCAACACACATTGCATTCATTACGGACTCATAGAGTATGCTTAGTAAGGCGGAGAAAGGAATGTTTCGTGTGAAATGGCTTGCCTCGCTTCAGAGATCAAAGATTATGAGAACTGTATGGCTTTTCTGCCCTGGTCATGCAGATGTGTGGGGGGAATGAATAGGCTGACAAGCTGGCTGGGAATGCATCTCTTGGTAGTAGATCACGTATCAATGTATAAGGATGTTTCAGATGCCATATACAATACTATAAGGTTTATTGTTAATGACTGCAGTGTTTGAAAATATTGCTGGTCCAAGTTTTGTATTCACCCTCTGTAAAGTTCATGCAACATAATAGATAAATACAAAACTTGGACGAGCAATATTTTCAAACACTGCACAGTCATTAAAAATACACCCTGTACATACTATTCATTTTCTGCTGGATGCCTGGTGTTCAGGCTGTCATTTTGTGACATTTGTTTAGTTCTATACATGTAACACGCAGTGGTGAAATGTCTTGTGCAAAATACTCATTCTTTTACCAATTATGCCACCTTTTAAATACCACCAAGCTAGTCATGACTCTCAAATGTCACCCACATGCTGCATGCTGTTTTTTTACCGTTAAAGTAGCATAACCAGACAAACAGAAGGATGAGAATTCTATATAGTGTTCCTTAACTGAGTGTCTACTGTACATACCACTTTGTCATCTGTAATTTTGATATTCAATTTTCCATCACAATGTCTGTATTTTGTCACAAAACGACTCTGAAATCAAGCCAAGATTTCAATTAGACACCAAATGAAGTCTTTATAGACATGTCAAGTTCTATTATTTTCTCCTGTGATTATAGCTGGACACAAACAACATATCACTGTGTCCATATGGCTACCAGAGAAACACATCCCATGCAATAATAAACTAGTACCTAATAAGATTTGTGAAATGTACATATATTTACAGATAATTACTGAAGAATCACGAATTACAACTAAAATTAACTCTTTATTGTCTCTGAGCAGTGGGTTATAGTCTGTCCACAATGAAATAACCAAAACCTATGGAGGATAAATTAAGGGTAGCGGGGTAGGGGTACACCCTATCAAAGGAGAAGTAAGGTGCCTCCTTCCCTCCACTAGCCTACGGGACACCCTTGGGCAAGGTGGAGTACCCGTTTAGCCCCCCCCCCCCAACAGGGTAACGTGAAGCCATGGGAGCAGGTGGTGGATTGGACTTGGGAGCAGCCGACAGATAGTTGTTGGTTATGGTTTCAAGTCAGTGACGGTGGGCAGAGGATCTCTCAGTAGAGACAATGGCTACGGTCATCCGATCAGTATGGTCACTGCCAGGAAGGAAGAATGGGAGACTTCCCTCCTTATTGATTCCCGGGCAGAGGAGGCTCGTCAGCCTTGGTTGGTATCTCTTCTAAGAGAGGGAACTCTAAATCTCAAACCTCCGCTGCCTTGCGGGTATACCCATATGGGAAAGGCTTCGGGAGTAAACCCTGAGGACAAATCCGGAGATGGAGTCCCTAAGGCAGTTCCATGTTGTAAACAACATAGTTCTGGCAACTCCTGCGACGGCACCGATGCCAAGTTGCATTGGCTACTGCCTTTCCCTTGGTCAACATTGGCGAAGTGGAGAGGGGGAACCTGCTACTGGGCAACAGCTGGTTCTCCGATTTCCATTGCCCAGGCTTGTGCCCTGAAGAGGTCACTTCAGCACCGCGTAAAGTTGGCGTAGAGCAAGGCGCCAGGGGCTACTTCCGACGGTGGGAGAGATCATCGTTATCTCACTAGACAGCCACCACCCGCCTAAGCTGGGCAGCCCCCAGTCAATAAGGTGTTGTCTCGCCACGGTTCATCTGCTCCTGAGGGTGTGTGGAGCTTAGGGGAAAATCCTGACACATGGATCGCAATCTATACACCTAGCAACAAGAAAAAAACAAAACAACCGGCCCTAAGGCTGGGAACATGGAACGTAAGAACCATGACCCCTGGCATCTCAGACGATCTAAACGAGATTGTGGATGCCCGCAAAACTGCCGTGATAAACAACGAACTACTAAGACTGGGGATAGACATTGTTGCCCTGCGTTATGCTCTGTTCTTGTGCCAGTGAACATCACACAAAATACTCCTCACTGCCCCATGTGAAAAGTGGAACAGACAGGAGTCTTGATAAACTAACAGCCCGCTCAGGTGTACTATGCATAATGCAGCTGCCGAGAATGGCAACAGAAAAGTCTGTCATGAAAAATACAGTTAATCATTGATGAAAGCAGCAGTCACTAGAATACCAGCAGCCACACATTACTGCATAAGGCAACCCAGTTAATTCAGTGACCAGACAGCCACCATTTATATGAACATGCAGTTCACGCTACAAACAACCGGGACAGATGTAAAAGCGCTCAAGATGAAATTCACAGCTCACAATGTTGCTCCACACACTCAACTCGGGCAACGGAACCATGCACTATCTGTCCAACATGAGGAAAATGCGTAAGTAAACAGTAGCCACAAGAATAAACACTACAGAGGCCTCAACAGCTGAACCGCCTATCCTCCATGTTGGGGACCAGAAGTCTGGTGCCATGTGCTTTTGTTTAAGATTGATGGTGACCAGTATGCTGGCCAATTCAAACAAATCTTTTAGTATTAAGGGGTCAAATGATTGTCGCACATGTTTAAGAATTTCAGCAAACCATTTTGCCATCCTGTGCTGTTCACAGTTGACCACTGATAAAATAGGTCTTAAGTGGTACCCCAGGCTTTTGCACTTTTTGTGACCCTACCTACACAGTCACACCACTGTCGCCAAGAAATATTACCACTGCCGCTGTCTAACTGAAGAACAGATAACTCTGCCAGTTTATATATATATATATATACACACACACACACAGATATCTACATGCTGTGATGACGTCAGACGGCGCGTGCTACCGCTCACTATTATCAACGTGAGGCCGCGAGATCCATTTTAACCAGAGAATGCGCCTTAAAAAGTTATCAAAAAATAATCGACCCCGGCGTGTAGAGATGACAATTTACACACAAATACTAGAATGGGTGTTGAATGCAAATATGCATTCAATATCATTTCGTCGCTCTGAATAATCCATAAGAATATTAAATGATCATCGCTTGATTTTGACACGGAAATCCGCTATTTTCTCGCCATTGAAATATCCCATTACAGCATCATTGCATGCGATCTTAATGATTTCAGTTTAGGATGTCCCCACTGACTTAAATTATTCATACTAGATCAATTCGCAACGTCTACATAAAACAAAATTTATGAGTCAGCTACATCTTACAAAGACAGTCTCTTTATTTCGGTAAGAAGAAAAATTTTAGAAGCCAAGATGTATAGATTTGTAGACAATGGAAGCTACTACAATACTCGGTAATTAGTTTGTTTTAATGCGATCTTGAAATAATCGCAGAATTTAACATCTTGCGTATGATTATTGTCCCCATATCGGAGACACAAAAACAAACAACTGAACGTTACCGCAAAAAAAAAAATCCAGGAAAATACGGCAGATTAAACCGCAGTACATAACCTTTACTTTCATTTTACCTAAACGCACAATAAAATATACATTTTGCCAGGTTCATTAGCAACGCGACAGACTTTTAATGAGTAATAAGCAATTGGCGGCCATTTTTAATTGTTAATTAGGTCACGGTACATCCTTTAGAAAAATAGATAATACGTCAAGTTTCAAGAAGAAAGGTGACAATGTGAATTCTGAATCGTAATGTGAAGTTCATGATGCAATTCGAAGAAAACATCCTGACTAGAGGAGTGTTGCTTCTTCATGACAACTCCAGACCACATATGGCTCGATTAACTCAGGAGAAAATTAACCACCTAAGGTGGGAAGTTCTGGAACATCCACCTTACAGCCCCGACTTAGCCCCTAGCGATTTCCACCTTTTTGGTCCACTGAAAACCCACCTTAGCAGGAGAAATTTCATGAACGAAGTGATTATAAGCAAACATTTGCTAATAATGTAGGGACATTATTCGCAAATGCCTGGTCACGTGATCTACGTTTGACTACATTATTAATGTTTGTGGAAATATCATTGCGTCCTCAGTAGTGTAGTGGTTAGTATCTCCGCCTGTCATGCAGGAGACTGGGGTTTGACTCCCCGCCGGCAATTTTTGTGTGTGGTTTAATTGAGTTCAAATACACTTATCGATGAGTTCAAATACCCTTGTCTATGGACACCCAAAAAACTGCACATCCTGTCATTATTATCTTCCTCCCCCACCTTCCTCTCTCCAGCTGTATGGACAGATGGAGAAATAGATGCAAAGCATAGGCGAACAAAGGGAAATTCAAAAGAACGACATCTATCAAATAAGCAAAGTATATTACTGAAAAGAAGGCGAACAAGAAATAGATGACAGGTGTAATCTTAGAGTTGATGGGCAATATAAAACAAAGTAAAAATGACAAATAATATTCTTCCCCTTCTTTTCATCTTCCAATGGAGCCTAGATTCTCAACTAAATCATGTCAACCTCTTTGCAGGTAGAGTTTTCAGTTTGACACTGGGTAAGGCAGTCAGTCTTACGGCACCCTACTTTAGACGCCTCCTAAGTCAAGCATGGCAGATTACAGTGTAACTATTTATAGGTGCCAGTAACACACAGCCGGTCTCCCTGGCAAAGGAGTTAAGGACACTGATCGTAATCCTGTATACTCACGTACGAAACACAGCTGCGGGAGATTTGGTAGCAGATCGTGTTGCGCTGGTTACTTACGGAGGTATGTGAGTGGTCGTTCAGAAAGCAATGGCAAACTACTGAACGTAAAACTTGCCAAGACAGCAACAGCAGCTGAAAAATGCTGGTGTTGACTGCAATGTCCTGTAAAGGATATGCGAAAAAAGTAATACACAGATGAGCCAAAAGTCAAGAGTAATCAACAAACAATTAGGATTAACTATGGTCACATGATATGTAAATTTAACCCTGTGTGAACTTTATCACCTTTGAACCCTCGCTCCGGAGTTCATAAAAACAAATGTTGACTAGAACTTCAGTTGCAAAGTGGAGGTCTGTCGACTTGGTTCACTTAAAATAGGACGACTAGTGTCATCTACAGGCTTACTTTCATCTTGTGCGTAAGCAAATTCAACGTTAAGAAGTAAGTACCGTGTCTAGGCATTCATTAAGATATGAACATTAAAGTTTTATGGAATAAACTAGTATGTATGTAGTTGAAGTTAAAAAAGAAAGTGGGGTTTGAGTAAAAAGATTTTGCAAACAAAAGACAGACAAGAAGTGAGATTAATAGTCTTCTTAAGCCAATCGACAGTGGTAGTAAAAGTCACGTGACCAGCCATTTCCGAATAATGTACGCACATTATTAGCAAATGTTTGCTAATAAAGTCTCCCTTTCGTGAATGACGCTGAAGTTGAATGTAAAAGTGAAAACGTGATTTAGAAAACAGAGCAAGCAGTTCTATGCAGCCGATTTGGGAGGACTGATAAAACGATGGGATAAGTGCATCAATGTTGGTGGAAATTATGTTGAGAAATAAAGGGACAATGTATGTGTAAAAATAAACTGGTTTCATGTTCCATGATGCTATCATATTTACTTATTTTTCTACAGCCATTTCTGACTTACTTATTGACTTCACCTCGTACATGGTGCTATTTAATTTGTTTAAAAATAAACATGCCACAGTAATAGAAGGCATAATTTCTTAAATCCCAAATTTCTGGACCACGATCAGAACTGCTTCAATTCCTCAGATTCCTTTGCACTTCCTGGTTGTTGATCACAACACAAAAATATTAAAAACTCCGCTTAGAATTGACCTACAGTCATTATTGCGACACTGTTGGATTCGCCTTGTCAAGCTGTATCCAACTGTGATGGTTTCATAAGTAAAAACCCATTAAAAAATTTTCTATATATGCTAGTATTGTTCGTAATTCTGTTCTGTAAAGCTGCATTACTTTGTAAGTGTTTATTTATATTTTATATTGAATTCCTGGGCAAGGAAGGAGGGCAAGGACAAGGGCCAAATACAATACAATCAATGTTTTCAATTATTTGCCATTAATTCCTACTTACTTTCGATGGATCATTCAAATATAATCTTTCTGCTGCTTTAGCAAACTCCTCCCATGATGTAAAATAAGTCATGTCTATAAAGAATGATCAGTAGAGTAAATATAGCAAGTTTGGTGACAAACGGACAGACAGCAACCATGCACTGAAACACGAACACACTTCAGCCACTTCCCACCTAACAGCTCTGCGGTGAAAAATGTGAATTTTAAAAATCGCAATAACTACTTCGTTTCCATAGTTTTTACACTACTTGAAACAGGCCAATTTTGATTTAAATAACAAACATTAAGTTGGAAAGTTTATTGACTATATAAATTTAGAAAATAACCTTGCAGTAAATTTTTCAAATAAACATGGCGTCACAGTAGGAAGTAAGACAGTTTCAGTGGTCGCTGTGTTAACTGTGTATTCCTTATATTTGTTCAACGGAACATACACATATATAGTCTATTTAGCTGATTAGTAGAACTGATTGAAGATAGCTGCGACTTTATTTAGAAATTCATTTTACTGCAGGTAAAACATTTCACGTGAGATGTTTTTCAGAGAAACAGTTAATAAAAATAAAGTAAAAAGTAAAAAAAAGTAAGGACTTCACTTGCATCCCAAAGAACTCCAATTCAATTTGTGCCATTATTATTATTAATATTAATATTATGTTATTTATTTCATGAAAGAAAATATTATTTTAAATAAATATATAAACTATAGACATCAATTTCTGTTGTGATTTATTGGCGCAGTAGTAGTACTAGTTACAAAACTACTATATAATATATATTGTAAGTTCCTACTAACTAAATGAATGCAGTGCTTGTTTGTCTTTTGGAAGTATCAAACAAAACTGAAAACAGTCAGTACAGCAACAACAGCATATGCATATGTTTATGCTATTTAAAAAAAAAAAATTAATTATTACAACTTATGGTTTCATAAGTGGCAGTCTACAACTTGTGGTTGAATAATACAACTTGTGGTTTCTTAAGTGACAGTCTAAAAGAAACTAGATGATATTTATAAGATTATTTTATTTTGACTTTGTTATTTTGTTCTTGAAGTTACTTATTACAAATTAATTTTTCTTATTTGAATACAGAATATTGATAGTTAAGCCAAAGAAGAATTTGTCAGGGATATCTCTTGCTTTTAGTTTTTTAAATTTAGATTTATTAATATGTTTTTAACCTGTAGTTAGACCGTGAATAAACCAGACTATCAACAGGATAAGAAACCAAGGTGACAAACTATACAGCATCAGACTAACATTTCCAGACATCATACTGCCATTTCCAGACATCATACTGCGAACCATCTCACAAAATGAGGTATGATTAAATTCTTTTAAGATGGTAAGATTGCTATGTATTTAAACTGGAATAAACAATTGTTTCTGGGGAGGAGAAATAGTTTTCCCTCACCTTATAATGTTGTTATCTAGTGGTGTTTATGAAATCCTAAACCCCTACACAACTTTGAAGTCAGTATCTGCCATGGAATTGTTGTTTACATTTTTCTTATGACTAATTATGGACCAGCCGGCTTCGCGGCTTAGAGGTTAGCGACTTCTCACCGTAATCTCGTATACTCTCGTAGGTAACGGGATGACGGTGAGAATCAGCAGTGGTTCGAATCACATCGGTAACTTACGGGGTATGTGAGCCGGCCGCTCAGAAAGCAGTGGCAAACTACTGAGCGTAATCTTGCCAAGAAATCAACATACAGCTGAAAGATGCTGGTGTTGACAGCGATGTCCTGTAAAGGATATGCAAAACATTTTTTTAAATTATGGACCATACTTAAACCCAAAATAGTACCGTACAAGTTGTTCCCTAGGACCAGAGGTTAAAGAAACATAATTCAGGAGCCAGCCGCTTTTTCTCAGAAGCTGACATTTCTTTTTGCAAATACAGGCTAAGAAAACAATGAAAAATTCTGCCACCAGGTAGAAATGTCCAGGCGTTTTGGCGACCAGACACCCTGGAATTAAAAAAAAAAAAACCCTTGTTAATAAGTTACATATATTTTATTAATGCCCTCGATTTTATATGGCTGTTCAAGATTCTTTTTCAATTCTATCATCTCAAATAAGATTAGAATGTGTGGTGTGTTTTTGGGTACCAAGTTATGAAGCATTTTTGTAGAAGAGTTGCAAAAATGTGAGATTAGTCTGAACTTACATGCTTAGCATGCATCCCAATACCATTATTGTTATCTGAGTTAATTGAAGCACTACCCATTCATATTTTTATGAACTCAGAGACTATTATGTGATAAGCGAGGATTGTCATCTCTGATCTTACAGATCTTATTGCCTTGTGCAAAGCAACGAGTACCAGTACTGGAGAAACTGGTCTACGATTTTGATGTCCTGATGTTACAAGAACTGAGTACAAACTCTTTTAAGTGCCCTGGCTATACATGTTACATAAACCCAACCGGGCAAAGAAGACATGGGCAGGCTCTGGTAGTCAAGGATGGGTTACAGCATTCGATGCTGGATATGAGTGGGTGGGGTCAGGAGAGTAAAGAGGTGCAGGGAATGCAGATAAAAATTGGCCGGTATAGCTGGAACCTGATAAATATATGTGTAAATGGTGAATCTTGCATAAGCAGAGAGAGTTGGGACTGGTTGAAAGGTTTAGTGGATACCCCTGATATGTGGTGACTTCAATGTTCGCACCAAGGAATGGGACAGGTCGGGAGAGAACAGACAGGGTACTGCTCTTGCTGAGGCCTTGCTTGAGATGGATGTTGTCTGTCTAAATGATGGGACACCCACTAGGCTAGCAATAAGACTGGGGTCCCGGACATGGCCATCGACCTGGCACTTGCATCCCAAGAGACGGCATCAGACATAAAATGGAGTGTCCTTGGAGACCATGGGAGCGACCACTTCCCCTGTTCTGTGCTGATACCTAAGTCCAGCATAGTTCGGGCTATAAGAGCTCGCAGGGCATTCACTTATGAGTGCGACCACTCTTCGCTCTCGGAGCGCCTTAGATCACAGGGAAGATCTAAACCAATAAGAAGAATGTTCACCCAACCACCATGGTGGACACCAGAGGTGGAGAATTCATGGATGGAAAAGAGGGCGACCATAAGGAATTGCCAGAGGGTGCGGAGAGCAATCAATTTAGTTGACACAGAATTGGAGGAGGCTGAAAGATATAAAAAAGTAAAGGTGCACAATTTTAAACTTCAGGCAGCAGAGGCAAAAATGATTAAGTGGGAACAGTTTATCAATGAAGTAGGTGGGGATGTGACATTGGGAAAATTCTGGAGGCTGCACCGGCAGATGAAGAGACAGGCGATGCCTGGTACACATAGTACCGTTTATGATGATAACAACGACCTATGACAACTGACAAGGACAAAGGGGAGGCTTTTCTTGCACGATTTTTAAAACAGATGGATCAGCAAGATAGAGCTATTAGAGATAACGTCAGAGAAGCCTTGTCATGGGTCACTAGGAAGGAGAACTGAGATTAGGGTGGAGAATATTAGAGGGGTACTGAAGCGGGCTAAAGACACAGTGCCAGGTCCGGATGGGGTGAGGTACTCCCATATGAGTAACATAAATGATGGGGACTTGGAGGAGATGGCTCTTTGTTTCAACCTAAACATCAATATGGCGGAAATACCCCACGATTGGCTGCATAGCTACCTGGTCCCACTCCCAAAGCCATGTAAAGATCACTCAAGACTTAATGGATACCGAATCATAACCTTGCAAAACACATATAGCAAAATCCTTGAAAAGATAGTAGCACGCAGGCTCCAGTGACATTTGGAAAGTCGTAATCTGCTTCCCAAAGGGCTTTGGTGTTACCGGCCTGGGAAGGACACCTGGGCCAATGCTGCAACTTTTGCATTTGATGTCTACGGGGGCTTCCAAGATAAACAAGAGACAGTGGCGGTAGCTCTTGACCTGGAGGATGCGTATAACAGGGTCAGGTATGATTGGTTGATATACACACTGTTGGACATGGAAGTCTGCCCTTGCCTTGTTAGATGGGTTGTGGTGGCCCTTTATGAGCATAAGGTTGCACTGCGCATGGGTTCCTGGACTTCTGACCCTTGTACTATTACACCTGGGTTGCCACAAAGATCTGCCTTGTCCCCAGTGCTCTTTAATGTCTACACCAGCAAAATCACAGCTATTAAGACACCAGGTGTGGGTAGAATCTTGCCATTTGCAGATGATGTGCTGGTGTACAGGCAGGGCAGAGACAGGGCCAGTTTGGGGAAAGACTTACAGGTGGCAGTAAATAGGGTGGCAGAGTGGTGCAGGGACGCAGGGATCATTATAAACCCAGACAAGGCATCAGTTGTGTGGTACTGCCTGGATAACCAGATCGTCAAGGCAGATGTCCCAGGTATTACTTGTATGTTGAATGGATGTCCTCTTAGTCGAGAGAGTAAATTGAAGTACTTGGGTATCACCTTTGACAGGTGTTTGTCTTTTAAGGATCATGTGGAAGCTTTGGTGATGAAGACTGGTAGGGGACTTAATGCATTGAGGGCTATGGCAGCAACCGGGGTAGATCAGAGGATGCTGTACAGGTTCTTTCAGCAGTTAATAATTTCTGTCATTGAGGATGGTTTGGGGTTGCTGACAGTATCAAAGAGCCAGCATGAAAGGTTGGAGCGCATACAAAATGCTGCCATGCGGGTAATCCTGGGGTGCACAAAGGACACTCCAGTTATATGCATCAGGCATATCCTGGCGCTACCAACAATGACAGATAGGCATAGGGCCCTTCAGGCCAAATGGTACCTGAGAGTTGCTGCAGATAGGGATCACCTGCTGCATGCAGCCATGGAAATAGTCAAGGGTCATAGACTAAGATGAGGCAGGTCCTGGATGGCACAGGTGGAACTTTCTATACATCAGGTGTGTGATCTAGAGACCATCAATTGTGAAAAAGAGTTGGTTGAAGTTCCGGAAGACATGACGGACTGGCACAATGTAATAATAATACTGGGCCGTGAGTGCAGGGAATGGGCAGCGGGGCGCACTGAGTTTGAAGTGCAACAGCTGATCCAGAGTAACACACATCAAGGCGACATAGTCATCTACACTGATGGGTGAGTGGTGAGAAACAGATGTAGTGGTTGGGGTTTTATTTGCAAAGGCTAATGGACGAGTCTTGAAAAAGGAGAGTCTGGCATTTGAGACTACGACCTCCAGCATGAGAATGGAGGTGGAGGCAGTAACAGCGCATTCCGCTGGCTGGAAGAGACCACTGCAACACACGTTGTATTCATTACGGATTCAAAGAGTATACTTAGTAAGGTGAAGAAAGGAATGTTTCGTGTGGAATGGCTATCGTCGCTTCAGAGGTCACAGATTGTGAGAACTGTATGGATATTTTGCCCTGGCCATGCGGAGGTGCGGGGGAATGAACAGACTGATAGGCTAGCAGGGAATGCACCTCTTGGTGGTAGATTGCCTATGGACAAGGGGGAGGTGGTCATGCGCTTGTGGGACAAGGTGGAGAAGGCGGAGGAACAGATTGAGAACCTGTATGTGGAAAGAATGAGATTGCGGGGGATCGGCAGAGATTCTGGAAGAATCTCAAAACTGAGAGGGAAGACCAGGAGAACTTTTAATCAGATAGCGGTAGGAATGATTAGTAGTATGACTCTTCGTTGGCTGTTGAACGAGGGGATGGAGCACGTATGGGAATGTCCTGAGTGCAGTGATGTCGGTTTTTAACTCAACTCAACTCAACTGATCTTACAATCTCTCCCTGCATATATCGACTGATATCATCAGTTCTGTGTTGGCTAATCAGATGTCTTGTGCTCTTGACAAAATGTTCATGTGACTTCCAGCTTTACTCCCATTTCCCTCACTCTGAACAAGGAAGCAGATTTCCAAGTGTCCTTAAAATCAACTGTTTATCCAGTGTCTCTTATGTGGTTGATGATATCAGGCCCATCAATTGCCCTTCCCACTCTGTGATTACCACCATGTCCGCCACTTGATGTAATGTGTAATATCAGGGGTCATAAAGGGCTGGGATCTACGGGAAAACTTGGGAATGCCAATTTATATTTTCAGGGTAGGGAAAACACAGGAACTTGAAAAAAGAAAGAAAAAAAAAGATGTGAAGTGTAATAAGGAAACTCAAATAAAAAGTGAGATCGTGGAGCCCACTTTTGGTTATTTGGAATGTTTGCTAACAAGAAACCATATAAATGCAGTGAATAGAACAATATCAATGGTTCTGGCTATTTATAGTAAAGTGGGAGCGTACAGTTTAACAAACTGTCGATTAAGACTCATGGCCGCCATAACTTGAAACTTCGATATGGTGCGTCATTGTCAGTTAATAAGTGCAAACATTGAATATCACTTGGAAAAGTGAAAATATTCAAGGGCAACATACTTGTCAGACAAGGCAGGACTTAGACATGTGAAAATTGATCTTTTCAGTGTGAATAGTATGCCTACAGAAAACAGCTTTTGACAACAAACTTAAGTATTTTATTCAGTTGAAGACAGTGAGCATGCAGAATTA